>CAJQUN010000020.1:2630665-2984578 GCA_907163345.1 Haberlea rhodopensis | reverse complement strand
CAAAAATATTCATCGCCTCAAAACGATGCACCCATCGCCTCAGGCGTTCCATCCACATCGCCTCAGGCGATCAAGCCATCGCCTCAGGCGACTCGCCCCTTCGTGCGGGCCTCGGCGTCGCTCCAGTCGATGTGCGTGGCGATGCTCCTCCTGGATGCCATCTCCTGGTGCGATCCTGCCAGACTTTGCACAATTGATTTTCTTCAATCAATCCACTTTCAACCATTAACATTCACCTAAGTAGACACATTAGTATAACAAACACAAGTTTGTTGATCATCAAAACTCATAAATAATCCGGGGATAAATTAAGCATTAAACTCAACCATGCGTTTAAGGCTCAACAATCTCCCCCTTTTGATGATCACAAAACTTGATAAACTTGAATATGTATATGCATGAATGTGAGGAAACTCCCCCCCCTTAACAATTGCATAGCACATACAAGACCAAGTAATGCATAAAAAGCTCTCCCCTCAAATCATGCATAACTCTCCCCTCAAACCCTGCATACAAAACTCTCCCCCTTAAACTATGCATGTATTAAGCTTCAAGTTTATCACAAAATTCTCCCCCCCCTTTTTGTGATAATCAAAAAGCACAAAATTCAAATAAACATAGCATAATTATATGTCGACACATAGCAATATTTTAACAATTTACACATGTTCCTCATCAAGCAAGTAATAAGCATAAGATTTAATCACTGAGAGGAAAAATAAACATGCGTTTAAGGCAATCAACAATGAATTCTAAATTTTGGAAAGTGTGCATATGTTCTACTAAGCGTTCATGCACTTATGCCCACTAGACATTAAAATTCTTAAAGCATCATTTGATAAGATAATAAATTATTAAGGACATGATAGCATTATATCAAAGATTGAGCAACTAAACACTTATAGCATGCTTAATCACATAATTTCACATTTTCACATAGCATTATTCAAATTTGAACTCAAGGCATATCAAGATACTTACTATAAAGAGATAAGCATAAATCATGCATCAAACAATTTATATGTGCACATGCTAAGGGGAAATTCTTTTTACTATCAACGAATATTGAGCTTCATTATTTTTGGTCACAATTAATTTGTGCCAATGAAATTTTGAATTGCTCTTTCAAAATGCACAAAATAAATTTACCTCGACGACAAGAGTACGTCTTGGCATTGATCAATACCTCGCGCTTCTTCTATTGTGGTGCATACTATGATTTCCTCCCTTGAGGTACTAGTCCCTTCATCCATCCCATTGTTGTCCCTACAAAACAAATTAACTATTGGAGGATCTTTGGTACCCATTTGATTTTTGGTCCTTGAGGTTTAGCTTTCATTGACGCTTTGGAATCCATTTCCACCTTTTGTTAGGTGGTATTGGATTTTAGCAAACCTACATTTATTCTTAGTATGACCATCTTTACAACAATAAGTGCAAGTAGAAGAATTATGCTTAGCTTTAGCCAACAAGCTTGAAAATGTTTTAGATTTGCTTGAAAAGCCTAGTCCGGCTTTATCAAAGCTACAACGTTGCAAACAAGCACTTCATCATCTTTAAACTACTATCACTAAATTTGCAAAACGATTTCTTCAAAGAACTTAATTCATTTTTTAATGAATTGTTTTCTTCATCTCTCTTGGCTATCTCAAGTTTGAGTAATTGTTACTCATCTTGGTTTTGCCAAGAACATCTATAATCTCATGATAAGAATCTAATAATTCATTAAAAGATTGTACCTCATCGTCGCTTTCATCTCCTTCATCATTTGTGTCATCTTTGGCCATGAGACAAAGGTTTGTTCCTTCTTCATCATCGAGTCACTATCACTCCTCCATGGCTATGAGAGCTTTCTTCTTCCCTTTGTCCTCATTCTTCTTCCTAGGACATTTATTAGCATAATGACCTTTATCTTGACAATTATAACAAATTACCTCTTGTTTGTAATCATGTTTGGTAGCACCGAGGCCTTTGGCTGTTGAAGAATTTCTTGAACTTTCTTGTGAACAATATCTCTTCATCATCATCATCTTCTTCATCATCGGATTGATCTTTCCTCCCGACCAAGGCGATCCCCTTTCTTATGGATCTATCATACTCCTTTATTCCCTTCCTTGTTGACACTTCAAGCTCATGGGTCACCAATGTACCATGAAGTTCATCACGAACATAAGATACACTTTCTCCTTTATTGGATTCGATGATGGCCGTTCTCTTTGCATCCCATTCCTTGGCAAGGCTCTTAGTGCTCTTCTCCATATTTGATTTGGAGGATACTTCTCTCCAAGTTGTGCAAGCTCATTTATGATTTGGGTGAGCCTTCTAAACATCGAGTCAACGTCTTCTCCAAATTCCATCTCAAATGTCTCATACTTGAGTTGTAGTAGATCTATATTTGTCACTTTCACTTGATTTGTGCCCTCATGACAAATTTGCAATTTGTCCATATTTCCTTTGCGGTTGAGCACATCGAGATCCGGTTGTACTCCTTCATATCTAAAGCACAATGTAAAATATTAATAGCTTTAGCATTTTGCGAAATTAAAATCATATCCGCTCTTGTAAAATCGTCCATTTCTTTGGGAATACTTATTCCCCCAACTTCCTTTAAAGGAATATGTGGACCTTTTACAATGATTTTTCATAGGTCATAATCTACGGAGTGGATGTATAGAGAAATTCTATTCTTCCAATATCCGTAGTTATCTCCCGTGAAGAGTGGAGGTCGATTTGTCGATTGACCTTGAGCAAACTCAGTTGCTAGATTCGCCATAGAAAAGTTTTGATTTAAAACAAATCAAATCAATGGCTCTGATACCACTTGTTGGAACCGAAGAGGGGGGTGAATGAGGTTCCTTGGCTACTTTAGTGTTTTAAATGAATTTGCAAAATAAACGTTTGCGCTGCGGAAGACATAAGTCAATCGATAAACAAATAAACAAGCATTGGTTTATGAAAGTTTGAAGGTGGTGTGTAATCCTTCTACGTCTCCCATTCTTCCACCTCATGGAAGGATTCCACTAGAAGACTTTGATTTATACAACCCCGTTGTACAAACCCGATCCAGTTGGGAATGCCCCATCCAACTAGAACTCATAGCAACTCAACTATGTATGTTCTTTAATGTCCATGCAAAGATCTCTCATCGGTTGTGATAAATCATCTACCATTACAATGATATTCACTCATCTATTAAACTCTCATATACAATGAAAAGAGTGAATATATATGGCACAAATGATCTCTAACTAGATCTGATATAGCAAGGTAAGTGGTGCCAAAGTTTTGGGGAGTGCTCGAGTTCACTAACTTGAGCTTCAATAGCTCGTGTTCTTGAAATAATTGCACCGAGAGATTATATCGAGTTCGGTTACAAAACCGAGCGGAAGACACTCGACATAAACCTGTGATACCCGAGAATTATTAGTGGTAATCCCGGTGTGGTAATAATCCTTAATGGATTTTAATTGTGGCAATTATGAATTAATTGAGGTTTCAAGATTCTCGGGGATTTTAAATCCCGTATTTGGAGTCATTGGATCCAAGGGATGAGATTGTATTCTCATTGTGGTGATAACCTTGGAATTTGATTTTTAGTGGAATCCGGGGTCCGGAAGTACTTTGTACTGGGGCTGGTGATGGAATTTGAGTTGGAGAGATAATTTTTGAAACAGATGATATTTAAGGAATCATGATGTATTGTGGAGGAGTCGGTATTTTGGAGCTTTGGAGCTATATATATACCAAATAGACTCGGTATTCCGTCATTATACGGAATCATTTCCCTCTCTCCTCTCCCTCACCCCAAACCCTTCCCCTCTTTTCCTCTTGGAAAGAAATCGATGGTTGCTCGTCTTGGGAGCCCGATCCCTTGAAGATAATCAGGTATTCCTCTTCCCTCACCATTGTCTTCGATTTGATAGTAGTATGGTGGGTTTGGTTGAGTATTTTGTTGGGTTTGGTAATTGGGGATTTTTGATAAAAATCCAAAATTGTGTTTTTAGTGTTTTTATTGGTTACAAATGGTGTTTTGGATGTGTTGAGGAAGTTGGGGGTGTTGGTTTTGAGTTTTGGGTGTCAAAAACACCATGGAAGCTCGAGTTTTTCGGAAAATCGTAGGTCGCGATCGATCGCCGAGGAGCGCCGATCGATCGCGACGAGCTACTGGAAATTTGAGGAAGACAAACAGTGCGGTGATCGATCGCGACTTCTTGGATATCGATCGCGAGGTTCTTGGCGATCAATCGCGAGCTGATGCTGCCCGCCAGTGAGGAACGGCGATCGATCGTGCGTAAATGGCGATCGATCGCGGCTTGCTGAATAGTGATTTTTCACTATTATTTTAAAACTTGGAATTTTTGGACTTGGGGTTTAAATAGCCGATTTCCGGGGCAATGTCTACATTCCAATGGAAATGCTATACTTTTAAAATTGATTGGTTGGAGCCAAGATTTAATAAAATGGAATACTCGATTGAGTAATTGGCTAACTTTTGAACTTGCAAAATGATATATTTTGGGTATTATGCATGCTTAGCCGGTGGGCTTTTATTTTTGGTAATCGTCATGAATGACGATATAATTGGAAGTTGTGAACGTGCTTGTGCACGTCATTGCATGCCTATGTTTGATTGAGAGTTATTTGTGTGTTAGCACTTAACTCATCGGGTCGTGGAACTCAGGCAAGGTTGGACTCAAACTACGGAATTATAAGGTACGTATGACGTACGAGCATAGCCCTTTATTATAATTGCAATTGTGAGTGCATGGTACACTATATTGCAATAAATGTATATTGAATTGCATGGTTTATGGTAATCACTATGAATGGACATATATACATTGGGAATTATATGGTGCAGTTTTTGAGCGAGCAATGATTGGGATGTTGCCGCCTTTGAGCGAACATCAGTTATGACGCCACTGCTGTTGAGCATGCATGAGAATGAAATGCCGCTATTGTAGAGCGAGCAATGAGATAGAACTATGGAAACCATAAATGAGATAAATGGGATAATCGTGATCATTGTTTAATGATTTGATTTTATGGTTGCGATATCGGTATATAACATATGGATTCGTTAATCAATGTAATGATTAACTGGCATTTGGGAAATTGATGATTTCAGTTATTTTGAGAACAGGGATAGTACAGAGAATCCCGGATGAGGATGATACCATCCAGGGAGTATATTTTGTATTTCATAGCATTTACATTGTTGTAAATTATGAATTGTATAATTATGACTGTTGGATTTGGGATATTGGTATGCTCACCCCGTGTGGGGACTGTCTCTGTTGGGGCAGGTTATTAGGTACATCGACGGCTGGGAGTTGAGCTCGAGCTGTGGATTTGAGGTGATTCCAGGATCGAGATACCAGCGACGGTATTGAGCATGATACTTTATACACTAGATACACGATTACTTATTCGATGCTCGCATGTGAGCAGTGTTATGTGTATATGGGTTTTATAAAGAAGGCAAGGGCCTTTCTCTTTTCATTTATATGTTGCATGCAATTATTTATTGAATTGCTAAATGAGCTGAGAACATGTTAGTGTATTATAATAGTGCATGATGTGTACGTTGACTCGGGTAGGGGAACTAGACATTATATGGAATAATGTAAAGCAATTTTGTTATTGGCATGATTTGATATGGTGACAAGTTATTTCCCCTACGTGTATGATTACATGTACTAAATGCTTGGATTAATACACTAATAACGGGTTAAGGGCACGAGGGTCCTTACAAAACCGCTCTAAAACCGATTAATCATTTGAAAGGCATTTTAAAGATATGCAAGAAAGTATGTAAAAACAGTAAGGTAAATAAATGCAGTAAAGTAAATAACACAAACATTTGTTTATGGAAGTTCGAAGGTGGTGTAATCCTTCTATGTCTCCCCTTCTTCCACCTCATGGAAGGATTACACTAGAAGACTTTGATTTATACAATCCCGTTGTACAAACCCGATCCAGTTAGGAATGCCCCATCCAACTAGAACTCCTAGCAACTCAACTATGTATGTTCATTAATGTCTCACATACAAAGACCCGTCATCGATTGTGATAAATCATCAACTGTTACATTTATATTCACTCATCTATTAAACTCTCATATACAATTAACAGAGTGAATATATATGGCACAAATGATCTCTAACTAGATCTGATATAGCAAGGTAAGTGGTGCCAAAGGTTTGGGGAGTGCTCTTCATTTAGCAACTTTTGTCTTTGAAGTTCCCCAATTGAATCCCAAGTGGGTTTGCTTTGGAAGGCTTGGATTGATCTTCAATCAGCTGTTATTGAGCTTCCAAGGCTAGTATATATAGCCCCAAACAATGATATATACGTTAGACACAAGAATATACCCGTTGGAAAAGGTTCTACATCATTCCCGAGCTTGCAACGGTCATATTCTGGTTTCTGGGCTCTTTGTATTTCGGACCAGACATGTCTGGTCTGCTGGTGTGCTCAGCTAGTCTGATCAGCTAGTCTGCTCAGCTGGCCTAAGGTCTGCTGGTTCAACATCAGCTGCCCTGAGGTCTGCTGGTACCCTGCTGATGTGACTAGAAATAGATACATCTATTGCGTTTAAATGATTACGATTCGGTATGTTTTGATGGTTAATTTGATACATATGCTACCTAATCGTATATTTGTGTAATTGTAGGTGGAATCGAAGAAATCGAGCTAACTAAGGCGAATAAAGGTCAAGAAAAGCATTGGAGCCAATAAGGACTCAATATAGATCAAGAAAAAGCCAAAAATGTAATTTTAGTGGAGGCGATCGACCGCATGGAGAAGGCAATCGATCGCCTATGGACAGAATGTTGAGCAACAAAAATTACGAAGCAGCGATCGATCTCGAGAAAAGAGGCGATCGATCGCCATAACTCACTGCAGCCACGCGATCGATCCCGAGAAAAGTGGCGATCGATCGCCTAAGAAATTTCGCCGAAAAAAAGAGCTAGCGATCGATCGCCACCTTATGGCGATCGATCGCCAGCGGTGTTTTGGAAAGATTGGCAACTTGATTTCTTTCCTTCCTACATAGACTCTAACCTATCCCATCAGCTTCCACACCTCTTGTAACTCGAATTAGTCTCATTTAGAGAGAATTCAGACCCTAGAACATATTTTTGAATTTTTAGAATACTTTTCTTTCAATTTTTGTAAAGACGCTCGAAGAACGAAGACGGAAACAACAAGCCGGAATCGTGCTTCGCTTTAGTAACTTTCTTTTCTATTGATTGTTTGATGTTTTTAATACAATTTTTGTTAGTTTTAAATTTAATTATGCAAGGCTAAACCCCTTGATTCTTGGTTGAGGGATACTTGCCTTTGGAATAGAAATACTTGTGAAAATTTTGGTTTGATTGTTGAATTTTTAATTCAATTTCAATTTGTTTTTCAGACTATGATTCTTATGATTGTTGTATTTTATTGATAGATTGATCACCAAGTAATCACTTGCACTTTCTAATGCTAATTGAGAAGCAACAAAGATTGATAATTACCTGCTGTTGGTGTTATTAAATTCTTAGGAAAAACGATTGGATGATTAATTCTAACGGCTGTAGTTCTTCTTAATTAGATTAATCAAACTTACTCGTTTTGAAACTATCAATGATTTAATCTTAACGGCTGTAGTTTTGATTAAAGATTTGATAAGAGTCGAATTGAATGTTGTTTTTTTTTTACCACGATTTAGGTAAGTAAGGAATTAAATTTCCAATTGATGAATAACTGAATGAATTCTTAAGTTTAGTAATTTGATGATCAAGTGAATGATTTCCAAAGGTAAAGTTGACCGAAACCAAGAATCGCTTCTTAATCTTGATAAACTAGTTAATTGGTTGCTTTCGTTTAATTTAGTTATAGTTAAAGAAATTTGATAATCCCCTATTTCGTTACTTGTTAGCATAAAAAATATCCACTTCCTTCTGGGATCGATCCCTACTCACGCTACTACATTCATAACTGTTATTAACTTGAGAGGGTTAATTTGGGCGTATGCGATAAACGCCACCAAATTTTGGCGCCGTTGCCGGGAAGGCAATTTATTTTGTGTTAACTTCATTTTATTTATTTCATTTTATACTACTGTGGTTTGTTGATGAGTACGGGTGAACCCTCTGATCTCGAAGAGAATATTTACTACGATCCTGAGATCGAGAGGACACTACATCGGAGAAGAAGAGAAGCAAGGTTACTTGAGGAAGAAGAAGAGATGAACATGATGGCTACGAATCAAAGTTTGTGGCAGTTGGCGAATCCTAACTTGGATCAACAACCTCTCTGCATCACTTTCCCTGCTCTCGCGAATAACGTAAGTTTCGAACTTAAATCTGGACTAATTCACTTATTGCCATCTTTTCATGGTCTTGCAGGTGAGAACCCACACAAACACTTGATGGAATTCCACGTGGTATGCACTATGATGAAGCCAAGTGGAGTAACGGAGGAGCAAATCAAACTGAGAGCCTTTCCATTCTCTCTAAAGGATGATGCTAAAGATTGGCTATTTTACTTTCCCTCCAGATCTATCACCATGTGGACTGATTTACAAAGAGTCTTCCTTGAGAAGTACTTTCCAGCTTCAAGGGCGACTAACTTAAGGAAAGAAATCTACGGTGTGAAGCAATACCAAGAGGAGTCATTGCATGATTACTGGGAACGGTTTAAGAAATTGTGTGCAAGATGCCCACAACATCAGATAAGTGAACACTTGTTAATTCAATATTTCTATGAAGGTTTTCTTTCTGGTTACAGGAACTTAGTGGATGCGGCGAGCGGCGAGCGGCGGAGCTTTCATTGACAAGATAGCGGAGGAGGCAAGGAACTTAATAGCTAACATGGCGGCCAACTCCCAACAATTTGGACATGTTCGCCACGGACAACCACCAAGAAAAGAGGTAAATGTATCCAATTTGGAACAACAACTGATTGATCTAACTTTTCTTGTGCGTAATCTTAAAGGAGGCAACGTGGGGAAGATGAAGCCGTGTGGAATCTGTCTAGCTGTGAACCATCCCACTGATGCATGTCCCTCACTACAAGAGATAGCCACTGAGCACGTGCAGCGGGAGGATTCCCAGGGCCACTACAAAGGGGCTATGACAATCCCTCGAGCAATTACAACAAGGGTGGAGGGACCATCCGAACCAAGGATATGGGAACCCACAGATGCACCAACCTCCACCCTATAGACCGCCATATCAAAGACCTCCACCACCTCCAGTGCACCCTCCTTCTGACAGGTTAGAAAATATTATTAAAGTTATTGCTGAAAATAGCTTACAATTTCAACAGGAGACGAGGGCGAGCATCCAGAGTTTGACTACGCAAATGGGACAATTGCGACTTCACTCAACAAGCTTGAAACGAGCATGTCAAATGGACTACCGTCACAGCCAATTGTGAACCCAAGGGAGAATGTGAGCGCCATCACTTTGAAGATGAGCGAAGGTGAAGATGAGGAGAAAGTGGTACTGACACCACCCGGAAGAGAAGAAGTGAAAGAGATTGTTGGGGTTCAACAACTGCCTCTGTTTTGTGATCGGTCGAACACGTGGCGCTTGTGCCAGTGTATGGTTGAAAAGATTGATGTTGCTCCATTACCATTAACTATAGTTATTGGTAAAGCGGTAAGCGCTAGATCCTACAATTGGTATCAGAGCCAAGGTCGCGTGTTTGATTCCCATGAGTTGCAGAGAGTGCAATTATTGGGGGAGGGATTGTTGGGGTTCAACAATTGCCTCTGTTTTGTGATCGTCGAACACGTGACGCTTGTGCCAGTGTATGGTTGAAAAGATTGATGTTGCGCCATTACCCTTAAAGCGCTCGATCCTACAGAGATGAAGGACGTTGAGGAGCTTATACAAGAGGATGAACAGCGAGGTAAGTCCCCTCATTTCCGTGAATATAAAATTGAACCTCCATTCCCCCTTGCATTGAAGGATAATAGGAGAGAAGCTGGACTTAAGGGACTCTATGACACTCTCCGACGCTGTGAGGAGAACGCCCCACTACATGATGCCATAATGAAGGTGCCTCGATATGCTAGATTTTTGAAGGAGGTATGGAAAGTGGGTAAGAACAAGGAACGCAAAGGGTGCCCCAAGATCGAGTTAGGTGAGAATGTTTCCGCGGACATCCAAAGAAGCATTCCCACAAAGTGTAAGGACCCTGGTACGTTTTCTATCCCTTGTGTGATAGGAACCACTAGAATTGAGAAGTCAATGCTAGATTTAGGATCTTCCAATAATGTCATGCCTTACTCAATCTACACTCAACTAAAACCTGGACCTTTAAAACGAGACAACACTGTGATTTAATTAGCTGATAAGTCCACGGTTATACCTAGGGGGATAGTAGAGGACGTACTTGTGCATGTAGAGAATTTGTGTGATGCCCCGAAATTAATTAATGGTAACTTGGACATTAATTATGTTTACATGTTGGATCATGGTTTCATGGATTTATGTGTTGGGTATGAAGATGTTAACATGATTAATTGTGTTAAATTATCAATTATGAGGAAGATATGATTTTAAATGAAGTTTAGAGCATTGTTGTAAAGTGCTTTTAAAATACCAAGTTGGGTATTTTATACATCATGTTAAGTTTGGGGTACAATTTTAATTAAGAAAAAGTAAACCCCTTTTTTTTAAATCCCCTACCCATCACTTTAACCCCTTTACCTTTCACTTTATTAAAAACCCCCAAATCACTTCCCAACCCCAAACCCTACCCCATTTTCGAAACTCACCAAAAGAGGAGGAGGAAAGTCCCACAAAATCCTTATTTGTGTGATCTTTGCTAGGATTTGGAGCCTACAAGAGGTATGGAACCATTCCTACAAGTTTTATGATGTTTGGTGTTGAAATGGGTTAAGTTTTGATGTTTTATGTGGGTTTATTTGGGGTATGTGTTGTTTATGGTTGGGGTATGATTTTTTGAAGTGTTTATGTTGGTTTTAGTGGGTTATGTTGTTATTGAAGTTATGAGGAAGTTTGGTTTTGGGGTGGTATGTGAAAGAGCTTGAAAAATGAGCATTAATGGCGAAAATTCGATGTACAGCACTCGGCGATCGATCGCCCGTCCTTGGCGATCGATCGCGAGCGTCCAGTACCAGCCAGAGGCATTTGGCGATCGATCGCCACTTTTGGGCGATCGATCGGCGGGCCTGGCGATCGATCGCGCCAAAAGTGGCGATCGATCGCCAAGAAGGAGATTTTGGCCCCTCGTCCAGTGCGATCTCGCGATCGATCGCGCCTGGGCGGCGATCGATCGCGAGCTGAAGAAAAGTGGATTTTTGATTTTTTGTGGGATTTTTGGATATTGGACTATGTTTAGCTTCTAATATCAATTTGTATGGTTGTGTAGAACCATCCCAGGTGCCCACAACATCCAGGAGATAAAGCTCTCCAAATTCTCCACTTTTGGGAATTAAGGTACGTAAGAGACGTACGAGCATCGGACGGTAAACCATGCCCTTACATATTATGATGATGTTTAAGATGATGTTCACGATGATGACGTTTAAGATGATGTTATGATGATGATATCTATGATGATATTTATAATGATGATGCTTATGATGATGTTATGATGATGATGCTTATGACGATGTTATGATGATGATGCTTATGATGATGTTACGATGATGATGCTTAAGATGATGTTTATGATAACGATGTTATGAGGACGTCTATAATGACGAAGTTTATGATAAGGTCATACGATGTGTATGATTGGGTAAGACGCCCATGTGGTAAGACACCACCCAAAGCATAAGATTGGGTAAGATGCCCACAGGGTAAGATGCCACGCAATGTCATGATATGGTAAGACGCCATATGATTGGGTAAGATGCCCACAGGGTAAGATGCCACGCAATGTTTATAATATGGTAAGACGCCATATGATAGGGTAAGATGCCCACGTGGTAAGATGCCACGCAATGATTATGATATGGTAAGATGCCATACAATGGGGTAAGACGCCCCAATATATGAATAAGAGTCAGGGATAACCAAGAAGGTCGGAAGACGACCAATAACTTTTACTTAACTAAGATGTTATGCATTATTGTATGCTTTTATATAATGTTAAGTAAATATACGAATGCTCATGATGTGTTATCCCTGTAGGTACACTTTTGGACCAAGGGCCTAGGGTCGGGTTGAGGAAGTGAGCTAAAGGGAGCATGATGAACGTAGGATGCAGGATTTTTGATAGTCTCTACTCTAGGAGTAGTGTAAATCTATAGCTTTAACATTCTTTATTGGGAATGTAATTAAATAGCCTTGAAAACTTTATTTTTTTTGGCCTGTAATCTCCCTAGCTCAAACTACAACCGGAACCCTTAAGAGGTTTTAAATGCATGTTCTGTCCCATTTATGTGTACTAAATGCTATTAAGGTAGGAAGACCCTACATTAGTGGTATCAGAGCAGTGGTTAGATAACCCGGGAAGGAGTGAAGGGTAGCCTTAGCAATAAGTTAGCTAGGTGCTTACTTTTGAGCATGTTTTGTGCATAAGTTGCATATGAAGTATATGAAGTTATGCTAACATGTTTTGTTTATCTAACGAAGTATTATACGAACTGCTTTTGGATCTTGTTGTTAACCCTTGTGTTGCAGTATGGCAGCAAACGTGGAGGTAGGTGACGCAGTGAGCGTCAATGCTAGTGCGGGGCGTACGAATCCCCTACCCCCGCCAGCTTTTGATGATGAACCGGCCGAATAACGGTTGTTGCCAGGGGAGCTAAGCCTAACTCAGTTTCTTGCTTACCGACCCCCAACCTTTGAAGGAACCGAAACTGGGGAACGAGCTGAGGAATGGTTGGAAAGAATAGAGCAAATCTTTGTGGCAGCCCCATGTGCGAAGACAGCATGGATACGGTTAGCAGAGTTCCAGTTGGCCAAGAAGGCGCTGATGTGGTGGAAGACCACTGTGGTAGAGCAAGAGGCTCAAGGCATGAAGTTAACTGGAAAATGTTTCGAACTCGCTTCCTGAACCGTTATTTCTCGGCTGCAGCACGACAGGCTAAGGAAGATGAATTCACTCACCTCAAGCAAGGTAATATGTCGGTATCGGATTATGCTCTTCAGTTTTGCTCCTTGCTCCGATATGTACCTCACATTGCCACGAGCACGCAAGCAAAGATGAGGAATTTCATGAAGGGTCTGAGGCCGGAGCTATACGATAGGGTGATCACTTATGGCCCTACTTGTTTTGATGATGCACTCTCAAGGGCTGAGCTAGCCGAACTAGGAGTGGGTGCATACCCTGATGTTGTACCACCGTCGGCACCCTCTCATAAATCCACTCCGGATAATTTGAAGCCGAGGAATGATCAGTTCAAGTCAAGGGGGAACTCCTCAGCGTCAAGGTTTAGTGGTAAGAAGTCCGACAATAGGTGGAAAGGAAATCGAAGAGGTGATGCCCCATCTGGAAGGGGGCAGTCTCAGGGAGACAGATCCGGGAAGATCCAATGCACTCTTTGTGGGCAACCACATCTGGCGAAAGACTGTATAGGGTGCTATGTTTGTGGCGACAAGGGCCACTTTGCTAGACAGTGTCCCAACAGGGGAAGTCAACAGGGTTCTGCGGGGAGGCCTGCAGATAGGACAGCACAGCACAGACCACCCTTTGTACCGAGACAGCATGGAGGTCAGCCCATGGGGCCACCTCAAGGACAAGTCTATGCACTGACAAGGGAGCAGGCTTCAGCGGCTCCGGAGGAGGTTATAGCGGGTACGTGTCTTTTATTTACGCACCCTGCTTTTATATTGATCGACACAGGTGCGTCACACTCTTTTGTGTCGACAAGTTTTGTGGAAAGGCACCACTTATGCACTTCTCCGTCGCCCACGCCTCTTATAGTCTCGACCCCCGCTGGAAGAAGTATGATTACTGATCGGATCGTCTACAATGGCCTCATTTATTTTGAGGATAAGGAACTAAGGTCAGATTTGATTGTTCTAGGAATGTCAGATTTTGATTGCATTCTGGGCATTGATGTTCTGAACAGGTATCAGGCAGTTGTGTACTGCAGGCAGAGAACTGTACGGTTTAAGTCCGATATGGGAATTCCATGGACGTTCTATGGGGATGGTTCTCGCTCAAAGATTCCATTGATATCTGCTGTCAAGATGGCACAGTTATTGGAAAAAGGCCACACAGGATATCTCATATATGCCGTTGATGTTACGGAAAAGAAAGAAGAAGTAAAAGTTGAGGATGTACCCGTAGTGGCGGAATTTCCCGATGTCTTTCCGGAGGAGATTCCCGGATTCCCGCCGACGAGAGAGGTCGAGTCTGGGATTGAATTATTACCGGGGACGTCTGCCATTTCTCGTGCCCCTTATAGGATGGCACCAGCGGAGCTAAGGGAATTAAAGATTCAGTTGCAAGAGCTCCTTGATAAAGGCTATATACGCCCTAGCGTATCGCCCTGGGGAGCACCAGTGTTATTTGTGAAGAAGAAAGATGGTTCGATGCGTTTGTGCATCGATTACAGACAACTGAACAAAGCTACGGTGAGGAATAAGTACCCACTTCCGAGGATCGATGATTTGTTTGATCAGTTGCAGGGTACGAGGCTCTACAGTAAGATCGATCTGAGGTCGGGGTACCATCAGATTCGAGTAAGAGAAGAGGATGTCCAGAAGACAGCCTTCAGGACTAGGTATGGGCATTATGAATTCCTAGTCATGCCTTTTGGGGTGACAAATGCCCCGGCTGTTTTCATGAGTTTGATGAACAAGGTGTTCCAGCCATATTTGGACCAATTCGTCATAGTTTTCATTGACGACATACTCATCTACTCTAGGACTGAAGAAGATCATGTACGGCACTTGAGGACAGTACTTCAGATCCTTAGGGATCATCAGTTGTATGCTAAGCTTAGCAAGTGCGAATTCTGGTTGGACAGCGTGGTGTTCCTAGGCCATGTCATATCTAGCCAAGGGATATCTGTGGATCCGAGGAAGATTGAAGCTGTGATGGAGTGGGCAGCACCCACTTCTGTACCCGAGATACGGAGTTTTCTTGGCTTAGCAGGTTATTACCGACGTTTTGTCGAGGGATTTTCTAAGATCGCCAAGCCATTGACACAGCTGACTCAGAAAGGAGTCCCGTTCTTCTGGTCCGAAGCTTGTGAGGAAAGCTTCCAAGAATTGAAGCGTCGTTTGACGACAGCACCAGTGTTGGTGATTCCGTCTGAGGACAAGAGGTTTGCTTTGTACACGGATGCATCATTGCAAGGTTTGGGCTGTGTACTGATGCAAGACAGACAAGTGGTAGCCTATGCTTCGAGACAGTTGAAGCCTCATGAGACCAGGTACCCAGTCCATGATCTGGAACTGGCAGCTATCATTTTCGCCTTGAAGATTTGGCGTCATTACCTTTATGGTACTACGTTTACCATTTTTACGGACCATAAGAGCCTGAAGTTCTTGTTCACTCAGGCAGAGTTGAATATGAGGCAAAGGAGGTGGATGGATTTACTCAAGGATTATGACTGTGAAATTGAGTACCATCCTGGTAAGGCAAATTTGATAGCAGACGCCTTAAGTAGGAAGGTGAAGAGTACTGCTGAGGACGTTATGTGTTTATCAGCTTTGATGACTTCTTACTGCCATCTGGGCTATGACTTCGATGTGGACACGTCGCCGGTGCGAGTGTCGACCTTATTGGCCGAGCCAGACGTATTTGAGGCAATCAGGAAAGCCCAGAGGTCGGATGATGAAGTGCAGAGATGGTCATCAATAGCACTTCGAGGCCAGCCAACAAAGTTTAGTGTGGGTGAAGATGACTCTTTAAGATTGGGCAACCGATGGGTGGTCCCAGATGCGCCAGGATTGCGTAAAGGAATTTTAGAACGGGCTCATAGTAGCCGGTTCAGTATCCACCCTGGAGGAAGAAAGATGTATAAGGACCTAAGTGGTCAATTCTGGTGGAGACGCATGAAGCGTGATGTGATCAGCTTCGTTAAGAGATGTTTGATCTGCCAACAAGTAAAGGCAGAAAGGCAGAGGCCTGGTGGCGAGTTGAAGAGCTTGGAGGTACCTAAGTGGAAGTGGGAGCATATATCTATGGACTTCGTGACCCACTTGCCAAGGTCGGCCTCTGGATTTGATGCGATCTGGGTAATTGTGGATAGGCTGACGAAGGTAGCTCATTTCATCCCCTACAATATGACTTTCACGTATCTAAAGATGGCCCAATTATATGTACGGGATGTAGTGAGATTGCATGGGATTCCAGTCTCGATCGTGTCTGACAGAGACCCAAGGTTTACTTCTCATTTCTGGGAAGGTCTCCAGACAGCCTTGGGCACCGAGGTGAGACTAAGTACAGCTTATCACCCTCAGACTGATGGCCAAACGGAGCGTACTATACAGACGCTCGAAGATATACTGAGGGCATGTGTTTTGGAGTTTGATACTCCGTGGCAAGAGTCTATACCTCTGGTGGAGTTCTCCTACAATAACAGCTATCAGGCGAGCATTCAAATGGCCCCTTTTGAAGCTCTGTACGGACGACGATGTAGGTCACCGCTGTATTGGGAGGACTTGACTGAGTAAAGCGGTCGGAGGACCGGATATGATTAAGGACATGGAGGAAAAGATTAAGATGATACGCTTAAAGATGAAAGCGGCCCAAGATAGGCAAGCAGCCTATGCAAATAAGCGGCGACGGCCGCTAGAATTTCAAGTGGGAGACAAGGTCTTCCTGAAAATCTCACCCTTCAGGGGCGTTGTTCGTTTTGGTATGCGGGGAAAGTTGTCCCCGAGGTATGTTGGACCGTATGAGGTATTACAGCGTATCGGCACTTTGGCTTACCGATTGGCTTTACCGCCGTCCTTATCTGGAATTCATGATGTCTTCCATGTTTCTATTTGAGAAAGTATGAGCCAGATCCGTCTCATGTGTTACAGCCTACTGAAGTGCAGTTAGACTCAGATGTATCCTACGTTGAACGACCGGTCAGAATTCTGGATCGTGAGGATCGCAGACTACGAAGTAAAGTTATACCAATGGTCAAAGTTCAGTGGGATCGTCGGGGTGTCGAGGAGGCTACGTGGGAGACGGAGCGGCATATGATGCAACATTACCCGGAACTATTTTCTGGTATGATTTATGTTTAGTTCTTTTGGGTAAGTGCATGCGATTTCGGGGACGAAATCTTTTAAGTAGGGGAGTAATGTGATGCCCCGAAATTAATTAATGGTAACTTGGACATTAATTATGTTTACATGTTGGATCATGGTTTCATGGATTTATGTGTTGGGTATGAAGATGTTAACATGATTAATTGTGTTAAATTATCAATTATGAGGAAGATATGATTTTAAATGAAGTTTAGAGCATTGTTGTAAAGTGCTTTTAAAATACCAAGTTGGGTATTTTATACATCATGTTAAGTTTGGGGTACAATTTTAATTAAGAAAAAGTAAACCCCTTTTTTTTAAATCCCCTACCCATCACTTTAACCCCTTTACCTTTCACTTTATTAAAAACCCCCAAATCACTTCCCAACCCCAAACCCTACCCCATTTTCGAAACTCACCAAAAGAGGAGGAGGAAAGTCCCACAAAATCCTTATTTGTGTGATCTTTGCTAGGATTTGGAGCCTACAAGAGGTATGGAACCATTCCTACAAGTTTTATGATGTTTGGTGTTGAAATGGGTTAAGTTTTGATGTTTTATGTGGGTTTATTTGGGGTATGTGTTGTTTATGGTTGGGGTATGATTTTTTGAAGTGTTTATGTTGGTTTTAGTGGGTTATGTTGTTATTGAAGTTATGAGGAAGTTTGGTTTTGGGGTGGTATGTGAAAGAGCTTGAAAAATGAGCATTAATGGCGAAAATTCGATGTACAGCACTCGGCGATCGATCGCCCGTCCTTGGCGATCGATCGCGAGCGTCCAGTACCAGCCAGAGGCATTTGGCGATCGATCGCCACTTTTGGGCGATCGATCGGCGGGCCTGGCGATCGATCGCGCCAAAAGTGGCGATCGATCGCCAAGAAGGAGATTTTGGCCCCTCGTCCAGTGCGATCTCGCGATCGATCGCGCCTGGGCGGCGATCGATCGCGAGCTGAAGTAAAGTGGATTTTTGATTTTTTGTGGGATTTTTGGATATTGGACTATGTTTAGCTTCTAATATCAATTTGTATGGTTGTGTAGAACCATCCCAGGTGCCCACAACATCCAGGAGATAAAGCTCTCCAAATTCTCCACTTTTGGGAATTAAGGTACGTAAGAGACGTACGAGCATCGGACGGTAAACCATGCCCTTACATATTATGATGATGTTTAAGATGATGTTTACGATGATGACGTTTAAGATGATGTTATGATGATGATATCTATGATGATATTTATAATGATGATGCTTATGATGATGTTATGATGATGATGCTTATGACGATGTTATGATGATGATGCTTATGATGATGTTACGATGATGATGCTTAAGATGATGTTTATGATAACGATGTTATGAGGACGTCTATAATGACGAAGTTTATGATAAGGTCATACGATATGTATGATTGGGTAAGACGCCCATGTGGTAAGACACCACCCAAAGCATAAGATTGGGTAAGATGCCCACAGGGTAAGATGCCACGCAATGTCATGATATGGTAAGACGCCATATGATTGGGTAAGATGCCCACAGGGTAAGATGCCACGCAATGTTTATAATATGGTAAGACGCCATATGATAGGGTAAGATGCCCACGTGGTAAGATGCCACGCAATGATTATGATATGGTAAGATGCCATACAATGGGGTAAGACGCCCCAATATATGAATAAGAGTCAGGGATAACCAAGAAGGTCGGAAGACGACCAATAACTTTTACTTAACTAAGATGTTATGCATTATTGTATGCTTTTATATAATGTTAAGTAAATATACGAATGCTCATGATGTGTTATCCCTGTAGGTACACTTTTGGACCAAGGGCCTAGGGTCGGGTTGAGGAAGTGAGCTAAAGGGAGCATGATGAACGTAGGATGCAGGATTTTTGATAGTCTCTACTCTAGGAGTAGTGTAAATCTATAGCTTTAACATTCTTTATTGGGAATGTAATTAAATAGCCTTGAAAACTTTATTTTTTTTGGCCTGTAATCTCCCTAGCTCAAACTACAACCGGAACCCTTAAGAGGTTTTAAATGCATGTTCTGTCCCATTTATGTGTACTAAATGCTATTAAGGTAGGAAGACCCTACAATTTGGTTTTCCCAGCCGATTTCTATGTCTTAGACATGGAAAATGGTGATCCATCTAGCCCCATTCTTTAAGGGAGACCATTCTTCAAAACATCAAAATCTGTGATCGACGTGAATAGCGGCCTGTTAACAATAGTGGCTAATGGTGAAATTGCAAAATTTAATATCTATAAACCCATAAAAACTCATGAGCATGCTAGTTGTACTATTGATATAAATGATACATATGATTCTGATTTTGATAATGATGAATTGTGGGAGATGGGAAAGGCTACTGATGGCCTTGATGACAAAGGAGGTATGGATTCGAGCCCTGTGCATACTGTTCATACTATTGCTGCTTTATCTACTCATGATACTGATGACCCTCTTTCTTCTCACTTGCAGGATCATACCATTAAAAAGACATACCCTCCGGATCGACCACAAAAAGCCACAGATGTTGAAGGAGGAACAAAGACTGAAGACGCCCACTCAAAGGCGAACAAACCAAAATTTAGAGGAGTTAAGAAGATATTGAGGTGGAAGAGGAAGGATAGAGCAACATCGCATCACCCACCTTGATAGAGGACTAGTGTCGGGCCACCGACGTTAAACAGAGGCGCTTCTTGGGAGGCAACCCAAGGGGAGTTAGTTTACTTAGTTTACTTTCTCCCTTTTATTTTCATTTTTATTGCTTTAGTAGTTATTGTAAGTAATCCATCAAGCATGGTACGCAGCGGAATATAAAATTTTATGGATTACAAGACACCGGATCTATACATAGGGGTTCATATCGGATAAAGGAACAAAAGTCTAACCCTTGTAGCGTGTTTGAGCAGATTCCACGAAGCAACACCACGTCCAACGCCTCCTTCGAGTCACTAGCAAAACTTATCAAGTTTTGCCTCAATGGTATCCACACGATCAAATCGGGAAGGGATAGTTCAAGAACAAAGTGCTAGATTTGTTCTTAAACCGTAACAAGAGCCACACATGATTCTATATCGAAGAAGACGGCCGGAAAAATCAAAGACCAAGGCGGCGGCCAAGAGAGGTGGCCGAGAGCTTGGTGGCCGAGAGCTTCCTATGGTGGCTAGGTTTTGTGTTATGAATTGTATGATTAACAATTAATCAAAACCTTGTATTTATATTATAAGACTTTAATTAAGGTTCAAGACTTTCTTAAAGTCTTATGGGCCCAAACCCATGATTTAATTAAATCCTTATAATCATTTAATTAAGACTCCTCTTAATTATTTAATTCATCCCATGAATTTAATTTCCCTTATCGATTTAATCTTTTGTGTGACCCGATAGGATCTTGTAATGTTGGCAGTGACATAAAATCTCATTTTATGTCGCAAGCAATGAGCGGTATCTAGCAACACATCAATGCTACGCAAATTACAAGAATGTCAATGAGTCGACATAACCTAGGAACCGTGATAATATTAATCATGTAACTTAATCCCTTTGTCCTTTGTGTTTAGATTGAACACTAGTCATGTAATAGTCATACTCGTATATTCAATCTTTATTTCTTGATCCCCAAGTAGAACTAGAATAAACGAATAAGCTCGATATCACATATCGACTCATTCGAGCATGTCCATGCATTTTAGTTCTCACTTGATCAATGGCCAAACACTTCTCCTGTTATATAGGAGGGACAAATCCTATCTCGGTCAGTTACATCCCTCTACATAATTCGTAGTGTATCCAATAGTCGCCTTTATAGTTTACCCTGTTACGGGTAACGTTTGACAATATCAAGATACATAACTCCTTATGTTGGGATCTCTGATGATCACAAGTCGTAAGGATTACATACATTATTATCACTATGAGAATTGTTTATGACAATCATATAACTATCCATGTAGCATTCTCATGGTGGGTCTGTCCAGTACATCGTTCTCTAACATGTACCCATGTGTTGATTTGATATCTCATATCTATGAACAATTCATCAATCAAGACATACTAGTCTCAACGTATTATCATTATCCCGATTCATGATAATACTTGACTAGGGACATCTTCAAGAATAATACAATATTATTCTAGGGACATTAACTTATATATCAACTCATATTGCACAGATATTTGAATAATATATACTAATGATTTGCCATAAATAAAATCATATTACATTGTATGTCATAAACAATCATCTAATGACTTGTCTTAGGGCATATCCCAACAGTTATACTTTTTTCTTTTCTTGTATTTTTGCCTTACATTGGGGACAATGTAAGATTTAAGTATGGGGGAGGGATTAGTGATGTGTTATTGTTTTTATTATTATAAAAATACAAAAAAATCAACAAATTTGAAAATTTTGAGCTCATAGTTAGTAATGAACACATGCTTAGAATCACTAGCCCATGATGAAACCTAATTGATATCATGCATGCTTTTGAACATAGGTGAATTGTTAACCTTGGAACACTTTGAACTCTAATGAAAATTTTACTTTAAC
Source organism: Haberlea rhodopensis (assembly GCA_907163345.1). Taxonomy (NCBI): domain Eukaryota; kingdom Viridiplantae; phylum Streptophyta; class Magnoliopsida; order Lamiales; family Gesneriaceae; genus Haberlea; species Haberlea rhodopensis. The sequence continues at coordinate 2,962,854 of CAJQUN010000020.1, read as the reverse complement.
TTAGTAGTTGAATATTTTGAGCACGTTATTGTCATGACTTGTGAAGTGTACATATCTTAGTGAAATTGTGTGAATTTTGTGATAGTCTTAAGAAGGCTCTAATACATGCTAGAACTTAACTACATGCTCTTTGAGGCATATGTCTAGACTACTTGCAAACATGAAAGTGATATAGGCAATCTTTGATGCGTTTGAGCCTTTCAAGCCTACCATGTAAAGAAAATCAATCACTAGTATCCTTTTTGAGCTTTAATGCAAAAGAATGGTTGTATGCTAAGCATACAAACAACCCCCATTCGACATTCTTTGACTAGCTTATCATCCTTCCCTAATGAGCCTAAATATGAATTCTTTCCATACCTTTGAAGGGAGTATGATGTATTTCATTCACATGCACTTAAGTATTCAATGATTAAAATGTTTGTGAGCTTCATAAGGAAAAGAATGAAATGCATGAAAGAAAAGAGATGCCTTGAGAAAATAGATACAAGTTTGACTCCAAGGGGAGCCAAGGCACAAAAGAAAAAAAAATGTTGAAACAAAAGTTGAAAAATTCAAGCAAGAAGAGAAGCTTTTAGTGTGCATATTATCATACTCTCTTACTTGATATATCCTTACCTTTCTTTCATAAGCCAATACCTAGGCCAAGCTACAAGCTAATAAAGACCTACTTGATTTATGTTTACAAAGTGGCTAAGATAGTGGAGAAGAGTATGCAAGTAAGCTTATACTTGTGTTAGTGTATGACTTGAACTATTGTGGGTTTGCATCTTTTGGATCTATAATTGTACATAACACTTGTTTATGACCACACACACACGTTCACTACTTTGTTGGGTACGAATTGTTTAGGGATTGAACTTATTCCATTCGCCTTTCATTACTATGCATGTTGAAAATTATTGAGGCATTAAAGTGAGAACAAGTTATTTTGTTATGATGCTATGAGCCAAACAAAAAGATTGTAGTTTTGTCTGATTTACTCGAGGTCGAGTAAAGAGTAAGTATGGGGGAGTTTGATGTGACTAGAAATAGACACATCTATTGCGTTTAATTGATTATGATTTGGTATTTTTGATAGATAATTTGATACATATGCTACCTAATCGTATATTTGTGTAATTGTAGGTGGAATCGAAGAAATTGAGCTAACTAAGGCGAATAAAGGTCAAGAAAAGCATTGGAGCCAATAAGGACTCAATATAGATCAAGAAAAGGCCAAAAATGTGATTTTAGTGGAGGCGATCGACCGCATGGAGAAGGCAATCGATCGCCTATGGACAGAATGTTGAGCAACAAAAATTACGAAGCAGCGATCGATCGCGAGAAAAGAGGTGATCGATCGCCATAACTCACTGGAGCCACGCGATCGATCGCAAGAAAAGTGGCGATCGATCGCCTAAGAAATTTCGCCGAAAAAAAAAAGAGCTAGCTATCGATCGCCACCTTATGGCGATCAATCGTCAGCGGTGTTTTGGAAAGATTGGCAACTTGATTTCTTTCCTTCCTACATAGACTTTAACCTACCCCATCAGCCTCCACACCTCTTGTAACTCGAAATTAGTCTCTTTTAGAGAGAATTCAGACCTTAGAACAGATTTTTGAATTTTTAGAATAATTTTCTTTCAATTTTTGTAAAGACGCTCGAAGAACGAAGACGGAATCAACAAGCCGGAATCGTGCTTCGCTTTAGTAACTTTCTTTTCTATTGATTGTTTGATGTTTTTAATACAATTTTTGTTAGTTTTAAATTTAATTATGCAAGGCTAAACCCCTTGATTCTTGGTTGAGGGATACTTGCCTTTGGAATAGAAATACTTGTGAAAATTTTGGTTTGATTGTTGAATTTTTAATTCAATTTCAATTTGTTTTTCAGACTATGATTCTGATGATTGTTGTATTTGATTGATAGATTGATCACCTAGTAATCACTTACACTTTCTAATGCTAATTGAGAAGCAACTAAGATTGATAATTACCTGTTGTTGGTGTTATTAAATTCTTAGAAAAAACGATTGGATGATTAATTCTAACGGCTGTAGTTCTTCTTAATTAGATTTATCAAACTTACTCGTTTTGAAACTATCATTGATTTAATCTTAACGGCTGTAGTTTTGGTTAAATATTTGATTATAGTCGAATTGAATGTTGTTTTCTTTTTTACCACGATTTAGGTAAGTAAGGAATTAAATTCCAATTGATGAATAATTGAATGAATTCTTAAGTTTAGTAATTTGATGATCAAGTGAATGATTTCCAAAGGTAAAGTTGACTGAAACCAAGAATCGCTTCTTAATCTTGATAAACTAGTTAATTGGTTGCTTTAGTTAATTCAGTTATAGTTAAAGAAATTTGATAATCCCCTATTTCGTTACTTGTTAGCATAAAAAGTATTCACTTCCCTGTGGGATCGATCCCTACTCACGCTACTACATTCATAACTGTTATTAACTTGAGAGGGTTAATTTGGGCGTACGCGATAAACGCTACCACCTACTGTCCAACATCTGTTGTTTTGTTCTCTTGGTTATAGCTCTTGATTTGTTGATTTCTCGGCAAAGGGATCTGTTGTTTTGTTCTCTTGGTTATGCTTGAAATACGAGGCAATGGTCCTGGTGTATGTTTGCTGGATGCAGCAAGCACATGGCATGACTTGCAGAAGCTTTTTGGCCATCTTAACGTCTGTTTCAGTCTTTTAATTCTAAAATGACTTGTAGATCTTTGTCTTAGATTTCCAAACCATACTGAATCATCTCGTTTCGATAAGCGAGTTGAGAGTTATGGTCGATATACCACAGCTGCTACAATCTGTCCGCTGTTGTTTAAGCTTTATACCAGCAAGCTCTTGCATATGTAAACCTTCGAATCTAGTCTGCTGGCCTGAAATACGACTTGTAGAGAATTGAGTTGGATATCCAACCTCTTTGGAAACACGTCGTTGTGATATCCGAGATACGAGATATGATTGATTTAGTCAATGGCGCTCGGGTCCAGCGGAGGTTGGATTCTCATTTCAGCAACATAACTCAAAGTCGCAACATAACTCAAAGTCATTCTTTAGCACATCATCAAGCTGTAAGATATCATCTATGAACTGCACACATGATGAAATATGTTAGCAACATAATAACAAGTTTTGTTAACATCAAAACCACGATTATTTGGGTTCCCAAAACCCAACAACATGCTTACCATAAAAGTCAATAGTAAAATTTACGTACCGTTATATATCTCATGATAGTGCTGCAACAAATATATAGGACAACACCACCGTTCGAATCATCATGGATCCTAAACGTGGCGTACCACATCAACGATCTCAAGACTGCGAGTCACATCACTTTATCATATTCCAACATTAGCATTCAATGAGCTAACATATATAAATACCCATGTTCATAAGAATTGTGAGGACTCGTTCCTAATCACGTGTTTAATTATCACACAATGATTATTTAATTGTAAACAACGGAAGATTTATTTTATATATATATATTCTGCCAACAAGTTGCTCTAAAAATTTCGGCATGACCTCCCAGCACGAGGGACATACCAACAAAATGAAAACACAATATGACTATCCCCAGTACATAAAGTAAATACATAATATCAGCAGCAGCAAGTAAACACCGAATAAACACCATTATTCAGAACTAAACTGAAAACTTAATTTTTGTAGTTATACTATCCAGGACACACCCTGGTATACTTAATTATCCTATGACTGGGAAAAGATAAAAGAAAACAACCTCACGTAAGACTTCCAGCGAGCATTCCCTCTTTGGGATCCTGATCACCTGTAATACCTGTCATTGTCCACACACAAAGACAACAACAGCCCCTAGGGGGTGAGCCTAAGCCTAATATGAAACTATCAAGTAATTACAACATGTATCTATAAAAGTGACATATGATGTCATGTAATGCAATGCAAGGTAATGCGATGCATTGAAGGTACAAATCATCTCGGGATACCAAAAGTCTGGAATACAAGGAATAGCTATCGAATATCTCATGATATCAGAATATCGGAGTCCAAAGAAAGGTATCATCAATCGATATCATTCTCGAGCTGAGGGTGACAACACACACACTTTGCGCTAGGAGAATCATCATGTGTTGTGCTCGTTCCCTCGTGTCTAGGTCCGGTAGCAATGCGCGTGACTACAGTTGCTACCTAAACTGCATGTCATCGTCGTGCCCGTCGTCCCCGACACTCAGAGTAAATCAACTCAGTCATCATCAAGGATATCAAAGAAGTGGATATATCAATATGATATGTCCATGAATCATATATCGATGTATATTTATCAACATGATGTGTGTTAATAAATCATTTATTTTCATACATCGATATGCCAATTAAGATGCTATGAATGCTCATAATTCAATTAAAATCACATAGCCAAGTAGTTTCACGTAATTCACGTAAGTTCAGCAATTCATATATCAAATAATATAGATACATGTTGTATGTTACCGATCGCAATATACCTAGTATTCCTTGTTCTAGAAGTTGAATATGGTCTTCCTAGTTTGTGGAACTCTCATGCCGTGTACTAATCTAAACAAATTCATAGAATACCACATAGATGATTATCTACTGAAATTGGACATATTTGAGTGCTTCTTTAGTCGATTCTAGCAACATCATAATTCATTAAAGCATCTTCTTGTTGCAAGTTATTCAATTTCGACTTAATCAATGGCAAAAATAGTTAACATATAATCCAAATTACAAGTTTCGTTGCTTTTGTTTTTAAATTGACCAAATCACACTACTCCTTCACTTTCACAATTAGAGAGGAGCAACTAAATTTCGATTTCAACAGGGAAACAAGTTATTTTCAATTTTGTTTTAAACTTCCAGTCATTATAACATTCAAGTCTTCTGTTTCCTACTTTCTTAGTTAGAAAATGAGCATCAACCAACACCTATACTTTGAATTCCACACATGCATTCCTACACTAAAATTTTAAACCCATAAGCCAAGAATTGAACTCACATGCAGCAGATTTTTGGACACAAAGCTAGCAAATTTTCGAATCCAAACAGCAAGGAAATCTTGAATTCACAGGCGATAGATTTTTGGATAAAAAATGCAGTAGATTTCGAAATATACAGTCAAAAATGTGCAACATGATGAAAATCAACTCAATCCAAAATTTCCATTGAACTTACATGAAATCCTTCTATACATAATTAAATCAAACTAAAACACCATTTCAACTGGTTAATAATTGACTACCCAGAATTTCAAACATTCACCCACAAAATTCAGAAAATCGATCCGTAATTCCCAACCCGTGCAGCAAAAATCAAACCAAACTCAACATCATTGCAGGGAAAGAATGATTAAGGGATAAGGGAGGACTACCTGTAAATTTTTTTGAAGAAATCGTACACAAAATGGACTAATCCTAGCTTCCAAACTTTCTGCGCTTTATGGCCAAAATCTATGAAATCGGCGACGTAAACCGGTGGTTTTTGGTATGGGAATGACCGCTGGGGAGAGGGGAAAGTGGTGGTGGTTCGAGATCGTCGAGGCGGTGGCGCACGGTGGCAGGCGCACAACCTTTTCCGAAGGAAGACGATTAGAGAGAGAGAGAGAGAGAGAGCAGAGAAGAAAGAAAGGGTATCAGGCTTCAGTGTGCGTGAAATACACTTTAGTATATGAAATGAGATAAGTGTGATTTTTACACTTAACTTGATATAAGATTATGGGCGTTTTTGTAGTGATTCTTAGGAAAATATTACTTTTTTTGGTTTATATTTGTATATTTCAGGAATCCAGGGCCAAATGCATAAAAGTGGAGGAAATAGGCTTAAAATGATGAAAAAGGACCAAACTGAGCAAACCTGGAAATGAGGGGCAAAATCGTAATTTGCTGAAAATTAGTGGAAGCGATCGATCGCCTCAAATGAGGCAACCGATCGCCTCTAGGCAGTAGCAAAATGCGACCGATCGCCTCATTTGAGGCGATCGATCGCCTCGACTCGAAAAATTCGGGATTTTGTTTCAATCTTGGTTATTTGGTGTCCAAACTTGGTGAAACTCCTCCTACCATAAAAATGGATTATCATGGACGTTTTGGGGACTTTCTGGCTTGACCTACAATACACAGCCTACATCACTCATCATCCTCTCCAACCATCCATACACCATAACCATTGAAGAGAAGACGCACCGGAAGAGACCGGACGATGGAGCAACGCAAGGAGTCAACGCCTCTCGTTATTTCTGTATTTCTAACTCTAGTTCTATATTTTCATTAGATTTTAATGTTTAGAATGTTGCAAAACAACTTTATGCATTATTATTTGATGGAGATTGTTGGCTAGGTTTGTTATCAAGACTTAGGGGATCCTTTGTATGAACCCATGATTTAAGTTGAATGTTTTTGATTGATTCTTATTTATCTAAGTGCATAGATCATTTTTCTTCATGCTTTTTAGGGTTTGGCCATCCTTGAATGATAGTAAATTACAATTGAGATCGAGAGATAAAATTGGAATTCGATATAGTGATTTATGCCGTGGATTTCAGACTGATATCGAGAGATGAAGTCAAATACACGTGTGATAGCTATAGATATCTAGTAATCGAAAGCTAGAAATTTTCACGGATCTTAATACAATATTCTATTGTTAAAAGTACACGAGAGTGACTTACTGCAATTTTATATTATGTTTAATATAACTCGAGAGAGTATATTATATAAATTTGGAAAACTCTCCACCTTAGATTGTTTGAATTCGATTATTAACTAATAGGCGAATTATGGGGGATTACATATGTGAACCAAGGTCTTGATAATTGTTTCTTTTGATTCTTATTCTTATTCATCACTGTTTGTTTGGGTTAATCATTGAGTTAATTAGTCAATTTAGTTAATTAATCACAACCATTTTTCATAGGCTAAATATAGTTAAACTAGTGGAGTTTGGTACTTATTTCCTAGTCCTCGTGGGTTCGACACTCGTACTTCTAATATCATTATACTAAAACTTGACACCGTGCACTTGCAGTACATAATCGCTACACTGAAAAATACTGTTTAAAATAATAGCGACCAAGTTTTTGGCGCCGTTGCCGGGGACTAGTTTTAATAATATCAAACGAAATTAGTTGACTGTAGTTTAGTCATTTGTTTTTTTATTATTATTTTTCGATTTTTTTTTCTCTTCTACTGTTTGTTTTTGTTTTGGTTGATTGTTATAGGGTACTATCTCTTGGTACATGCTAAGGAGTAGCAACCATACACTTGAGCCTTTTGATCCCGAGATCAAACGCACTTGTCAAAGGAGGTTAAGGCAAGCAAGAATACTAATGGCCAATAACGAGGAAGTTCCAGTAGCACCAGTGGCAAGGTCACTCATGGATTACGCCCACCCTTCATTCCATGGATCGATGTCGAGTATCACGAGACCCACCATCCAGGCCAACAATTTTGATCAAGCCTGCTATCATACAAATGATCCAGCACTCGGTGCAGTTTGGGGGGAGCCACCACTGATGATCCGAACACTCACATAGCGAATTTCTTGGAAATTTGCAACACCTTCAAGCATAATGGCGTCACTGACGACGCCATCAGGTTACTGTTCCCTTTCTCTTTAAATAATAAAGCTAAATCTTGGTTGCATTATTTGCCTACAGGATCAATTACCACTTGGGATGGGATGGTGCAAGCTTTCTTGTCCAAATACATCCCACCATCAAAGACTGCTAATATGCAAAATAATATCACTACATTTGCGCAACATGATCCTGAAACACTTGATGAAGCATGGGAGTTCTTCAAGGACTTACTGAGGAGATGCCCACACCATGGCCTTCCCATCTAGCTGTAGGTACAAACTTTCTATAACGGTTTATTTTCTGATAACCGTTCTATGATTGATGCAGTATTAGGAGGTATTGTGATGAGAAAGATGCCGGAGGAGGCCTATACACTGTTGAAGGAGATGGCTGCTAATAGCTGCCAATGGCAGTCCGAGAGGAACGTGCCAAAGAAGCAAGCTGGAGCATCAAGTGAGCGAAGTTACTGTGTTGGCCCCTCAAATTGAGGCATTGAACAAGAGACTAGATAGCATGAGCATGACAGGGATGAAAGCTCAAGGGATTACTTATGACCTATGTGGAGGAAATCATCCGAGCGTCGAATGCCAAACAGGTAACCCATCGTTCAGACTAATGAAGCTGTGCATTATGTAGGAAACCGGCCACAAAACAACCCCTACCCAAATAGATACAATACGGGGTTGAGGTATCAACCACAACCACCACCGGGTTATCCACCACAACCGAGCATGGAGGAACTATGACCAAGTTCATATCCTCAACAGAAACAAGGATGAATAAGCAAGATTCATCTATCAAAAACTTGGAGATCCAATTAGGGCAATTGGCAACTATCTTGGGTGGGAGAGCACAAGGAACTCTACCGAGTGACACAGATAAGAATCCAAGGGAGCAAGCCAATGTCGTGACCCTAAGGAGTGGAAAAGAACTTGGTGATGAGAAGGAGACTGAAAAGATTGCTATTAAGCATGAGGAGAATGAGCAGCCACGCAACAAGGGTAAGTCCACTAGAGACACTACACCTATCACACCACAAGAAAAGGTACACATTCCTCTCCCATTCCCTGCAGCAGTTAATAGGGCAAAGGTTGATTCAAACTTTGCCAAATTTTTAGACATGCTTAAGAATTTGCATATAGATATACCATTTATTGAGCCTTACGAGAAATGCCAAATTATGCTAAATTCTTAAAGAAGATGTTGTCTAAGAAGTAGAAATTGGGAGAGTACGAGACTGTCTTTTTGACTGAGGAATGTAGTGCTATTGTGCAAAAGAAATCGGCCACCAAGTTAAAAGATCCAGGGAGTTTCTCTATTCCTCGCACTATTGGGCCTATTTCTTCCATTAAATCGTTATGTAGTTTGGGTGCTAGTCTGAACTTATTGCCTTTGTCAGTTTTTAGGCGACTTTGACTGGGAGAGCCGAAGACCACAAGGGTGGTGTTGCAAATGGCGGACAAGTCTATCACCTACCCACTAGGAATCGTCGAGGATGTGCCAGTCAAGATAGATCAATTCACTTTCCCGGTGGATTTTCTAGTGTTGGATATGGAGGAGGACGCAAGTATGCCATTGATCCTGGGGTGCCCATTCCTAGCTACTGGAAGAGCTATTATTGATGTTGAAGAAGGGAAGTTGATCCTCCGTGTAGGAGAGGATCATGTTACCTTTACTATGTTTCAAACTTCACCACATGCACACAACACGCACACATGTTTTATTATTGATGAAATTAATATTTTTAAGGTGAAGGTGAAGACCGAACTAGAGACTGAAGAAGGCAAGAGCCATGACATGATGAAGCCAAGGAAGACGAAGAAGCAAAAAGATAAAAGGACGTTTATGAAGGGAGAGACAGTCCAATTGCATTAAGCGCCACCACCTCGCATTTTCCAAAGCAAGCGAAAGGCTTCATGGGTTGGACCATTCACTGTTACCAAGATATACCTGCATGGAGCCATTAAGGTAAGTGATCATATTCTAGGCACTTATGTCGTTAATGATGAGAGGTTGAGGCATTACCCAGTTGATTACGAAGATTCATGCTCCACACACCATCCCAACTTTTGAAAAAATGTGGTAATAAGTCCAGCTTGGGACTATAAATCAAGAACTCTTTCATATTCCTTTGCTTTGTTTTTAGTTTATTTTGGTTTGTTTGTTTTTGTTTTTGATTTTGACGAGACTCCATGCGTGCTGTGATCTGTACAACAATATGCCCTACAAGCTGACGAGGAATTGGACAACGATCACTGACGGTCGTTGTCAACGGTAACTGCTTTGTCTTACTTTCCATGCTTATTACATTGAGGACAATGCATGAATTAAGTTTGGGGGAGTGCATTACTGTGCCATGCTTCTTATTTGGAAATTGATCGTTTATGGAGCACCAACAAAATTTTTCTTGAAAATGAGTTCAATTAGTAAGATAAGAATAAATCATAGTAGTGGTCTCTATTCCATGATGATATTAGTCTCACTATGCATGTCAACTTGAGTTTTGATGTAGTAAGACTTGTTTGTGAATATCTTGTTTTGAGTAGCATGTCAAAGATGAGGAATATTTTGAGCACATTTGAGTCATAATCTTGTGAATTGCATTTGTACTAGTGAAATTTTTTGTGAACTTGGTGAATTGTTTTGAGCATCTTAGAGTACCGTAGAAACTATTTAATATGACACTTTGAGGCGAAATTTTATAGTCATGAACTTGATTAAGAGATGATCTAGGCGATCTTTGGACCGTTTGAGCCTTTCAAGCTTACCATGTTTACATCAATCTCTAGTATCCTAAATTGAGCCTAATTGAAAAAGAATGAAGTATGTTTAACATACTATTAGCCCCCAACATTCTTTGGCAAAGTTATTATACCCACCTAATTGAGCCTAAATTGAATATCTTTATCTTCACCCTAAGGGAGTATAATGATTCTCATTAGATGCACATGAATTGCTATATTTTGATGAGCGTATTGTAAAAAAAGATGATGAATGAGAAAAGAAAAGAATAGAAAAAACCTTGAGAAAAAAAATTTATCCAACTAAGACCCAAAGTGGCCAAGGCTAAAAGAGAAAAAGAAGAGAGCTCAAGTTTTGTGCTAACAATATGAACATTACATGCTTATACTCTCTTCTTTGTGCTATCATATCCTTTCATCGAAGCCAAACACCTAGGCCTAATGATACAAGCTTAAAAAGACCTATTGATCCAAGTCTTATGAGTGACTACATTAGTTGAGGAGTGTTTGAAAATAGAAATATGGGGTACTCAAGGATAATCTAACTTTCATTACCTAGCATGATTTGGTCTATGAAAATTGCATGAAACTTGAGAGTGACAATAGCACACACGCACGTTCTGATTCGGAGACATGTTGTTTGAGCTAGGAGAAAACACAACTTGTTAAACTTTCTGATTTATTTTTGTTTGTCTGTAAGTGAGATGTCTGAGCTACATGATTGACTATGAATTGGTTTATTTGAATCTTCAATGTTGAACTTGACTGTTTGATCTTATTTCTTGCTCGAGACGATCAAGTTTAAGTTTGGGGGAGTTGATAAGTGTGATTTTTACACTTAATTTGATATAAGATTAGGGGCATTTTTGTAGTTATTCTTGTATATGTATATTTCAGGAATCCAGGGCCAAATGCATAAAAGTTGAGGAAATAGGCTTAAAATGATGAAAAATGACCAAACTGAGCAAACATGGAAAAGGAGGGGCAAAATCGTAATTTGCAGAAAATCAGTGGAAGCAATCGATCGCCTCAAATGAGGTGACCGATCGCCTCTAGGCAGTAGCAAAATGCGACCGATCGCCTCATTTGAGGCGATCGATCGCCTCGACTCGAAAAATTTGGGATTTTGTTTCCATCTTGGTTATTTGGTGTCCAAACTTGGTGAAACTCCTCCTACCATAAAAATGGATTATCATGGACGTTTTTGGGACTTTTTGGCTCACTTTTGACCTACAATACACAGCCTCTATTACTCATCATCATCTCCAACCATCCATACACCATAACCATTGAAGAGAAGACGCATCGGAAGAGACGGGACGACGGAACAACGCAAGGAGTCAACGCCTCTCGTTATTTCTGTATTTCTAACTCTAGTTCTATATTTTCATTAGATTTTAATGTTTAGAATGTTGCAAAACAACTTTATGCATTATTATTTGATGGAGATTGTTGGCTAGGTTTGTTATCAAGACTTAGGGGATCCTTTGTATGAACCCATGATTTAAATTGAATGTTTTTGATTGATTCTTATTTATCTAAGTTCATAGATCATTGTTCTTCATGCTTTTTAGGGTTTTGCCATCCTTGAATGATAGTAAATTACAATTGAGATCGAGAGATAAAATCGGAATTCGATATAGTGATTTATGCCGTGGATTTCAGACTGATATCGAGAGATGAAGTCAAATACACGTGTGATAGCTATAGATATCTAGTAATCGAAAGCTAGAAGTTTTCACGGATCTTAATACAATATTGTGTTGTTAAATAAGTACACGAGAGTGACTTACTGCAATTTTATATTAGGTTTAAAATAACTCGAGAGAGTATATTATATAAATTTGGAACACTCGTCACCTTAGATTGTTTGAATTCGATTATTAACTAATAAACGAATTATGGGGGATTACATAGGTGAACTGAAAGTATTGAAAATTGTTTCTTTTGATTCTTATTCTTATCGATCACTGTTTGTTTGGGTTAATCATTTAGTTAATTAGTCAATTTAGTTAATTAATCACAACTATTTTTCGTAGGCTAAATATAGTTAAGCTAGTGGAGTTTGGTACTTATTTCCTAGTCCTCGTGGGTTTGACACTCGTACTTCTAATATCATTATACTAAAACTTGATAACGTGCACTTGCGGTACATAATCACTACGCTGAAAAATAATGTTTAAAATAATAGCGACCAAAATGAAGCTGAATGCGTTTTAATAAAAATGTATTTCCAGTGCAGTAATGTACATCGGAGTGTCGCCGGTGTACTGATATAAATATTGATGTCATATGACATATTGGCTTCCTCGGGTAAAATCCCCCCAAGTCATATACCGAACAGGAGGACACCGATCAGATAGCACCGAGCAGGGTTTTAGCGAACAACTGCTAAACCCTCCTCAGTTTGATGGTCAAAGACTAGCTGAAGACCCGGGGATAACCAACAAATCAACCGGCGTGAATAAACGTACAGTAATGGGAGACGGATTTCTCGGACACGTTTGGCCCCAGTTAAGCCGCGATCAGAGGACATCGTGTATCGGATCTCCCGCGAATTAATCACTGGGAACAGCCCTATAAATACCCGCGGATGGTCTCATTGAAAGAGGTTGGATTTTTTCTATGCAAAAAGACTCCGAAGAGAGCATATTCACTTCTGTTCGGTCACTTTTATTATTTTTCTGGGATATTTCTATAAGTCATTTGACGATTGTAAGTTGTGTCCCAGGAGTCCTGTAATCAACAAAACGTGTGATAGTGAAATTTATAGTGGGCTAGCTCTCGTGGTTTTTCTCTCAATTTGAGGGTTTTCCATGTAAAAATATTGGTGTATTCATCTTTATTTTCGTTAACACTTCATTCTACCAAATACCCAAAATAATGGATCACGTCATTGGCGTCGTCTGTGGGAACAAAAGAGTAAAGACGTTGAAGCAAGAAGATTTCATCAAGAATCCAAGGCAAGATGGTTAGAAGCAAAGGACAAGGGCCAATTTCGGGGAGGGATAAACCGACCCCCCCCCCCCCCCCCCCCGCATTCATGCCCAGAACCAGAAGGAGCAGGGATGCTGGATCATCTCAGAAGTTTCACGGGCATTTCCTACAGGAGGAATACCCATGGAACATTTAACGGAAGTGATTGCCAAAATGGTAGGGGATGTCATGAGGCAATTTATGATTCCCCCTCAACGAGAAGAGACCATGGAGGAGGAAGAAGGCTCAGCCCCCACTAAGGAATCAGAGGAAGAAGTCAGGGAGTCAAAAGATCTCCCCAGTCACTTGGGTGTGGAGGTGGTCAAAGCTTTGCATCACCAGATGGAGGAATTAAGGGGTGAGTTGCAGCAAAGGCGCAATAAGATGGAAGGGCGTATTTACTCGGTAAGGAGGAGCACCCCATTCGCTCCTCAAGTCATTGATGATCCCCTGCCTCCCAATTTTAGAACTTTAAATGTGGGAAATTATGATGGTAGCAAGGATCCAGAAGAATACTTGTCTCGATTTGAAAACGCTTCACTCCTTCACCAACTGACAGATGGAGTGAAATGTAGAGTCTTGACTACACTCGTTGGCGCTGCTCAATCCTGGTTCAATCAATTACCATCAGGGGTCATAGATTCCTTTCCTAGATTCAGTTCACTGTTCCTTCATCGATTCGCGAGCAGTAGGAATTGCAAGAGAACTGTATTGAGTCTGTTCGGTCTCAGGCAGATGGAGAAAGAGTCCCTTCGGGATTTTTTTAAAAGATTCAATCAAGCATGCCTTGATATTCCACATGTTACATTCGAAATACTAGCCAACGCCTTCACTCAAGGGCAAAGGGAAGGGGACCTGTTCAGATCATTGGCAAAGAAGCTGCCTTCAGATTATGACGAGATGCTGGGACGAGCCTCTAAATATGTTAATTTAGAAGAAGCTCGGAGAATGAAACAGAAGAAAGAAGCAAAAAATGGTGGTGAAATCAGCAGGAAAGATAGGCCAATGGAACAGCCTAAAAGGAATTTTGATCAATACCTTCCGATGAGATCTCATAGGGAGGTAGCCATCAATCAAGTTATGCCGAAGAGGGGTCGGGGAGGACCTTACAGAAGAGGGTTGTTCCGAGGAGGGAACATCCGAGGAGGAAGCATTCAAGGAGGAAGAATGGATATGAGGCATGGAAGTAACGATAATCTGAGGAACAATGTCCTTTTTCCTCGGAATAATGCTAATCCAGGAGGAGGATCCCTCAGCCAGTTCCTTGGGCAGTGCGGGGGGAAAGATTGGAAGGAGGAAATCAAGTCCCTGGAGAAAGGACCTTGAGCAATGTTCCTAACCGAGGAACTATACATATGATTTCTGGAGGAATATCATGTGGAGATTCAAACCGAGCAAGGCTCGAAGTACTATCCATAGATCCAAATCGTGCACCCGAAGGTCCTTCTATAGCCTTCGGACCTGCAGACTTATAGGGGATTTATTTTCCCCATGAGGATGCATTGGTTATCTCTGCCACATTAGCCAATTATAACGTACAAAGAATCTTCGTTGATACAGGCAGCTCGGCAGATATACTCTTCCTTAATACTTTGAAATATATGGAATTGGGAAGTATAGCTGTTCAGAAAGTGAATACTTCTTTACATGGGTTTACTGGAGAGGTCATAAGTCCAATAGGACAAGTGTCCTAATCCGTTACCCTAGGTGAAGAATCAAAGACAAAAACAAAAATGGTCACTTTCCTCATAGTGGATGCACCTTCCTCTTACAATATAATATTGGGTCGTCCGGTGTTAGCGGCCTTTGAAGCAGTTGCTTCTACTTACCACTTGAAGATAAAATTTCTAGTAGGAGAGGAGGTTGGACAAGTAAGGGGGAGTCAGAGTTTATCGAGAAAATGTTATGTACAAGAACTAAAGCAAGAGAAGGGGAATAAAAGAGAAGAAGGGGAACGAGGAAACAATAAGAGGAAACATGGACAGCTGGAGGCTAAGGAGCGGATAGTTCCCGAGGAGGAATTTCTTAGCATCGAGCTAGGTCACCCTGCTAAAACTACCCGCGTAGGATCCAAATTGGATCCGGAATTAAGGAAGAGGGTGATTGAATGTTTGATTCATAATGTGGATGTGTTTTTTTGGAGTACTTCTGATTTAATCGGAGTAAAACCGGAGATTGCTGAGCATCATCTCAATGTTGACCCGAGTGTTTGGGTAATTAAGCAGAAGAGAAGGCATTTCGGGCCCGAGAAGGATGTCGTCGTCGCTAAACAAGTAGAGGAGTTGCTGAACGCATGCCATATACGGGAGATTAGTTTCCCTACATGGCTCTCAAATGTGGTTTTAGTACCTAAAGCAGGAGACAAGTGGAGGATGTGTATAGATTTCCGGGACGTGATCAAAGCGTGTCCCAAAGATTGTTATCCATTGCCGAGGATAGATCAATTAGTGGATTCTACTGTGGGACACGAGCTGTTGTGTCTTATGGATGCTTAAGGGATATCATCAAATCCCCTTAGCACAAGAAGATCAATCCAAGGTTAGCTTTGTCACAGCAGGAGGAACTTTCTGCTATGTGGTAATGCCCTTTGGGTTGAAAAATGCTAGGGCCACTTATCAGAGATTGATGGATAAGATGTTCAAAGATCAGATATAGCGGAATGTGGAGGTTTATGTGGATGATGTCTTGATTAAAAGCAAGAAGGCACAAAATCTGATCAAAGATATGGAGGAGGTCTTCGCCACTCTGAGAAGATTTGGCATGAAATTAAATCCCGCCAAATGCACTTTCGGAATTCATAGTGGAAAATTCTTGGGGTACATGGTAACAGAGAGAGGCGTGGAAGCCAACCTGAGAAGATCCGAGCAATCCAGGAAATGAACCCTCCTAAGACATTGAACGAGGTACAAAGGTTAGCAGGGAGAATAGCGGCACTTAGTCGATTCATATCGCGATCGGCTGATAGGAGTTTGCCCTTCTTTAAAGCGTTAACGCGAGGGGTGCGATTCGAGTGGGATGATCAATGTCAGAAAGCCTTCGATGACTTGAAAGAATATCTAGCTCAATTACCATTGATGAATAAACCCGAGCACAATGAAACACTCCTCATCTATTTGTCGGTAACCGAAGAAGTGATCAGCTCGGTGTTAATTCAAGAGAGGTTAGGGCAGCAGTAGCCGGTATACTATGTCAGCCGAGCTTTGCAAGGGGCCGAACAAAGATATCCTGAAATTGAAAAATTAGCACTGGCTCTAGTTATCACTGCGAGAAGGCTTCGGCCGTATTTCTTATCTCATCCTATCATGGTGGTGACGAGTACTCCCTTGGGAAGGCTCCTGTCAATGCAGAAATTTCAGGGCGGATGGTGAAATGGGCCACGGAATTGAGTGAGATCGATATTTCTTATCAGCCTCGAACTACCATCAAAGCTCAAGCCTTGTCAGATTTCTTGGTAGAGGTGACTCATACTCATGAAGAAAAAGATTGGAGCTTGTTTGTAGATGGATCATCTACTCAAATAGGAAGCGGTGCAAGAGTTATACTCATTAGTCCAGAAGGAGAGGAAATTGTTGTAGCTATCCAGTTCGGTTTTCATTCCTCAAATAATGAAGTCGAATTCGAAGCTCTCCTCTCAGGCTTAAGGGTAGCATTAGACGCCTGAGCTCGGAAAATAAAAGTGTTCATGGATTCAATGCTGGTTGTTCAGCAAGTAAATGGGGTCTACAAGGTAAAAGAAGAAAAGTTGAAAAAATATGTGGAGAATGCCCAAACATTAATGACTCGGTTCCAAGAGGCGGAATTGAAGCAGATACCAAGAGAAGATAATAACCGAGCCAATGCACTCGCGAAGTTGGCTAGTTCCATTCACGAGTGGAAGAACAGGAAAGTACTGGTACAAGACCTTTTAGTCTTGCACATAGCTATCAACAGCATAATGAATTTGAAGCCCTGTATTATATCCGATTGGCGAGAGCATATCATTAAATTCTTGAAAAACAAGGTGTTGCCATCTGATCCGAAGGAAGCTGCTCGGGTGAAGAGAGTGGAGAGGCGTTTTGTGTTAGCAGAAAGCAAACTATTCAAAAAACGATTTTCAACTCCCTTCTTGCAATGCACATCAATACAAGAAGGAGAGCATTTGCAAAAGGAGATTCACGAAGGCTGTTGTGAAAATCATCTGGGAAGCAACATGTTATATCAGAAGGCTCTTCGAGCTGGATACTATTGGCCCAGCATGAAAGAGAATGCCGAAGAAATTGTTAAAAAGTACAACAATTTCCAGAGACATGCAAATTTATCTCATGTGCCCGCAGAGGTCTTAAATAACAGTATTATTTCTTGTCCCTTCGATCAGTGGGGGTTGGACATCGTCGGACCTTTTCCTCTTGCCGCGGGACAAAGGAAATTCCTTATAGTAGCAGTTGAGTATTTCACAAAATGGGTGGAAGCTGAGCCTTTAGCAAAGATAACTGAAGAGGAAATCATTAGATTCCTATGGAGAAGCATAGTGTGTCGATTCGGAATACCGAGGAGAATAATTCCCGACAATGGAAGGCAGTTTCAGGGGAAGAAAGTGCAGGAGTGGTGCGAAGATATGAAAATCAGGCAAGTATTCACGTCAGTAGCCTACCCGCAATCAAATGGACAAGTCGAAGTTATTAATCGAATTCTATTACATGGGATTAAGACAAAGCTGGAAGGTGCCCGAGGAGAATGGGTAAACGAACTACCTGGTGTCTTGTGGGCCTACCGAACAACTCCTCAGGTATCTACAGGGGAAACTCCATATAGCCTAGTATATGGTTCTGTGATGACCAGGGATTATAGGTGTTAATCCCGTAGTATTAATAATCCCTAAAGTGGTTTTACGTGGCGATTTGGGATTTAATCGAGGTGTTGGGCCTTCTGGGCTCGTTTATTTGGGCAGTTGGGATCGTTGGGTCCAGAGGTTGAGATTGTATTCACATTACGGTGTAAAACCTAAGAGTTGGGTTTTTGATGTGTCTCGGGATCTCGGGTGCTGGGTGAGCACCGGTAGGGGATTTTGGAGTTAGAGAGAGAGTTTTTGAAAACAGATGATTTTTAAGGAATCATGATGTATTTGTGGGGCTATTAATTTTTCGGGGTATTTTTGCTATAAATACCATTTGAACCCAAGATTTTAAGAGAATTTCATTTAAGCCCCAAAGTTTTCCTCCCTCTCTCTCCCGCGCGATTCCCGTCTGCTACAGGACCCCCGCCGTTTCAGGCGCTGCGCCAGCCGCCGTCCGGCCGCCGATCGGCGCGTCCGACCTACCCCCGTCTTCGTCTCGACGAGGCGCTTCTTTCCCCTCCATCAATTCGAGGTTTCGTCGCGTCCTGGAGTCGGATTTTGCTGGTAAGCGTCGATCCCCAATTTCTAGGGTTCTTCGATTTTCGTTTGTTTTTGCTTCCGATTTCGTTGGGTAATCTCCCTAACCCCTTGTTCGTCTTTTTCATGTATTTCCATGCCTTTATTGTTTCGAATTTCCCCAATTTCGTAGGGATTAAATTTCGAATTATTGGGGGTTTTTGGCAAAGGTGATGATTCTTGCCATTGATGGTTTAATTCACATCTTAGGTGTATTATGATGCTTAAGTGGGATCGAATTAAGATGTTATGGTTCGAATTTGAAGAATTGTTAGGGTTCGAATTTAAAGGCTTGTTTGGGTTTCGAATTTTAGGGATTTGGATTTCAAATTTGGGGGTTTGGCATGTGGGATGATTATTCATGCTATGGATTGCTTAATTGACATTTTAGATGAATTATGGTATTTTATTGGGTTCGAAATTGTGAGATTAAGGTTCGATTTTGTAGGGCATTCTTGAACAAATTTCGATTGTCTCATTTATTTCCTTCCCTGCATGTACCCTGCCCCGGGTCTTTTAAGAGGATAATTGTCGTGTATTGACAATGTTGTGAGGGATATGGGTGTGCTTGAGCATAGGTTACATGTTCGTAAATAATGGTGAATTGTTTATCGTGTTAGCACATCATTCCTCGGGGCATGGAACTCGAGCAAGGCTTGGCTCGGACTTCGGAGATTTAAGGTACGTGCGACGTACGAGCATTACTATATATATGTGAAATGCATAAAGTGTTTTTGATTGCATTGAATGTTTTGCGTATGGTTATACATATATGTTGATATAGCCAAGGAATGACCCAAATCTTGATATCGCCGCTTGTAGCGTGCGTGACACTAGAGTAGGATGACTCTTGTATGATATATGGGGTACTGGGTTTATATGACTATATTATGAGACATTTGAGATGTCTAGGTTTGTAAAATCATGTATTCTTCGTAAGACATTTGAGATGTCTAAGTTCGTAGAATCGTGTATTCATTATAAGACATTTGAGATGTCTAGGTTTGTAGACTCATGTATTCATTATAAGACACTTGAGATGTCTAAGTATAATGAAGGATTGGTAAAATAAATGCTAAGGCATTTGAGCTATCTGTGATTGATAGCAAGGTTGTGAAATCAGTATTAGATATTGTGATATCTGTAATTGCATGTTTAATGAATTTGTAATCACTATATGTTGATATTCGAGGATCAGGCATGCGATGTGTAAATCAATGTGTTGATTTACTGATTTATGAGATTTGATGAGTTTGATGTTGTGAGAACAGGGACAGTACACGGAATCCCGGATGAGGATGTTGCCATCCAGGGAGTATCATTTAAATTCATTAGCATTTACCTTTGTTGTAAATTATGAATTTCATTATTATGATTATGGGATTTTGTGTATTGGTATGCTCACCCCGTTGGGGGCTGTCTCTGTTGGGACAGGTGGACAGGTACATCGATGGCTATGGAGCTGAGCTCGAGCTGTTGATTTGAGGTACTCCCAGGATCGTGGTACCAGGGCTTGATGGAGCACGGTATCGTATAGAGTACCTATATATACGCCTGAGGATTTATACATATTCATATTCATGATGCTCGCATGTGAGCACGATTATACTTGTATATGGATTGTATATAAAGGCATGAGCCTTTCTCTCTTTCATTTAAGGTTGCATGCAATTAGGTTGAATTGCTAGAATGATATGAGAGTCATTGGTGTATTATGTGGGTGTTGGAACCCACTTTTGTTGACATATGTGTGGTGTCTTCCCTGGCTGGGAATCTACTTGTATTACTGCTTTCTGTTGAGTATTATGTGTTCCCTGGCCGGGAATTTTGTTATGTGTTGTACTCTGTTTTGGGATAGCTCTATTTATGGGGAGACTCTGCCCAAATTTTTGTAAAAGTTTACAATGTGAAAAGTGGCACCAAGGGGTTGGTAAAGGGCAAACATATGAGTCTTTTATTGACAGGTAATGATTAAGTATCATCAGAGCTTCCCGATTGACATTTTATAGAAAGCATGTACCACACATAGTGGTTAATACACTAATCAAGGTTTTAAGGGCTTGGGGTCCTTACATTAGTGGTATCAGAGCAGTGGTTGCTCATTGGGGCTGTTAAGGGCCTAGGAAGTTATTGATAGCACATATTTATGCATGATGGCATTAATGTTGTATGACATAACACATTGTTTATGTGCTCTTATGATATGAAAAGTGGTATTGCTAACCATTGTGGTTGCAGGAATCGTGTGGAACACGATAGGATGACATTTATGGGGATGTCTGGCACTCCGTGTGTTATGTGCCAAGGAAGCTGGTTTTAAGAAAATCAGATAAAGGGATATTTCCGAGGTAACATGTATTTTACGTTGTCTCGTTGACACATGATGAATGCAAAGTGGTGCATTGAGGTTATGATATATATTATTGTGCATTGTTTTTGCATATGCATGTCTTGAGTCAAAGTTATCTTAGTAAGGATTTTAATGGCTTATGCTAAAGTCCATATGAAGCGATGAAGAGTCCCGCTTATATGGAGTAGCAACGCTAAAGTCCATTGGAAGCGATGAAGAGTTCCGCTTACATGGAGTAGCAACGCTAAAGTCCAGTGGAAGCGAGGAAGAATTCCGCTTTCCTGGAGTAGCAAGAAGCATTAAAATGTACTAATGATAAGGGCTCAGGATGAAATAAGGATTTAAAGAAGGATATCATGACATTTATTTGTGAAACCATACATTCTCATAATGTGTTTTTATTATGAATTGAATGTGGATGCATAGCGTATATGGCTATTGTTGTTAACCCTGATGGTTGCAGGTTACAGGAAATATGGAGTATAAAAAGGAATGATGATTATACATTCCAGGAGTCCTGCTTATGACAGTGAGAATTTTTATACTTATGCTTGACCGCTAAAAATGTGGAGCGGGCGGGGATGCTCGCTTGCACATGGAGGCGGGGTATTCCATACGAAGCGAGGATGATATACCGCTTGTATGAAGAAGCTTATGCTTGTACCGCTAAAAATGTGGAGCGGGCGGGGATGCTCGCTTGCACATGGAGGCGGGGTATGCCATACGAAGCGAGGATGAGATACCGCTTGTATGAAGAAGCGAGGATGAGATGCCGCTTGTTAGGATGATGATTCATTCCTTTGTGATGACACGGATGATAGCGGTGATGTGTCCCGCTGTGTCGATTTATATTCATTTCTCTATGAGGACACGGTTTATAGCGACGGTTCATTCCGCTATATCTATTGGCGATGGTTCATTCCGCCAGGTGTATTGATAGCGATGGTTCATTCCGCTATATCTATTGGCGATGGTTCATTCCGCCAGGTGTATTTATAGCGACGGTTCATTCCGCTATATCTATTGGCGATGGTTCATTCCGCCAGGTGTATTTATAGCGACGGTTCATTCCGCTATATCTATTGGCGATGGTTCATTCCGCCAGGTGTATTGATAGCGATGGTTCATTCCGCTATATCTATTGGCGATGGTTCATTCCGCCAGGTGTATTGATAGCGATGCCTCTTTCCGCTACTATGTGGACGATGATTCATACTCAGGTGTATAGCGAGGTTTCATGCCACTTATTATATGACGAGGTGTCATGCCGTCGATTCTATAGCGAGGGATTTTGCCGCTATGTACTCAGCACAGGATTTTGCCGCCTTCGAGCGATGGGTGCTGATTACGCACTATTATTGAGCGACGGGGACAGGTATGACGCTATATCACTAGCGATGAGGTATGAGATATTGCTATTTTATTAGCTTTATTGTAGCTGGCATGCATTGATATACATGTTTTATTATGCCTATTTTTACTAGCATGATAGTGGATTGACATACGCTGATGTACATGTATCGTCACTAGTTGACAATGTTTTAGATGCCATGAGTTGGCATGTGTCGTCACAGGATGACAATGACGATGGTGTAGGAGATGTCTTATTAGACATGCATCATCGTTACGATGATCGATGCGTTGAGTATACGTATTCTGTGGTATGCCTTGGGTGCCAGTACCGAGCACAAGGTGGTGTGTGCGACACCGATGGACGTGACCCTTATACCGAGCGGGTTGCTCGAGGAATGGTTGGATGCGCTGTACATGGGATTGTACCGCAGCTTACGATTGGGGCGATCATATTACGAGTGGTGATACCCTAGAGGTATGCTCGTTGGAATGGCTTTTGGCCATGTTTTTGACGATAGGAGTAATCGTGGAGGAAATTACTCGCTTTCTGTCGTTGTGACATGTGGTAGACATGATCACACCACCCTTGAGGGTGTAGGATGGGTCCTAAGGGAGTAGGATCAGGTTATGTTAAGTACATAGGGACATTGGAGTGTCCAGGGTGTATCGGCATTGAGGAATGTTGGATAAAGACCCACTACTCTATTGAGTTTTCTTCCCATAGTATGTTATACCATGTGGAAACGTCCGTCTTGTTAGTAGGTTTGAGGTAAACCTAAAGAGGCAGAGACTAGGTTGTCTGCCGCGTGTGTGTAGTACCATGATGGGCTTGCTAGAGCCGTTACACTGCTCGTTGGAACCAAGTTTGGCAAATCGTAAGGTGATGCGATGTGGATCGTGGTGGACTCTAGTAGTCACCACATCATTTGAGGTTGTTCATGCCTCACTGAAACGTGTATACGTTTATGTTTAATCTTGGAGACTTGTCTGGGACAGCTCAGGATGTTAGAGTACCAACAAGAGAGTCATCAGGTTGTTATTGACTCAATCTAAAGGAACCGTGTATTGGGATACATTGGGTGTTATTGTATCCAGTTTTTCCGAACGATGGTTCGAGACTTGTGGATCTCGAGTTCGATGGCACTTCCCTTGCGAGGAAGGAGGTAGTATTATACCTATTTGGGAATCTTGAAAGATTCGGTAAGTTGGTGCAAGTGGTGTTGATTTTGGGAATCACACCGTGTATTATTAATCGTCGATTATCATCCTCCACTGAGTAAGGAATGACTCAGAATTGACGGTTGTGTTTGGGGCTTAGGGATATGTGGTAGATACCCGAGCCGAGTGCATTAAGTATGCATGTGATGTCAGTGCTTAGGCAGGTATACCGGTGAGTATACGGATGCCAGTTATTGATTTCCTCTCTGTTAAGCATAGAGTTATGCTATTTTTGGGATGGTTAAATCTCTGATGAGAGATATGGAACACCTTGAGATTGGGAATCTCCATGGCACGATGTTTATGAGGAATGATCGTGAAGTTAGTTGACTCCCTTGAGGAGGGATTTTCTTGTGAGGGTTAAGGTACTTCCCTTGTTGGTGTTTTCCTTCGAGTTATGCGACAGCCTTCCCAAGTTTGGATTGTTAAATCCGAGGATTTTCAAGGGATGGCAGGATTTCGGATTGGTTGAGTGTCGCTGACGACACAAGCGTAGAGGATGCAATGGGTTTATTGCATGCCCCTTAAGAATTTTAATCTCTGCGGAGTCTCGGTTGTTATTTATGATCAGGACGTGATTCTTGGAACATCCGGAGGTGGACATCTTGTGAGATGTCTTTTGTTTGAATTTGTGGCCGTGAGTTGCCCAAATTAAGTTGCAATGAGGCGACTACTCCTTCGATGAAGGAAGTTTGAAAGTGGAAACCAGGTTTGATATGTGTACACCGTGGTTGTACTAGTGTTTCCCTCGTAACGATGTATGTTAGACATCGTAAGTCATAGTAAAATATCATTGGATGATATCTACGATAGAATCAAGAGCGATTCGAATCCTTGCAGTTTCAGTTGACTAACTGCTTTTGGACTGTTAGCGTTGAGTTGTGCTGACGCTCTTTGACGTTATGATGGATTTGGAAGTCTATTCCACTCCAGAGTTTGACACGAGGTCAACGTTCTTACGGTTGAGGTGTCATTCAGGACGTGTTCGTACTGTTATATTAGAACGAAGGATGACTGTCTGATCTACAGTCGTAAGTATCAGTTGTTTCGCAGTCATGAGGCTGACTTTTGGGATGACCCGCATCGAGGTACGTTTTACCTCTTGGGTGATATGTTGATTTTGGTATGTCGCTCTGTTTCAGAGTTTGATGAGAGGTAAGTATCCTCGCGTTTATTAAGACGATTCTGATATGGTCAGGAATCGAGGTTATGGCTTCATGTTGTTGTGTAGCCTGGGTGTTACGTGATACACCAGTGCTAATTTCGAGGACGAAATTCTTTTAGTGGGGGATATTGTGATGACCAGGGATTATAGGTGTTAATCCCGTAGTATTAATAATCCCTAAAGTGGTTTTACGTGGCGATTTGGGATTTAATCGAGGTGTTGGGCCTTCTGGGCTCGTTTATTTGGGCAGTTGGGATCGTTGGGTCCAGAGGTTGAGATTGTATTCACATTACGGTGTAAAACCTAAGAGTTGGGTTTTTGATGTGTCTCGGGATCTCGGGTGCTGGGTGAGCACCGGTAGGGGATTTTGGAGTTAGAGAGAGAGTTTTTGAAAACAGATGATTTTTAAGGAATCATGATGTATTTGTGGGGCTATTAATTTTTCGGGGTATTTTTGCTATAAATACCATTTGAACCCAAGATTTTAAGAGAATTTCATTTAAGCCCCAAAGTTTTCCTCCCTCTCTCTCCCGCGCGATTCCCGTCTGCTACAGGACCCCCGCCGTTTCAGGCGCTGCGCCAGCCGCCGTCCGGCCGCCGATCGGCGCGTCCGACCTACCCCCGTCTTCGTCTCGACGAGGCGCTTCTTTCCCCTCCATCAATTCGAGGTTTCGTCGCGTCCTGGAGTCGGATTTTGCTGGTAAGCGTCGATCCCCAATTTCTAGGGTTCTTCGATTTTCGTTTGTTTTTGCTTCCGATTTCGTTGGGTAATCTCCCTAACCCCTTGTTCGTCTTTTTCATGTATTTCCATGCCTTTATTGTTTCGAATTTCCCCAATTTCGTAGGGATTAAATTTCGAATTATTGGGGGTTTTTGGCAAAGGTGATGATTCTTGCCATTGATGGTTTAATTCACATCTTAGGTGTATTATGATGCTTAAGTGGGATCGAATTAAGATGTTATGGTTCGAATTTGAAGAATTGTTAGGGTTCGAATTTAAAGGCTTGTTTGGGTTTCGAATTTTAGGGATTTGGATTTCAAATTTGGGGGTTTGGCATGTGGGATGATTATTCATGCTATGGATTGCTTAATTGACATTTTAGATGAATTATGGTATTTTATTGGGTTCGAAATTGTGAGATTAAGGTTCGATTTTGTAGGGCATTCTTGAACAAATTTCGATTGTCTCATTTATTTCCTTCCCTGCATGTACCCTGCCCCGGGTCTTTTAAGAGGATAATTGTCGTGTATTGACAATGTTGTGAGGGATATGGGTGTGCTTGAGCATAGGTTACATGTTCGTAAATAATGGTGAATTGTTTATCGTGTTAGCACATCATTCCTCGGGGCATGGAACTCGAGCAAGGCTTGGCTCGGACTTCGGAGATTTAAGGTACGTGCGACGTACGAGCATTACTATATATATGTGAAATGCATAAAGTGTTTTTGATTGCATTGAATGTTTTGCGTATGGTTATACATATATGTTGATATAGCCAAGGAATGACCCAAATCTTGATATCGCCGCTTGTAGCGTGCGTGACACTAGAGTAGGATGACTCTTGTATGATATATGGGGTACTGGGTTTATATGACTATATTATGAGACATTTGAGATGTCTAGGTTTGTAAAATCATGTATTCTTCGTAAGACATTTGAGATGTCTAAGTTCGTAGAATCGTGTATTCATTATAAGACATTTGAGATGTCTAGGTTTGTAGACTCATGTATTCATTATAAGACACTTGAGATGTCTAAGTATAATGAAGGATTGGTAAAATAAATGCTAAGGCATTTGAGCTATCTGTGATTGATAGCAAGGTTGTGAAATCAGTATTAGATATTGTGATATCTGTAATTGCATGTTTAATGAATTTGTAATCACTATATGTTGATATTCGAGGATCAGGCATGCGATGTGTAAATCAATGTGTTGATTTACTGATTTATGAGATTTGATGAGTTTGATGTTGTGAGAACAGGGACAGTACACGGAATCCCGGATGAGGATGTTGCCATCCAGGGAGTATCATTTAAATTCATTAGCATTTACCTTTGTTGTAAATTATGAATTTCATTATTATGATTATGGGATTTTGTGTATTGGTATGCTCACCCCGTTGGGGGCTGTCTCTGTTGGGACAGGTGGACAGGTACATCGATGGCTATGGAGCTGAGCTCGAGCTGTTGATTTGAGGTACTCCCAGGATCGTGGTACCAGGGCTTGATGGAGCACGGTATCGTATAGAGTACCTATATATACGCCTGAGGATTTATACATATTCATATTCATGATGCTCGCATGTGAGCACGATTATACTTGTATATGGATTGTATATAAAGGCATGAGCCTTTCTCTCTTTCATTTAAGGTTGCATGCAATTAGGTTGAATTGCTAGAATGATATGAGAGTCATTGGTGTATTATGTGGGTGTTGGAACCCACTTTTGTTGACATATGTGTGGTGTCTTCCCTGGCTGGGAATCTACTTGTATTACTGCTTTCTGTTGAGTATTATGTGTTCCCTGGCCGGGAATTTTGTTATGTGTTGTACTCTGTTTTGGGATAGCTCTATTTATGGGGAGACTCTGCCCAAATTTTTGTAAAAGTTTACAATGTGAAAAGTGGCACCAAGGGGTTGGTAAAGGGCAAACATATGAGTCTTTTATTGACAGGTAATGATTAAGTATCATCAGAGCTTCCCGATTGACATTTTATAGAAAGCATGTACCACACATAGTGGTTAATACACTAATCAAGGTTTTAAGGGCTTGGGGTCCTTACAGGTTCGGAGGCACTCATTCCAGCAGAAATTGGAGTCGAGTCTCTCCGAGTACAATGTTATGATCTAGAGCAGAACAAAGATGTAAGGAAGCAAGAGTTAGATGAGATTGATCAGTTAAGAGAGCGAGTTGTAGCAAGAACAGAGTTATATAAAGTAAGGATCACCAATGCCTATAACCGAAGGGTTCGCCCAAGAACATTTCAAGTCGGGGATTTGGTATTGCGAAGAACAAATCCTGCTGGTGAGGTGAAGAAACTAGCACCCAAGTGGGAAAGCCCTTACATAATCAAGGAAGTGATCGGAAGAGGATCGTACAGACTGGAAGATCATGAAGGCTGAGAGTTGGTAAGACCTTGGAACATTCATAACTTGAAGAAGTATTTTGTGTAATCTTTCCTTGTTATTTCGATTATGAATTTAGTAGAAATAAAATGAAATAATTTGATTCATTGAGCTTGTCCGGAATTTTAAATATTTACTCATGGGATCGGGATGTTTGGTCCATGTTTAAACTTAAAATTGTCTAAGTGGTTGGGCTCGGGGTTGCGAGCTTCTTCGAAATTTTAGTTGTTTGCTCGTGGGATCGGGATGTTTGGTCCACGTTTAAACTTCAAATTGCCTAAGTGGTTGGGCTCGGGGTTGCGAGCTTGTTCGGAATTTTAATTGTTTACTCGTGGGATCGGGATGTTTAGTCCACGTTTAAACTTAAAATTACCTAAGTGGTTGTGCTCGGGGTTGCGACCTTGTTCGAAATTTTAATTCTTTACTCGTGGGATCGGGATGTTTGGTCCACATTTAAACTTAAAATGGCCTACGTGGTTGTGCTCGGGGTTGCGAGCTTGTTCAGAATTTTAATTGTTTACTCGTGGGATCGGGATGTTTGGTCCACGTTTAAACTTAAAATTGCCTAAGTGGTTGGGCTCGGGGTTGCGAGCTTGTTCGGAATTTTAATTGTTTACTCGTGGAACGGGATGTTTGGTCCACGTTTAAACTTAAAATGGACTAAGTGGTTGTGCACGGGGTTGCGAGCTTGTTCGGAATTTCAATTATTTACTCATGGGATCGGGATGTTTGGTCCACGTTTAAACTTAAAATTGCCTAAGTGGTTGGGCTCGGGGTTGCGAGCTTGTTCGGAATTTTAATGTTTACTCGTGGGATCTGGATGTTTGGTCCACGTTTAAACTTAAAATGGCCTAAGTGGTTGTGCTCGGGGTTGCGAGCTTGTTTGGAATTTTAATTGTTTACTCGTGGGATCGGGATGTTTGGTCCACGTTTAAACTTAAAATTGCCTAAGTGGTTGTGCACGGGGTTGCGAGCTTGTTCGGAATTTTAATTGTTTACTCGTGGGATCGGGATGCTTGGTCCACGTTTAAACTTAAAATTGCCTAAGTGGTTGTGCTCGGGGTTGCGAGCTTGTTCGGAATTTTAATTGATTACTCGTTGGATCGGGATGTTTGGTCCACGTTTAAACTTAAAATGGCCTAAGTGGTTGTGCTCGGGGTTGCGAGCTTGTTCGGAATTTTAATTGTTTACTCGTGGGATCGGGATGTTTGGTCCACGTTAAACTTAAAATTGCCTAAGTGGTTGTGCTCAGGGTTGAGAGCTTGTTCGGAATTTTAATTGTTTACTCGTTGGATCGGGTGTTTGGTCCACGTTTAAACTTAAAATGGCCTAAGTGGTTGTGCTCGGGGTTGCGAGCTTGTTCGGAATTTTAATTGTTTACTCATGGGATCGGGATGTTTGGTCCACATTTAAACTTAAAATTGCGTAAGTGGTTGTGCTCTGGGTTGCGAGCTTCTTCGAAATTTTAATTGTTTACTCGTGGGATCGGGATGTTTGGTCCACGTGTAAACTTAAAATTGCCTAAGTGGTTGGGCTCGAGGTTGCGAGTGTGATGCCCCGATATTAATTATATGCAAATTGGGCATTAATGATGAATTATGTGGTAATTGAGTTATGTGTTGGAAAATAAGATGTTAACATGATTTAATTATGTTGATTGTTAATTATGAGGAAAGCATGATTTTAGTGGAAGTTGATTGCATTTTTCTAAATGCTTTTAAAAATACCATGTTGTGGTATTTTATACATCATGTTAATTAATGGGTACAAATTTAATTAAATTAACCCATATACCCCCCACTATACCCCTTTACCCCACTTCACTTTATCACTTTACCCCTCTACACTTTAAAATCCCCAATTCACTCTCAAACCTACCCATTTCACTATTTTCGATTTTGATAAATAGTGGAAGGAGAAATCTTCACAAAACCTTTGTTTGTGCGATTTATTGTAGGATTTGGAGTCCTTAAGAGGTATGGAACCCTTCCTAAAGTTTTTATGATGTTTGGTGTTGAAATGGGTTAGTTTTTGATGTTTTTATGTGGGTTTGTTTTGGGTATATGTTATTTATGGTTGGGGTATGATTTTTGAAGTGTTTTATGTGGGTTTTAGTGAGTTATGATGATATTGGTATTGTAGGAAAGTTTGGGTTCGAATGGTTTGAAGTGGAGCTTGAAAAATGCTCAAAAATGGTGAATTTTCGATGTACAGGGATTGGCGATTTGATCGCCCGTTTTTGGCGATCGATCGCGAGCCAACAGTAGGCTCCAGAACCCTTCGGCGATCGATCGCCACTTTTGGGCAATCGATCGGCGAGGCTGGCGATCGATCGTGCCAAAAGTGACGATCGATCGCCAAGGTGTGAATTTTTTTAAGCTTCGTCCAGTATGATCTCGCGATCGATCGGGCCTGGGCGGCGATCGATCGCGAGATATAAAAATGTGTGTTTTTGATTTTTTTGTGGGATTTTTGGATATTGGACTATATTTAGCTTCTAATGTCGATTTGTATGGTCATGTAGAACCATCCCAGGTACCCACAACGTCAAGGAGATAAAGTTCTACAACTTCTCCATTTTTTGGAATTAAGGTACGTAAGAGACGTACGGGCATCGGACGGTAACACATTCCTAAACTATGACTATGCATTGATTGCATAAGTATTTATGATGTTTATGATGATGATTATGATAAGTAAGTTTATGATGATGATGTTATGATAAATGAAGATAATATGACCTTTACGATGACGATTATGATAAGATGATGATGATTATAAGATGATGATGTTTACAAGATGATGATGTTTATAAGATGACGATGTTTATGATATGATGATGATGATATATGTTTAACAATGTTATTAAGAATGGTTGAATGTCCGGTGGTTGTTATGGGCAAGCGAGGAGGTACTTGCCGCTCACATAACTAGCGAGGGGATACATCCGCTATCAAGGCGTAGCGAGGGGTATCATAATGCCGCTAAGCGAGGAGATACATCCGCTATCAAGGCGTAGCGAGGGGTATCACAATTCCACTTTATGTCGAGCGAGGGGGGCCAATTGTGCCGCTGTCATAATAGAACCAGGACAGTCCCATTTCTAATTAATATTGTTGATTATGAGCATATGAGTGAAGTACGATTTTAATCATTTATGTCAAGAACTAATGATTATATACATGACTATGAAACAGGGACAACCAAAGAGGGTTAATGCGATTAACCAGGAAGTATATGTTACCAATTACTTTCATGCATTTATTTATATGCCATTACCTTATGATGTTAAGTAACGATGTACATGCTCATGATGGGTTGTTCCTGTAGGTACGCTTTTGGATTGAAAGATTGAGGGTCGGGTTGAGGCAGTGAGCTACGAGGAGCATGAAAGAAGATAGGATACAGGATTTTTGGATAGTCTCTACTCCAGGAGTAGTATAATTCTATCGCCTAACATTCATTGAAAGGAATGTAATTAATTAGCTTTTGAAATTTTATTTTTTGGCCTGTAATCTTATTAGCTCAAAGCTACAACCGGAACCCTAAGATGTTAGTAATGCATGATTAGTCCTTAATATGTTATTAATATGATGTTAAGGTAGGAAGACCCTACAACGAGCTTGTTTGGAATTTTAATTGTTTACTCGTGGGATCGGGATGTTTGGTCCACGTTTAAACATAAAATTGCCTAAGTGGTTGTGCTCGGGGTTGCGAGCTTGTTCGGAATTTTAATTGTTTACTCGTGGGGTCGGGGTGTTTGGTCCACGTTTAAACTTAAAATTGCCTAAGTGGTTGGACTCGGGGTTGCGAGCTTGTTCGGAATTTTAATTGTTTACTCGTGGGATCGGGATGTTTGGTCCACGTTTAAACTTAAAATGTCCTAAGTGGTTGTGCTCGGGGTTGCGAGCTTGTTCGGAATTTTAATTATTTAATCGTGGGATCGGGATGTTTGGTCCACGTTTAAACTTAAAATTGCCTAAGTGGTTGTGCTCTGGGTTGCGAGCTTGTTCGGAATTTTAATTTTTTACTCGTGGGATCGGGATGTTTGGTCCACGTTTAAACTTAAAATGGCCTAAGTGGTTGTGCTCGGGGTTGAGAGCTTGTTCGGAATTTTAATTGTTTACTCGTGGGATCAGGATGTTTGGTCCACGTTTAAACTTAAAATTGCCTAAGTGGTTGTGCTCGGGGTTGCGAGCTTGTTTGGAATTTTAATTGTTTACTCGTGGGATCAGGATGTTTGGTCCACGTTTTACGGAGGAAAGTAGCCAAGGGAATAAATAATTTTATTCATGAATGAAAAGTAATACAAGAAAAAGTAAAATCCCTACTCTACTGGTGAAATATCTCTTCAGGGAGGCTTTCTAAGGCAGCCCCCACATCGAGGAAATCTTTTGAAGCTCCTTCGGGAGGGTAGCCTTGAGCTTTAAATTAGCTGACACATGCTTCAAATCCATGATCAAAAATCTTAGAAGCACGGTACGTCACCATGTTGCCATACTCCGGAGACTTCAAAAATTCAGCCTTCTTGGTGAGCCAGAATTCTTCTATTCGAGCAGCAGTTGAAGATTTCTCTTGAGCAAGTTGCTCAGAGTTAGATTGATAATGCTCGGTCATGGATTTGTACTGCTCCGATAAAGTAGAGTTAGCACCTTCCAGATCGGCAAATTTTGTCCGCTCTTCTGCAAGGGCTTTCTCCGCTTTATCTCAAGCTGACACCAGGGCCAAGTGCTGCTCTTCCAGAAGACTCACCGACTTCTTCAGGTCCTCACCCATACCTTCCAGCTGCCTGATGCGCTTCTGGTTATGGCCATCGGCTGATCGTACTGAGTGAAAACGGGTGAGAAGTTCACTCGCCATCATGTGGGTCTGTATCAGAGCATATAAAAAAAATGATGAATGAATGTACCAAAAGTGACAGGCTGGGAAGATTAATTGGTAAAAGTATCTACCTGAGTAAAGGAGGTGGCGAAGTCGTTCACCAAGTTGCTGAAGGCCAATTCCCCGAGATACTTACGGTCGGTGGAGTTGGGGGTGTAGCACAAGATGGATTGGGAGGCTTTGGGGTCGGGTTTCTTCAGTAGGGGGACGCTGGGAGAATACGTCCAAGAAGGAATGTGATATCTCGAGGAAGGTCGAGAAACACCAAGAACAGGTTGAGATGAGGCTCGGGGTTCAGAAAGGATGAGGGAAGAAGAAGTCTTCTTGAGGGGAGGGGCTTTTGGGGAAGATCTTAGACCCTCGGGCGTGGCCCTTTTTCGGCGTTGAAGAGTCTGAGTCCCCTTGGGAGAAGCCCTCTCCTCAGGGGGAGTCATAATCTCAACGGAATGGGGAGGTGCAGGAGCAGTAATAGCGGCCGAAGTTTGACCTTTTTGGTGCTTTTCCTTTAATTTCTCGGCCATCCTAGCTTTCATCATTTTCGTTTCTGAAAAGAACAGAGGAATATTAGTCCAAGCATAGCACGTTGAAAGTAAAACGAATGAGACTGCTTAAAAGCACTCACCGAGGGGCATTTTCAAGGATGCACCCTTTGGGGTCAGCTGGAACAAGTATAGTAGTCCATCGTCAATCAGCTCCATTAATTAAAACACTGATCGCCAAGTGTACGACGAACCGACAAATACGGTTCCTCCTCAAGGTAACTCTTGATTGACTTGCCCCTCGGGAGATTTTCCCTCCACTCCATAGGGCAATCCCAAGGTTGGAGCGGACGGGCAAAAAAGTAGGAGTTCTTCCAGTTTTTTATAGACGATGGGTATTTTTTGAGGAAGCCAACCCCTGTCCGAGAAGAAAAGTAAAAGAGCCCGATCTCTTTCTTGTTTAATTGAAAAAAACAATGGAAAAGTTCGGGAGTAGGGGTAAAACCCAGAGAAGAAAGAACTATGAAAAAGCCAGCCAATAATCGATAACTATTGGGAAATAGCTGACTAAGATAAACAGAAAAGTAAGAGGCTACTTCGATAAAGAAAGGAGGGATAGTAAAGCGGAGGCTTCCTTGGAGTTGGTCTATGTAAAAAGGAAAAAAACCCTTAGGGGGTAAGTGGGGACGAGATCCGGAAGGGAGAGCAATAATAGAAGTCCCCTCAGAAATCCCCCATTTGGTTCGAATGTGTGAGGGCCCAATCCTAATCATGTGATTAATGATCACACAATGATAATTATAGCGTAAACAGCGGAAGATTTGTTTAATTTTTCTTAACATGTGGCCCTAAAAATTTCGGCATAACCTCATTGCACGAGGAACATACCACCAACCCAAATCAACATCTACTGAAAATATATAAATACCACCAGTTTCATATCCAGCATACACCAATCAAATCGCGAAACAGATATCCACACTGGTGAAATAAACTAAAATACATAAACACCTCACACACCACAGGGATAAACCCCTAGTCAACATATACATATAATGTTGGGATAAACAAAAGAATAAACCTCTCAAGTGTGGCTTCCACCAGACATGCCCTCTCTGGGTCTTCGCCACATGTATAACAAGTCATTGTCCACACACAAAGACAACAACAGCCCCCCTTGGGGGTGAGCAAAAGCCCAATATGGAACGATCATGGAATATACAACATGTATCTATAGAATGTGATAAATGATGTAATGGAATGCAATGCAATGCATGTCGTGTCGGTATCAGGTCAATCACCCATCCACTAGGTATATCAGAATCAATCAAATCGCTATCAAAACATAGTAGCTCGAGCCTGCCAAGCATAAGGGATCATCAGTGATGCGTCGTCAAAGCGTCATCACATCCCAAGTCTCGACATAGTCAGGGACATACACGGGATGACATCCGCAAGGTGCCACCAATCCCTCGTCTCAACAAATCATGGTAATCAGAGGAGACCACGATTCCCTATATCTCTCGGGCCATTTAATGCCGGTCATAGTATCGCGGTACAAATCTCCAATGATTATCCCAGAATCCAAAAATAAACAGGGTATTTAAAGATCATAGCTCAACGTGCAATGTCATGCATCGATGTATGTATAAAAATGATGTGTGTTAACAAAACATTTAATTTCATACACCGATGTGCCAATTCATGAATGCTATGAATGCCACATAATTTAAATAAAATCACGTAGCCACGTGATCTCATGTAATTCACAGAAGTCAACAAATCATATATCAACTGATACAGATACTTGTCGTATGTTACCCGATCGCAACATACATTTCTTTCTCGATCTACAAGGGTATTTGAGCTTGTAGGGTCGAAGTAGTCACTGTATATCAATATAAATTCACAATTCAATAAACCAATAATTAAAAATGGGTTATCAATTTTAGTCACAGCTTAACCAATTTAGGGTAATTAAATTGACGCGATTACATCATAATTTAATTTGCTAAATTATTTTTCACCAACTCAAATTATTATTCAACAATTATAGTCCAACTTAGTTGGTAATTATCGAAGCAAAGTGGGAAAAATCGGATATCAATTACCCAAAATCGCACACAGTTCACGCATGCATTTAGTACGATTCCGGCGAACTCCGGCGGCGGTAGAGGCGGCGACCGGTGTAGAAAGTTTTGTCCAGGTGCAAGGAAGAGATTCGGTGCTTTGGTTGCTTCCAATTCGTAGTAGAATCGAACAAATCGAACCAAAAGCTCAAAAACCCTAGGTCACGCGATTTCGTCCGTACCAGGGTAAAATCGAACACCTTTCCGAACATCAAAATTCAATTATCTGGTATGTAAATGTGCACCGGAGAGTTGTGAACACAGTGGTAGGTCGGTCTCGTCGTTAGGTGGTCGAACGGCGGCGAACGGAGCGGATAAGTACACGGTGGTCGGTGAATCACGAGGTTGTGCGTGTTTTTGCACGTTTTAGTAGGTGTCCGCGATTTGTGTGTGTTTTACATGTTTTACTGTGTGTTTTATGTCCTACACCGATATATATTAATTCCCGACCAATTATGAACATCGGGGTGTCACCGGCGTACTGGTGCATGTGCATCACATGTACAGTCCACACCTAACTTCATGTCCTTATTTGAATCACAAAAATTAAATCTTTCGATTTAATGCAAATTTTATATTTATTAAATCATTTTGATAAAATTTCGAAAAATATACTTGTCATTCATCATGTTCTGACCCGACTGTCAATTGACATGTACAAGGTCAATTTTCACTCTCATTAATTAGATTATATTCTCATTAACAAAATAATGTACAAATTGCTCTTAATTCTCATTATCAAATATCGGGACATCACATTTACAAAAGGTTTACGATATCGAGCTGTTATCAAAGATAATATTCCTCATGTTTATTTTCAACCACTTGATTAACATAAAATAAATCACATAATTGTTGAGAAGCTAAACCTGATTTCCGATAATATGGTACAAGGGCCTTACAGAATGTTACTTAAATGCTGAGTCGATTTGACCTCAGATTCAAAGATCTCAAACCAAGGAACACGGGCTTTCACTAAATCCCGCTCCGTAGCAAGTCTCTGCTCGTGTATACGAGCTGCTGATGCAGCAGAAGAGCTTAAAGTTTCTTCGCTGTCAGAAGAAGAAGAGGGTTGAGGAGAGGGGCTAATAGTGTCTCTCTCATTGAACATATTTATCGCCTGTAGTGAAGAATCGGCTGAAGAAGAAGCCATACTTGGTGATTGAAAGTGGAAGATTACTGAGGTAAGTTGTTCGATCGTCTGATGCTATCTCGGAAGCCAAATGCAGCAAGGTGAGATAAATGAGGAGAATGGATGGGTATTTATAGATGGGACCATGTAAACAGTCATCTAATCCTCACCGTCCAAAATAATGGAATGAACGGTCATAAAGGCGCATCGGGAAACAAAACGTCGCGCGGCATTTGAAATTTTTAAGCGGGAAAAAAGGGCGGCAAAAAATCCCGAGCAGGTTAAGGTTAGGATTTTACCCGAAGACGATAAAACAAGACTTCAAAAGTCTCGTCTTGCTTTACTTTAGGGGGGGTGAGGTGATGTCATATGACATATTGGCTTCCTCGGGTAAAATTCCCCAAGTCATATACCGAACAGGAGGACACCGATCAGATAGCACCGAGCAGGGTTTTACCGAACAGCTGCTAAACCCTCATCGGTTTGATGGTCAAAGACTAGCGGAAGACCCGGGGATAATCAACAAATCAACCGGCGTGAATAAACGTGCAGTAATGGGACGCGGATTTCTCTGACACGTTTGGCCCCAGTTAAGCCACGATCAGAGGACATCGTGTATCGGATCTCCCGTGAATTAATCACTGGGAACAGCCCTATAAATACCTGCGGATGGTCTCATTGAAAGAGGTTGGATTTTTTCTATGCAAAAAGACTCCGAAGAGAGCATATTCACTTCTGTTCGGTCACTTTTATTATTTTTCTGGGATATTTCTATAAGTCATTTGACAATTGTAAGTTGTGTCCCAGAAATCCTGTAATCAACAAAAAGTGTAATAGTGAAATTTATACTGGACTAGGTCCCGTGGTTTTTCTCTCAATTTGAGGGTTTTCCACGTAAAAATCTTGGTGTGTTCATCTTTATTTTTCGTTAACACTTCATTCTACAAAATACCAAAATAACGGATCACATCAAATATGTACAGTCGATACTTGGGATCCATACCCACTAGTATAACACAAACATAAATTCTTCATTTTAGTAATTTATTTCTAAAATATTAACGGAGTTTATTTTACCATTACAAAAATATATCATGTTCCGATTAAATTGTCAGTTGATATTCATATTTAATTCCCAAATTAATTATTAATAAATTCTCAGATTATATTTAATTACCAGTAATCAAATATTGGGGCCTTACACTTCTCTCCCACTTAAACAGATTTCGTCCTCGAAATCACAAACATAGATCTAGATCAACGCTGGAAACAACATATGGATCAGAATATACGAGAGGATATTGAATACTATGAAAAATATATATCCTTAAGATTCAAAATGCAACAAAATGTTTGATACGAATGATCAAAACCAAATTCATCAAGCTGAAAGACATGATAGATTCGATTAATCTATTCGCATATAGCAACATGAAGAAAAATATATCGTGAGTAACCGATAAAGCTGGTGGCGATGCTAATCTATGGGCAAGATTTCCAATTCGATCTCGGATCTTGCACAGTCAAAATAACAAGGTGATAATTTGTCTCGCGAGCCAAAACAATTTGTGTCTATAACGGAGAAATTTTCAGAAGCATACAATCTCCTTACTGAAATTCTATGGGTCGTCTTCATTTAGAAGCATAACTTGCTTGACGATCCTGAGCAGCCATCATCTGCTATCTGGACAACTGAATTTTATCATACGTTCTCATAGTAAATCAGGTCCAATCAACTGGTTTTTCAACGATTCCTTTCCAGGCTAGAGGCGGTCTACAACGCCTCTCCTAAAAGATTTCAAAAAACTCATTTGGTAGTTATTAATATAGGAACTTCGATTATCTGCAAGGCGTCATGCCCTCCAAAGTTAAAATCATTCGCTTCAGTACGTAACATTTCCTCGATAAACAAACGTCATGTTCGTAAAAAGATAAGTCCGCTCGTAAGGAACGAAAATCACAGACTTAGGAAATCGATCAATAATGTTCCAGACAGCATCAGTGTCTGGTGGTCAAGGAATACAAGTCACAAAATCCACTACAATATGTCTCCAATCTCCTTGAGGACTTTCAAGGCCAAGAAGTGACCCTCCAAGTTTTATATTCATTTGGTTTAAACCTGCTGACCATCTCAATATTTGACAATAAGTTCTGTAACGTCTCACGTATAACGGCATCAAAACTGAGGTCTCAAAGTCATAAGCATCTTTCGTCTTCAGGATAGATACTGTCTTCACAGTTATGAGTGAAAACAAAAAGGATATCCTGAAGATACAAATTCTTAAGATTTCTGAGTTTGAACATCAATTCGTTAGGCTAATCTGATGTTTAGAATAAACTCCGACTCAACTTGAAATGCTGAGACAAGGATAGTATTTCTGGTATGAGTGAAAAGCTCAATCAGATGTACAGATATCCTCATGTACCTGGTGCTACGGACATAAGCTAGAATAGACTCGTGAACTTTACGACTGAGGACAGCCATCGACATACATTGGTCTAGGATGATATTGAGCTTCACCATCGCGATCCTTCAAAGGATTCATCAATCTACTTTACCTCGTATTCAGAGGAATAGATATTTTAATTTCTTGTGGTCCGAATAAAAATAAATTCCCCCCCCCCCCCCCCCCCATATAAATAATGACGTCAAATTTTTTAAAAATAAAACATCTGTTACTAGTTCAAAACTATATACAGGGTCTCAAGAAAACAAATTTCATACTCATCTGACCAAATACATTTTCAACTTTTTGTGTCAGTGGAGTAAAAGGTTTAGCCATTTTTCAAAAAACAAAACCCTTCGATAAATCGACATTTGGAATCCCGCTAAATCACAAAACATCGTACCTCATGAACATTGGTAGGTCTTAGCCATTTAAACGCTACTTCGAACTTAGTTGA
Organism: Haberlea rhodopensis; assembly: GCA_907163345.1. NCBI lineage: Eukaryota > Viridiplantae > Streptophyta > Magnoliopsida > Lamiales > Gesneriaceae > Haberlea > Haberlea rhodopensis. The sequence continues at coordinate 2,923,426 of CAJQUN010000020.1, read as the reverse complement.
AATAAACAAAAATGTTACGTCGAGAATGACGTGGCTCAAGAGTATTACTTCGATCATCCAAAATTTCCATTTGGATAGCTTGACATACAGAATCAATTCCTGATAGGAAACTAAGATATCGATTTCAATTCTATTCTATTTTCTTCGATGTCAGAATAAATGACAAAAATAGATTCGGTGGTTAATCAAAGAACTAAAGTTACGCTCGTCTAATCAGAGAAATATCTGACTCGCTTGAGTTAATCGCATAAGAGACGTTAGATTTTCATATTTCAGAGAAATATCTGACTCGCTTGAGTTAATCGCATAAGAGACGTTAGATTTTCATATTCTTCAATATCGATGGGAAATGTCAATCCCGCTAAATAACATGATAGAAGATTAACATCCTCTGCAATCCACATTCAGGCTGGACAGGTTGATCAGAAATATTTCACGTAAGGAATCAGAGATATCTGTTTTAGATATCCAACACAATCTATTTCCATCGCGAAAGACTTTACAATTCGATCAAGAACTTGTCAGAGGATTCGACTCATCAAGTCCATGAAATATCAAGAATTAGAAGTCTCGTATGACATAATCGTACATCGAGCAAACAAGATAGATTTAGGCAGATCTTGGTTTTGGATTGACATCTGATACCATTCAGACTGCAGATCTTCTCGTAGACGTAGAGAAATGTCCAAATATAATGAATCAGGTAAGCCCTTAACATAAGACAATCATTTCCGTTGTCTAAATTCAATGTCGGTCTCCGTATCGATATATTTATAAATCGCATTAGAAGTATTCTTCGAAAGTTTTACAAGTTCTAAAATTTTCTCAAAACTTTACCACAAATGCACGGAGTCTATACCGAGTTACTACTTAGGTCAATGCAATTTCTATTCTTTCATATACCCAAAATCATTACTTTAGTTAACCTGAAATCCATGATAGCTCCGAGCACAAGTTCACGTTCAACACTACTGTCGTGCAATCTCCAGGTCTGAGTTCGCAGGAATTCAACTTTGCTTGAAACAGATTTTATGGTACATGTGAGGGCCCGATCCTAATGTGGTGTTTAATTAACACATAATGATTAATTTGCATAAACAGCGGAAGATTTATTCAAAGGACTTATCAAACGGCCCTAAAAAGTTTTCGCTTTTAGGTGATACATATATACTGATACTTAAAATATGTAATTTCGGTTTCCAATTCAACATGTTGATCAAAACATAAATTATCAAGTATATCATCAACCAGTAGTAGAATAATTAAAATACAGATACTCGGGGCATACCCCGGTAATTTAAAACATAAGTAAAAATATTCTAACAACTGCTGGGACGCAAAACATAAAATATAAACCTGAGCTCGCTCTCAAGGAGCTCTTGTATCTCTCGATGCGTCGCTGTAAGCATCGTCACCATGTCCTCCTGTAAAGCCTGTCACGTCCGAACAACAAAAGACATGACAGCCCCCACAAAGGGGGTCAGTACCCCAGTACGAGAAATAAATAAATCATGTCAAATGACAAAGTATCATGCAATGCATACCATGTATGAATGCGATGTATGAATGGGTACAAGGAATCAAATATCAAGATACCAAAATCGGAGTCCAAAGGAAGGTATCATCAAATAATATCAGCTCGAGCAGAGGGTGACAACACACGCACATTGCGCTAGGAGAATCATCCTATGTGCTGTGTTCGTTATCCCTGGTGTCTAGGTCCGGTGACACTCGCGTGACTACAGTCGCTACCTATACTGCATTTCATCGCCGTGTTCGTCGTCCCCGACACTCAGAGTGAATCAACTCAGTCATAATCATGGATATCAAAGGAATGATAGATCAATATGATATGCCCATGAATCATTTATGCATCAAATGACACATATGCAACTCAATATATCATGCAATCTCATGTGAAAGTATATACAATCATGTAATTTCACATATCATGTAATCCAAGACATTCATCATGTCATATAGTCACATAAGAATCATATAGTGACAAATAAGTGATATCAATAAGTAATAGCATAAGAGGTCATACAGTAGTATCATTACACACCTTTGCCATACGTCATGATACAACTCATTTCAACGTACCTCGACCCAAGCTAATCTACCGAGACTTCTCAGATCAACCCCGGAATCTATTAACCTGGTCATATAAATTCCAAATAACAATAAGTGTTCAAATAGTGCATTGAATCAATTGCAACTTCTAAATATTGACCCTTAGCGATTTTCTTAATTTTCAGCTTGACCCATTTTTGTATAAACATCATAATAAATTCATAGGACGTCCAAATGACTTCAGGTCAGTTTCTAATGCAAGATAGCTCAAAATTCTACAATACATATCTTATGAGTGTCAAGCAAAAGAGTTCATCTTGAGGTACATTATGTGAAAAGCGTACAGCCTAAAAAACTGGTATATCCCCTGCTTCCAGATTGCATAGTTGCTGGTAACATTAGCTTAAATTTTGCATATGAACTCCAAATTGAGTGAGACCAATTCCTAATGCAAGCTAACTTCGAATACTACAACTCTTATTATAGCCTATAACTTCAAATTCATAGCCATGTATTCCCAGAAACACAAAGAACACGATGTATGAAACTCGCATGCTGTGAATTTCCAGATTTGACACATGTTGGTAAAACGACCATAACCTTTTCATATTAACTCCAAATTAGCTGATTTTGGTGGCAAATTAAAGCTCACACAAAATACTGCAACTTGTAATAGGGGCATTATCTTCCAATGCGAAGCCTAACTATGCTTAAAATTCTAAATAACAACATGCATATGTACTAATTCCAAACAGAATACATTTGACAGCAACATTGTCATCTATTACAGCAACATTTCCATCTAATTGCACAACAATTCGACCAATTCAAGTTCATAAACTTAAAGTATACCTATATACCTTCAAGTGGTCGAGATTTGAAGCTTAGAACCAACTAAAACCGAACCAAGTTAGAACATCCTTCCCCAATCTGCTGCTGCTAAAATTTCTTGCTTCAATGTTGCCCCAAACTTGAATTTTCTTGGTACATCTTGTTCCTCAAGCTTAGTAGCATTCAAATATATCTTTGCATGTGACATGCACTTGCAAATTCAAGAGGATTTTGGTAGGAAAATGAGCTGCAATTTTCGAAATTGCTAGAAGAGAGGAGGATGATTTTTGATGGGGATTGAAGAGAGAGAGTGTTGGATAAAAATTTGAACCCAAAAATCTGAAATGACTTGCATTTAGGCGTGAGATTTTAGGTTTCAAAGCATGATTTTTTTAATGTATTTGATGTATTGTGGAATCCATCTGTCAATACATCACTATCTTGAAAGATTAATGGTCCAAAATCATGTATTTAACATGAGTTAAATTAATTAGTGGCATGTGTTCTATAAGTGCCATGTGATCATGCACATGCTCATGCACTAAAACATGTTCCACTAGTTGGTTGACCCATCGTGGTCCAGAACACCTTAATTCAAAGTCTATACTTTTAATTATCCGGGTTCGCTTAATCATCGTTAATCTGGGTTAATTAGCATCGGGGCCTTACACTTCTTCCCCTCTTAAAAAGATTTCGTCCTCGAAATCGCAAAACTGAGCATCACTCAATAAATTAAATCATATGAGATGTATCACTCTCATTCATAGATACATAAGAATCATCATGTATCAATAACAACTGATGTGGTAGTGTCTACGATATGTCACTGGATCAACTTCTCTATGATTCCACAAAGTTTCAAAATATCGAGGTAACATCATACCTCACTTAACGAATCATATTGGTCATCGCAAATGTAATATCTTCATATTTACCTGATTCTCAACTCGAAAGTCTAACGATATATTTCTCTTTGCATAGCAAATCTGCTCACTTTAAGCCAATTTCAATCGTTTTTGCAAAATTTATTGTTCATGGCATTTCCTCAACAATCTTAAGTTGTGTCAAAATATTCCTTATCATTTTCATCTCAGCATATCAGTGATCGACAATTCTGGCTCTACAAAACCTCAACCGATGCCATCATGATAATTGTTTGAAACTTAAATTATAGGAAAATTCTACTGGTGAATAGTGAATTTTTGTCAATTCTCACTAAATTCATCACTATTAATCGAGACATAACTTCCAAAGTCTGCATAATTCTCTCAGTTTATTCGTCAGTATGGGTATGCTAAGCAATACTCATTGCTAACTTAGTACCAATGACTTTCTGAAAATAGTTTTCGAATTATGATATTATCCTCAGATCTCAATCATATACAGTTGTTACAGAATACTCACTGTAACTAAACCACATTATCCACATCTCAAACATGTCATTTTCTCATTGACATATAGACTATTATATGAAATCAATCTTGTATTGAATAGTCAATCATTTCCGACTTAACTTGTTTCACAATCTCTTTTTAATCTAAACAATTTGAGCTATAAAACTCAAAGCTAGAAATTTCCCAAATTCATTATGGTACTTACAAATTTTGTAGTATCCCATTAGGTCTCGTATTTTTATTTTGACATGCTGGTATGTCAAACAATTTACCACGAAATTCAAAAAATTCTTTCTTTATACCATCCCATCGGAATAAGATCTCAAGAATGATACATCTCATCATTCCCAGAATAATACTATGTCATCTATAGTGTGCTTTTAACAGTAACACTTCCTTCGAATTGATAGGATTCGATGCTATGTACTGACTGTTAATCGTAACCCACCACTGAATGGCTTCCTAAAATCTCGTTGGTTGATGAGACAAAACCAATTTCTTCAATCAATATTTGTATGGCATGTTTTTTTATCTTTCCGATCTTCGAAATTTGAGATGACCAAATTGCAAAGCATATATTGATGCTATCAATGCACCTTGCACTTTTCGGTTTAGTGCATCTTTCACTTTCCTTGATTAATATTGACTATTAAAGTCAAATTCTTTAATAAATATAGTCATCACTTCTATTTTATGTGCAACTTTGACTGAATAATAGATTTTTAAACGCGTAAAACCAAAGTATATCATGAATTGTTCGCCATACAGATAACATTGCCACATCTTCAAGGCAAAGTAATGGCTATAAGCTCGAATTCATGAACAGGATATCATGATTCTTTCAGCTTCAACTATCTCAAGCATATGCAATCATCTCCTCATGATACATTAGAACGTATCTCAAATCTTGACCAACGTATTTGCACAAACTATAAATACCCCAAACCAGTCTAAAAATAATATTGGGGTTGTAGTTCAGTTTATGAAAACTGCTTTCACATTCATCTGACCAAACGAAACTCAAATTTCTTCTTGGTCAACTGATTAAAATATCAGGCTATCCTAGAATACCCTTCCATAAAAAGCATGTAATATCTGGCCAAAATCATAAAAATTTGTATCTTGAGTACACTGGTTGGTCTTAGCCAAATTAGTGCTACTTCTACTTTACTGGGATCAACAGGTATCCTATGAGCTGGTATCACCTATCCCAAAATAACACTCAATTCAACCAAGATTTACATTTCGATAACTTGGTATACAATTTGAGCTTCACGAAGCGTCTGAATCATCAATCGCAGATGTTCTGTGTGGTTCCTTTCGGATCTCGTATACACTAGTATACTGTGACATCCCTGAAATGATTAATTGCAATTTGGTGCATTAATTGTGTTTACAATAATTAATTATGTATTGGAATTTATTTACCTTATGGAAATGCATGGTCATGTGGATAGGGTGACCCGGGGCTGCATTTCAGGGTGCATGTGGTGCATGTCGGGTAAATATTATTGGAAGCATGATTTATTTGCCATTGGTAGCAATTGATTAGAAATCATGTGTTTAATTGATATTTGGTGCATTTTGAGTTAATGCTTTGAAAAATATCATGTTGGGGTGTTTTATACACCATGGAATTATTTTGGTATGCTTTTTAATTAAATAAACTCATTTTATTACCCCACACCTTTACCAATCCATCACTTTTAACTTTACCAAAAATCAAATCCACAAACCCTTCCTCCTTCCAATTTTCGAGCTCAAGCTTGGGGGTGAAGAGAAACCTTTCAAAAATCTTGATTTGTGGAGCTTGTTGGGTGATTTGAGGTCCCCAAGAGGTATGGATACCTCATGGTTATTTTTGTAAGGTTTTGTTTAAGTTTGATATGGTTTGAGGGATTTTAAAATGGGTTTGTGTTGGGTTGCTGTGGTTTTGGTATTATTTGGTTGGATGTTAAATATTTGAGTTTATATAGATGTTTATTGTTGATTTTGAGTGGGTTGGTAAGGTTGATGTTGGTGTGTATGGGTATGTTTGAGTTGGGGTTGAAGATGGGTGAATAGTGCCCAAACCCCGCATGCCCAGAGCTCGGCGATCGATCGGCGCCTTCTCGCGATCGATCGCGAGCAACAGAGCTGAGGCAGTGAGCTTCAGCGATCGATCGCGAGTTTGGCGCGATCGACGGCGAGGCCGCGATCGATCGGCGCAAGCTCCGCGATCGATCGCGGATTGTTTAATTTTGTTGGGCGAGGCAGTGTGATCTCGCGATCGATCGGGGCTTGATGGCGATCGATCGCGAGACACCAAAATTGGTGTTTTTGGTTATTTTTGTGGGATTTTTGGTATAGGACTATTATTGGGTTCTAATATTGGTATTTGTGAATATGTAGAACCAACCCAGGTGGCAACACAGCCAAGGAATTGAAGTCCTACCATATTCCACTTTTGGAAAGGTACGTAGTGGACGTACGGGCACCCCAACGGTACATGTATCTTATATACTTATTGTTATGCATTGTGGATGCAAGTATATATGTGGTATTGCATTGTGGATGCAAATACATGTTATGCATGATGTTTATAGATGCATATGATTATTGGTGCATATCCCATGAGTCGTGGTCATCCCTTGATGATTTTAATGCTTGCCGCTATTTGGTTTGGTTCCGCTAAATGTGAAGCGAGGGGTGGGAGCGCCGCATGTCACATTTGAGCGTGGTTATCATATAGGGCGAGGAAAGGGTATTTGCCGCTCAATGAGAGGCGAGGGGTGGGAGTCCCGCAGTCCATTGAAGCGAGGTTATCCTATGCCGCCTATATGTAAATAAGCGAGGGGCATTAAAATACATTGTGATGGACAGACTAGGGATTGGTGATCAGTATTTGGTATTGATGAGCTGGTATATGTCATGACATGTTTAGACCATTAAAAATAATCTATTGATTATACTCATGAGTTATGGTACAGGGACAACCAAACGGGAAGCGTTTGAAATGCATGGGGAAAACAGGAAGTGTTTTATTATGATTATGCATTTACGCTTTATCTTCATATTGTGTTGAATATGAATGATTATTATTGCTCATGTTTGGGGGTTGTCCTTGTAGGTACCTTTTTGGCATGATAGAAGGGCTTGAACGGGTTGAGGTGGTGAGCCTTGTGAAGAACTCTTTTGAGACAGAAAGGACAGGATTATTTTGAATAGTATCTACTCTAGGAGTAGTATAAAACTATAATTGAACACATTCATTGATTGGAATGTAATTAATCCTTTTGGTAGTCCTTATTTTTTTGGCATGTAATGCTTAAGCTCATAGACTCAACACGTTATTTCTCACTCTGATCAGTTATATTAGCTCTATTAGGCCTTGGTTCCGCATTTAAGGATTAGGGTCCTTACATATACCACTGATTAATATGATTACAATTCCGCCCAAAAGTTACGAAATATTTTATTCATCAAATTCATAACTCTACTGGTATAGTTGTCAGACCACACGGCATTTCCAAAAATAAAAATTCAAGATGCCTATATCTGGTTTGACTAGTTGCTTAGAGAACATTTTCTCTTCTGACTCGAACTGATGGTAACCTCAGTGAAAATCGTTTTTCTTATACATCAAAGTTCCTTACAACTGATCAAATAGTTCTTGATCTTAGGTAGTGGGTATTTATTCTTGACAATAGTCCGATTCAACTACCTTTAGTCGATACACTTTTTCATAATATCATCTTTCTTCTTCACGGACAATGCTGATGTTTTCCTCAAGTGACATACTCAGACATATGTACTCGTATCAAGGAGATTCTGCAACTATTCTTCTGTATCTGTCAAATATGTTGATGGCATTCCGTACATTTTGATATTGAATCTATTCTTTGGCATTAACGACTAGTTAAAATCGATTTCCTTCTTTAGTGAAAATTCTTTTATTTCTTCAGTAAAATCTTGGTAAGTTTTCTTACAATTAGGATATCAGTCAACCTCGACTCTTCCTGATTAGAATGCTTATTATCAAACATCCTCATGTTCTAAGTATCGCAACCGTAATATTTTCATAGCTGATACTATCAGTATCTTAGCTTGCTATTCGTGGCGATAAACATTACATTTCCTTTGGAGCCACAATACGGTCGAGAATTTATTATACTCTGAAATCAACTTACAATATCTCAAAATTTATCAGAGTATCCATACCCTTGATACAATCAAAACCATATATGGGCAACACCATTGAATTCAAATCCACATCACTATCATCAAACTGTAAGATACAGTTCACTATTACATGTATAGATAGTATAATCATTTAGGCTGGTATATTTCCCAAATCATCATAATCAATACACATTTGCTGCAATGTATGAAAACAATGCATTTGTCTTAATCAAACTCGCGTAGTGTGATCAAATACACAACATGTATCTGCGATCACTACTCCTAAAGCATCTCTAATCTTATCCTCTGTCAATGTATACTCTCTAGTCTGCAGGTAATTAACTGCTGCTGGAACTGAGTGGTCGAAAAGAATAACCACTCTGATATCTACCCTAGCTCAGGGTATTTGTTGTTATGGTTGCATCTGTTCCTGAGCACGTAACGCACATGCTCTGACTGACCACCATCCATATCAGTTCCTATTATTCTTTCAAATGGATCAGTAGATATTTACATCCACAATGACCTCAAAAATATTTGGTATTCTACAATCTTACAGTACCTCCAGAACTACTAGAGCTGGATAAATTGGAGTGATACTTCTGAAACTTTTCTAGGACTACTTGGATTATTCCAATGATAGTCATTTCATTAATCTTCAATCCAGTTTTAACTACTTCGCACCACATCGGTGTCTTATCCTTCAGTCAAAACACTTCTAATTTAAATCTCTTCGCTGGTGAATAGCTATCGAGATTAAGCAGATAGTTCCATTTCTCAAGTCCACGATAATTAATTATCATCTTCCATGTCATCAACATGGCATTCTCGTAAACATATTTTCTTGTATCAGAAAGAGGAAAAATCGTCATCTGTCACTACCATTGCTCTAGATACTGTCATCTAGAAGAGTTCATATTGTAGTATTTATTCATAGTTTGGACATATAAACTGGAACTGAATTACGACAGTCCCCATATCCAAGTCCTCATTCAAACCAATTTTAGTTGTTTCTTACAACAACTATACTCTATTCTTCAATTGAAATATTGCTAGTTTCAATATTCTCAAATTCTAAATTATCATCTTGGCATCCACAGGTTTTGACGTAAACTCATACGTATAACCTTGGTCTTTCAGACTCAAAATCATGTGTCAATCGACAAACTACATTTTAAATAGTTCTATTGTCATCCCATTAATCACAAGGATAAGTCCCAAAGTGATAAAAAATTTCAATAACACTAAGTTAATTCAATTCACAGTTTACAGTGCCTACAGGTACAATAGATGGCTCTTAAAGTCTGTATCGCTGCTACCTGTCCAAACACTAACTGTTAATCATAAAATCAAAACATCATATACAATCTCAAGTCAGAGATGTTCTCATCACTTATTCTACATCATCATCTCGTCAGCAACTATCAGTGCTAACAAATAAAATTCTCAAATCCTCTAGCTTGTATGCAACTCAGCATTCAAATTTTCTAGATTCTATGCAACTCGGCATTCAAATTCTCTACATTATATGCAAATCAGCATATTAAAATATTCAGAGATATGACAGCTCGCTATCCTTGCTTAATAATCCATTACATGTCTAACAGTTCATTATCTAACATGTAATCATAGCAGGCAAGATCATATAAAATCACATAGTCAGACACATGCACAAACAATTCATTTGTGTCTATTTTTAGTGTATAAACTCTAGTTCGAGCATATCCCAGATATATGCTCTGATACCATAATGTGAGGGCCCGATCCTAATGTGGTGTTTAATTAACACATAATGATTAATTTGCGTAAACAGCGGAAGATTTATTTCAATGGTCTTATCAAACGGCCCTAAAAAAATTTCGCTTTTAGGTGATACATATATACTGATACTTAAAATATGTAATTCCGGTTTCCAATTCAACATGTTGATCGTAACATAAATTATCAAGTATATCATCAACCAGTAGTAGAATAATTAAAATACAGATACTCAGGGCATACCCCGGTAATTTAAAACATAAGTAAAAATATTCTAAGAACTACTGGGACGCAAAACATGAAATATAAACCTGAGCTCGCTCTCAAGGAGCTCTGGTATCTCTCGATGCGTCGCTGTAAGCATCGTCACCATGTCCTCCTGTAAAGCCTGTCACGTCCGAACAACAAAAGACATGACAGCCCCCACAAAGGGGGTCAGTACCCCAGGACGAGAAATAAATAAATCATGTCAAATGACAAAGTATCATGCAATGCATACCATGTACGAATGGGTACAAGGAATCGAATATCAAGATACCAAAATCGGAGTCCAAAGGAAGGTATCATCAAATAATATCAGCTCGAGCAGAGGGTGACAACACACGCACATTGCCCTAGGAGACTCATCATATGTGCTGTGTTCGTCATCCCTCGTGTCTAGGTCCGGTGACACGCGCGTGACTACAGTCGCTACCTATACTGCCTGTCATCGCCGTGCTTGTCGTCCCCGACACTCAGGGTGAATCAACTCAGTCATAATCATGGATATCAAAAGAATGATAGATCAATATGATATGCCCATGAATCATTTATGCATCAAATGACATATATGCAACTCAATATATCATGCAATCTAATGTGAAAGTATATACAATCATGTAATTTCACATATCATGTAATCCAAGACATTCATCATGTCATATAGTCACATAAGAATCATATAGTGACAAATAAGTCCTATCAATAAGTAATAGCATAAGAGGTCATACACAAGGGCGGACCTATTAAGGGGCAAGGGGGGGCAAGTGCCCCCCCATGCCCCAAAAAAATAATTTTTTTTACTTAAAAAAAATAATTTTTTTTAAAAAAATTGCGATTTTATCCTAAAAAATTATAATTTGCCCATTAAAAATTACATTTTGCCCCCCCTTAAATTATATTTTGACCTCTAAAATTTTTTTTGGCCTAAATTTTCTATTTTAAATTTCTTTTGCCCTCCCTTCCTAAAAATCGTGCATCCGTCACTGGACTCATACAGTAGTATCATTACACGCCTTTGCCAGACGTCATGATACAACTCATTTCAACGTACCTCGACCCAAGCTAATCTACCAAGACTTCTCAGATCAACCGCGGAATCTATTAACCTGGTCATATAAATTCCAAATAACACTAAGTGTTCAAATAGTGCATTGAATCAATTGCAACTTCTAAATATTGACCCTTAGCGATTTTCTTAATTTTCAGCTTGACCATTTTTGTATAAAAATCATAATAAATTCATATGACGTCCAAATGACTTGAGGCCAGTTTATAATGCAAGATAACTCAAAATTCTACAATACATATCTTATGCGTGTCAAGCAAAAGAGTTCATCTTGAGGTACATTATGTGAAAAACGTACAGCCTAAAAAACTAGTATATCCCCTGCTTCCAGATTGCATAATTGCTGGTAATAATAGCTTATATTTTGCATATGAACTCCAAATTGCGTGAGACCAATTTCTAATGCAAGCTAACTTCGAATACTACAACTCTTATTAGAACCTACAACTTCAAATTCATAGCCATTTATTCCCAGAAACACAAAGAACGCGATGCATGAAACTCGCATGCAGTGAATTTTCAGATTTGACACATGTTGGTAAAACAACCATAACCTTTTCATATTAACTCCAAATTAGCTGATTTTGGTGGCCAATTAAAGCTAACACAAAATACTACAAGTTGTCATAGGGGCATTATCTTCCAATTCGAAGCCTAACTATGCTTAAAATTCGAAATAACAGCATGCATATGTACTGATTCCAAACAGAATACATTTAACAGCAACATTGTCATCTATTACAGCAACATTTCCATCTAATTGCACAACAATTCGACCAATTCTAGTTCATAAACTTAAAGTATACCTATATACCTTCAAGTGGTCGAGATTTGAAGCTTAGAACCAACTAAAACCGAACCAAGTTAGAACATCCTTCCCCAATCTGCTGCTGCTAAAATTTCTTGCTTCAATGTTGCTCCAAACTTGAATTTTCTAGGTACATCTTGTTCCTCAAGCTTAGTAGCATTCAAATATATCTTTGCATGTGACATCCACTTGCAAATTCAAGAGGATTTTGGTAGGAAAATGAGCTGAAATTTTCGAAATTGCTAGAAGAGAGAAGGAGGATGATTTTTGATGGTGATTGAAGAGAGAGAAAGTGTTGGATAAATATTTGAACCCAAAAATCTGAAATGACTTGCATTTAGGCGTGAGATTTTAGGTTTCAAAGCATGATTTGTTTAATGTATTTGATGTATTGTGGAATCCATGTGTCAATACATCACTATCTTGCAAGATTAATGGTCCAAAATCATGTATTTAACATGAGTTAAATTAATTAGTGGCATATGTTCTCTAAGTGCCATGTGATCATGCACATGCTCATGCACTAAAACATGCTCCACTAGTTGGTTGACCCATCGTGGTCCGGAACACCTTAATTCAAAGTCTATACTTTTAATTATCCGGGTTCGCTTAATCATCGTTAATCTGGGTTAATTAGCATCGGGGCCTTACACTTCTTCCCCTCTTAAAAATATTTCGTCCTCGAAATCGCAAAACTGAGCATCACTCAATAAATTAAATCATATGAGATGTCTCACTCTCATTCATAGATACATAAGAATCATCATGTATCAATAACAACTGATGTGGTAGTGTCTCACTCTCTTATTATGTGTGTTGATTAGTCGCAACATTTATACTTCATCTATGCTCTTAATAGCTTAAAAGCTCAATCCTTTTCTTAGAAGTAGGATTTCAAATAAATTACAAGCTAATTCATTTCTCCTAATTTATTACTTCATCTCAAGTCAAATTATGAAGTATCGCAACACAGAAGGAATTTTGACTTAGACATCATGCCGTAAAATTCCATCTACTCATATTAATGAATTAACATCGAACTACTTAAGGAACATCATCTCCTGTAGGCTCGACTATACATCAAAATAATCATAACATCATTGAATTCCATTTCAAAATTTTGAGTACATGGGAATTTATCCGAAGGACAAGACTTCCCAAAAGCTCTCGATCTATATCTCATATATTTGTATTTTCCCAACATCTCATGATGTTTTTATTCAACTCATTCTTGGTGACAATATCATCCTATATTCCATTTTATCAAAAACTAGTATCTACTATGATTTCATTCAACATATTTCAGTTCATTCTTTGTACTTTTTGTAAAAATATCATATTCAAATCTCATTCCGATATAGCTATATTTCATTCTGTTCCAGCATCTCAATGCCGAAATCTAAACGGCTCTATGTCCTGGAGATATCTCAATCACATCCAAGGACTCTCATTCATCATTTATCTCTTAACTCAATAAAATTGCATAAAACAGTTAGAACGTCTCATATGATATGCATAGGCTTCATTTATTCAATCTAGTGCAATATTCATTCAATAATAACATGTTTCATAGGTGTTCTAGTTTTCTTTCCCTACTAAGTTTTATCAAACATATAAAGTAATGTATCGATATCGTGGTCAATATCAATACTACACGACTCAGCATACTCAAATATAAACCACATATCGACATCAACTATTTCACTCCAAATCATGTAAGAGCAAATAAGTCAAATAAGTTTCAAACACATACGCACATGTTCATTCGTGCCTATTCAAAGTGTACACAAGACTCAAAAGTAGAGCATTCCCAGTTTATGCTCTGATACCAACTGTGAGGAGCCGTTCATAATCACGTGTTTAATTATCACACAATGATTATTTAATTGTAAACAGCTGAAGATTTTTATATATATATATCTATATTCTGCCAACAATGATCTCTAAAAATTTCGGCATGACCTACCCCCATGAGGGACATACCAAAAAAATGAAAACACAATATGACTATCCCTAGTACATAAAGTAAATACATAATATCAGCAGCAGCAAGTAAACACCGAATAAACACCATTATTCAGAACTGGACTGAATAAACTTAATTTACATAGTTATACTATTCAGGACACACCCTGGTATACTTAACTATTCTACGACTGGGAAAAGACAAAAGAACACAACCTCATGTAAGACTTCCAGCGACCATTCCCTCTTTGGGATCGTGGTCACCTGTAATACCTGTCATTGTCCACACAACCTGCCATTGTCCACACACAGACAACAACAGCCCCCTAGGTGGTGAGTTTAAGCCCAATATGAAACTATCAAGTAATTACAACATGTATCTATAAAATGTGATATATGATGTCATGCAATGCAATGCAAGGTAATGAAATGCATGAAAGGTACAAATCATGTCGGGATATCAAAAGTCCGGAATACAAGGAATAGCTATCTAATATCTCAAGATACCAGAATATCGGAGTCCAGAGAAAGGTATCATCAATTAATATCATGCTCGAGCAGAGGGTGACAGCACATACACTTTGCGCTAGGAGAATCATAGTGTGATGTGCTCGTCATCCATCGTGTCTAGTACCGATAGCAACACGCGTGACTACAGTTGCTACAACTGCATGTCATCGACGTGCCCGTCGTCGACACTCAGAGTAAATCAACTCAGTCAACATCAAGGATATCAAATAAGTGGATAGATCAATATGATATGCCCATGAATCATATATCGATGTATATTTATCAAAATGATGTGTGTTAACAAAATATTTATTTTCATACATAGATATGCCAATTACGATGCTATGAATGCTCATAATTCAATTAAAATCACATAGCCAAGTAGTTTCGCATAGCCAAGTAGTTTCACGTAATTCACGTAAGTTCAGCAATTCATATATCAAATAATACAGATACATGTCTATGTTACCGATCGCAACATACCTATTATTCCTTGTTCTAGAAGCTGAATATGGTCTTCTTAGTTTGTGGAACTCTCATGCCGTGTATTAATCTAAACAAATTCATAGAATACCACATAGATGATTATCTACTGAAATTGGACATATTTGAGTGTTTCTTTAGTCGATTCTAGCAACATCTAAATTCATTAAAGCATCTTATATTTGCAAATTATTCAATTTCGACTTAATCAATGGCAAAAATAGTTAACATATAATCCAAATTACAAGTTTCGTTGCTTTTATTTTAAATTGACCAAATCACACTACTCCTTCACTTTCGCAATTAGAGAGAAGCAACTAAATTTCGATTTCAACATGGAAACAAGTTATTTTCAATTTTGTTTGAAACTTCTAGTCATTATAACATTCAAGTCTTCTGTTTCCTACTTTCTTAGTTAGAAGATGTGCATCAACCAACACCTATACTTCGAATTCCACACATGCATTCCTATATTAAAATTTTAAACCCACAGCCAAGAATTGAACTCACATGCAGCAGATTTTTGGACACAAAGCTAGGCAAAATTCGAATCCAAACAACAAGGAAATCTTGAATTCACAGGCGATAGATTTTTGGATAAAAAATGCAGTAGATTTTGAAATATACAGTCATAAATCTGCAACATGATGAAATCAACTCAATCCAAAACTTCCATTGAAACTACATGAAATCCTCCTATACATAATTAAATAAACTAAAACACCATTTCAACTGGTTAATAATTGACTACCCAGAATTTCGAACATATACCCACAAAATTCAGAAAACCGATCTGCAATTCTGCAGCAAAAAACGAACCAAACTCAACATCATTGAGGGAAAGAACGATTAAGGGATAAGGGAGGACTACCTGCAAAATTTTTGAAGAAATCGTACACAAAACGGACGAATCCTAGCTTCCAAACTTTATGCGCTTTATGGCCAAAATCTATGAAATCGGCGACGTAAACCGATGGTTATTGGTATGGGAACGACCGCTGGTGAGAGAGAAAAGTGGTGGTGGTTCGGGATCGTCGAGGCGGTGGCGCACGGTGGCGGGCGCACGCCCTTTTCCGGCGGAAGACGATTAGCGTGAGAGAGAGCAGAGAAGAAAGAAAGGGTATCGGGCTTCCGTGCGTGGAATACACTTTAGTGTGTGAAATGAAGCTGAATGGGTTTTAATATAAATGTTTTTCCACAGTAATTTACATCGGAGTGTCGCCAGTGTACTGATATAAAATTGTACAGTCGATACTTGGGATCTATACCCACTAGTATAACACAAACTTAAATTCTTCATTTTAGTAATTTATTTCTAAAATATTAACGGAGTTTATTTTACCAGTTACAAAAATATATCATGTTCCGATTAAATTGTCAGCTGATATTCATATTGTCAATTTCACTTCTAATTAATTAATTCTCAAATTATATTTAATTACCAGTAATCAAATCTTGGGGCATGAATCCTTACGAGATTAACATCGTCATACTTTATGTGACATCCCCGAAATGGTTAATTGCATCTGGGCAATAATTGTGCTTATATGATTAATTATGTGGTAATTAATTATGCATTGGATTTATTTATCATATGGAAATGCATGGTCAGGTGGATAGGGTGACCCGGGAGTGCATTTCAGGGTGCATGTGGTGTATGTTGGGTAAATTGTTGGGAACATGATTTATTTGCCTTGGTTAGCAATTAATTGGAAATCATGTGTTAATTGATATTATGGTGCATTTTGAGTTAATGCTTTGAAAATATCATGTTGGGGTGTTTTATACACCATGAATTGTGGGTTGCATTTTTAATTAAACCAACACCTTTTATTACCCCAACCCCACCATCCACTCTTACTTTTTAACTTTACCAAACAACACCCAAACCCTCCCTTTCCCCTCATTTTCGAAATCAAGCTTTGGGGTGAAGAGAAGTTCTTGCAAAACTTTGATTTGTGGAGTTTGTTGGGTGATTTGAGGTCCCCAAGAGGTATGGATACCTCATGGTTAATTTTGTTGTGTTTTGTTTTAGTTTGATATGGTTTGAAGGGTTTTAAAATGGGTTTGTGTTGGGTTGTTGTGGTTTTGGTATTATTTGGTTGGATGTTAAATATTTGGGTTTATGTAGATGTTTATTGTTGGTTTTGAGTGGGTTGGTAAGGTTGATGTTGGTGTGTGTGGGTTTGTTTGTGTTGGGGTTGAAGATGGGTGAATAGTGCCCGAAAATCGGATGCCCAGGGCTCGGCGATCGATCGGTGCCTTCCGCGATCGATCGCGAGCAACAGAGCTGGAGGCAGTGCACTTCAGCGATCGATCGCGAGTTTGGCGCGATCGATCGGCGAGGCCGCGATCGATCGGCGCTAACTCAGCGATCGATCACGGATTGCTTAAAATTGTTGGGCGAGGCAGTGTGGTCTCGCGATCGATCGGGGCCATATGGCGATCGATCGCGAGACACCAAAAATGGTGTTTTTGAATATTTTTGTGGGATTTTTGGTATTGGACTATTATTGGGTTCTAATATTGATATTTGTGAATGTGTAGAACCAACCCAGGTGGCAACACAGCCAAGGAATTGAAGTCCTACCACATTCCACTTTTTGGAAAGGTACGTAGTGGACGTACGGGCACCCCAACGGTACATGTATCTTATATACTCATTGTTTATGCATTGTGGATGCAAGTATATATGTGGTATTGCATTGTGGATGCAAATACATGTTATGCATGATATTTATAAATGCATATGATTATTGGTGCACATCCCATGAGTCGTGGTCATCCCTTGATGATTTTAATGCTTGCCGCTATTTGGTTTGGTTCCGCTAAATGTGAAGCGAGGGGTGGGAGCGCCGCATGTCACATTTGAGCGTGGTTATCATATAGGGCGAGGAAAGGGTATTTGCCGCTCAATGATAGGCGAGGGGTGGGAGTCCCGCAGTCCATTGAAGCGAGGTTATCCTATGCCGCCTATATGTAAATAAGTGAGGGGCATTAAAATACATTGTGATGGACAGACTAGGGATTGGTGATCAGTATTTGGTATTGATGAGCTGGTATATGTCATGACATGTTTAGACCATTAAAAATAATCTATTGATTATACTCATGAGTTATGGTACAGGGACAACCAAACGGGAAGCGTTTGAAATGCATGGGGAAAACAGGAAGTGTTTTATTATGATTATGCATTTACGCTTTATCTTCATATTGTGTTGAATATGAATGATTATTATTGCTCATATTGGGGGTTGTCCTTGTAGGTACACGTTTGGCATGATAGAAGGGCTAGACGGGTTGAGATGGTGAGCTTATTGAGGATGCTTTTGGGGCTTGAAGGACAGGATTATTTTGGATAGTATCTACTCTAGGAGTAGTATAAAACTATAGTTGAACACATTCATTGATTGGAATGTAATTAATCCTTTTGGTAGTCCTTATTTTTTTTTGGCATGTAATGTTTAAGCTCATAGACTCAACACGTTCTTTTACACTCTGATTATTATGTTAGCTCTATTATGCCTTGATTCCGCACTTAAGGATTAGGTACCTTACATTAGTGGTATCAGAGCAGTGGTTAGAGAACCCGGGAACGAGTGAAGGGTAGCCTTAGCATGTTTGGCTAGGTGCTTACATTTGAAGCATGTTTATGCATGTGGTGCATATTGATGTATATCCTGTTATACTAACGTGCTTATTCTCATTCCTGTTATCTAACGGCATAACATATATATTGCTTTGGAATTGTTGTTAACATTTGTGTTACAGCATGGCTGCTAATGAGGAGGTTGGAGATGTTGGCAGTGTGAATGCAAGTATCGGACAGGCAAACCCTCTACCTCCACCGGCCGTAGGCATGGAACCAGTGGTTCAGTTATTACTGCCGGGTGAGATCAGCTTGACGCAATTTATGTCTTACCATCCGCCCCGGTTTGAGGGGACAGAGTCCGGAGAGGAGGCTGAAGAGTGGCTGGAAAGACTTGAACAGATCTTTGTATCGGCTCCTTGTGCTGTGACAGCTTGGCTGAGGCTAGCGGAGTTTCAGTTAGCAAAGAAACCTCTGATGTGGTGGAGGAGCACAGTAATGGAAATGAGAGCACAGGGTGCTGTGATTGATTGGACACTCTTCAGGACTAGGTTTCTGAACCGGTACTTCTCCGCAGCAGCGAGACAGACAAAGGAGGATGAATTTACAAGTTTGAAGCAGGGGAACATGACAGTGGCAGACTATGCCACACGGTACTCTTCATTGCTGAGTACGTTCCCCGCATTGCCACCAATGGGCACGCTAAGATGAGGAACTTTATGAAAGGGTTGCGACCGGAGCTCTATGACCGGGTTATCACCAATAACCCGACTTCTTTTGATGATGCTCTCACAAGGACGGAGCTTGCCGAGCTTGGGGTGGGAGCTTATTCTAGTGCTATGCCACCATCGGTACCGCAACAGAGGCAGACAAATGACAGCTTGAGGCCTCGGGGAGAGCCATTTAAACCCCGTGGTGCCTCTTCATCTTCACGGTATGGTGGAAAGAAATACTTTGGTCAGAAACATGATAACAAGAAGGGCAATTGGTCGGCCAATCGAGGGTCTTCACAAGGGGATAGGCCGGGAGAGCCGAGGTGCAACAATTGTGGAGGGCCACATTCTTCAAACAAGTGTCCTGCATGTTATATATGTGGCAAGATGGGCCACATCGCTAGGTATTGCCCCACCCGGGGAGGACAGTCAGAGTTTCAGGGCAACAGGCCGAGGTATGAGGATAGGACAGTGCAGCAGAGGCAGCAGTTTGGGACTCGACCATCGGGAGGTCAGACAGTAGGACCACCCCAGGGGCAGGTGTATGCACTGACCAGGGAGCAGGCCCAGGCAGCCCCAGAGGAGGTGATCGCCGGTACGTGTCATTTATTTACGTACCCTGCTTTTATTTTGATCGATACAGGTGCCTCCCATTCTTTTGTATCGGTGGGTTTTGTGGAAAGACACCATATGCGCACGTCTTCTTTACCCACGCCTCTCATTGTCTCGACACCCACTGGAAGAAATGTCGTTGCTGATCAGTTTTTGGCAGATAGCCTCATTTATTTTGAGGGCAACGAATTGAGATCAGACTTGATTGTGTTGGGCATGTCAGACTTCGACTGCATCTTGGGTATTGATGTTCTGAACAGATATCAGGCAGTGGTAGATTGCCGACAGAGGACAGTGAAGTTCAGACCTGAGTTGGGCAGTCAGTGGACTTTCTATGGCAACGGTTCTCGTGCGAAGATTCCGTTGATTTCAGCGATCAAGATGACTCAGTTGTTGGAACGTGGCCACACGGGCTATCTTATTTATGCCGTGGACACGTCTGGGAAGAGTAAAGAACTAAGAGTTGAGGATGTACCAGTGGTAGCAGAGTTTGCGGATGTATTTCCAGAAGAGATCCCAGGTTTTCCACCGGCTAGGGAAGTTGAGTTTGGGATCGAGTTGCTGCCAGGGACATCCGCTATCTCTCGTGCACCTTATAGGATGGCACCGGCTGAGTTGAAAGAGTTGAAGGAACAGTTGCAGGATCTCCTGGACAAGGGATATATACGCCCGAGCGTGTCGCCATTGGGCGCACCAGTTCTCTTTGTGAAGAAGAAGGACGGCTCGATGCGGTTGTGCATCGATTACCGGCACCTGAATAAGGCTACAGTGAAGAACAAGTATCCTCTTCCAAGGATTGACGATCTGTTTGATCAGTTGCAAGGTACCAGGGTGTATAGCAAGATTGATTTGAGATCCGGGTATCATCAGATTCGAGTCAGAGAGGAAGATGTGCAGAAGACAGCATTCCGGACCCGGTATGGGCATTATGAGTTCCTAGTGATGCCGTTCGGCTGTGACGAATGCTCCAGCAGTCTTTATGAGCCTGATGAACAGAGTGTTTCAGCCATATCTTGATCAGTTCGTCATTGTGTTTATTGACGACATTCTCATCTACTCCCGGAGTGAGGAAGAGCATGTGAAACACTTGAGGACAGTGCTTCAGATTCTCAGAGAGCATCAGTTATATGCTAAGCTCAGTAAGTGTGAATTTTGGCTGAGCAGTGTAGTGTTTCTGGGGCATGTCATATCGAGCAGCGGGATATCTGTAGATCCCAAGAAGATTGAGGCTGTGATGGAGTGGGCTGCCCCCACTTCTGTGCCTGAGATCCGGAGTTTTCTTGGCTTGGCCGGGTATTATCGACGCTTTGTCGAGGGCTTTTCGAAGATTGCCAAGCCGTTGACGCAGTTGACTCAGAAGGGAGTGCCTTTCTTTTGGTCAGAAGCTTGTGAGGAAAGCTTCCAGGAGTTAAAGCACCGGTTGACGACGGCGCCAGTGTTAGTGATCCCTACGGAGAACTCCAGATTTGTTCTGTATACTGACGCATCACTTCAGGGCCTTGGGTGTGTTCTGATGCAAGATAAGCATGTGGTAGCTTATGCATCGAGGCAATTGAAGCCGCATGAGACCAGATATCCAGTTCATGACTTGGAATTGGCGGCTATCATCTTCGCCGTGAAGATTTGGAGGCATTATTTGTATGGTACTTCATTTACCATTTACACGGATCACAAGAGCCTCAAGTTTTTATTCACTCAGGCAGAGCTGAACATGAGGCAGAGGAGGTGGATGGACCTACTCAAGGACTATGATTGTGAGATAGTGTACCATCCGGGAAAGCCAATTTGACAGCAGACGCTTTGAGCCGGAAAGTGAGGAGTTCTGCTGAGGACGTCATTCATCTGTCGGCTATGATGACCTCTTATTGCCATCTGGGCTATGATTTTGACATAGATGCATCGCCTGTGTATGTATCGACCTTGTTAGCTGAGCCAGATATCTATGAGAACATCAGGAGAGCTCAGAGGTCAGACGATGAGGTTCAGAGGTGGTTATCTTTAGTACATCTTGGTCAGCCAACGAAGTTCAGAGTGGCCGACGACGGATCCTTGAGATTGGGGAACCGTTGGGTGGTTCCGAGTACGCCGGAGCTGCGTAAAGGGATCTTAGAGCGAGCTCACAGTAGCAAACTTAGCATCCACCCAGGCGGGAAGAAGATGTATAAAGATCTGCGTGGTCAGTTTTGGTGGAAGAGAATGAAGAGTGATGTCGTCGCTTTTGTGAAGAGGTGTTTGATCTGCCAGCAGGTTAAGGCAGAGAGACAAAGACCTGGCGGCGAGTTGAGAAGCTTGGAGATACCGAAGTGGAAGTGGGAGCACATTTCCATGGACTTCGTGACTCATTTGCCGAGGAGTACTTCAGGCTTCGATGCTATTTGGGTGATTGTGGACAGATTGACTAAGGTAGCTCATTTTATCCCCTATAGCATGACTTTCACATTTTTGAGGATGGCACAGTTGTATATTAGAGATGTGGTGAGATTGCATGGGATCCCCGTTTCCATAGTGTCGGATCGAGATCCGCGATTCACATCTCATTTCTGGGAAGGCCTTCAGTCAGCCTTGGGAACTGAAGTCAGATTGAGCACTGCTTATCATCCTCAGACGGATGGCCAGACCGAGCGCGCTATTCAGACGCTCGAGGACATGCTGAGAGCTTGTGTTTTGGAGTTCGATGCCTCTTGGCAGGATTCAGTGCCTTTGGTAGAGTTTTCTTATAACAATAACTACCAGGCGAGTATTCAGATGGCTCCGTTTGAAGCTCTTTATGGCAGACGGTGTAGATCACCCTTGTGTTGGGATGATTTGGACCGCAGATCGGTCGGAGGACCGGAATTGATTCGGGAGATGGAAGAAAAGATAAAGACGATAAGGCAGAAAATGAAAGCGGCCCAGGACATACAAGCAGCTTATGCAAATAAACGGCGGAGACCGTTGGAATTTCAGTTGGGAGATAAGGTCTTTTTGAAGATCTCGCCTTTCAGGGGCGTTGTGCGATTTGGGATGCGCGAGAAACTTTCTCCGAGGTATGTTGGGCCGTATGAGATTTTGCAGCGCATTGGCACCTTATCTTACCGACTGGCTTTGCCGCCTTCTTTATCTGGTATACATGATGTTTTCATGTGTCTATGCTGCGGAAGTATGAGCCGGATCCGTCGCATGTGTTACAGCCTTCCGAAGTTAGTTAGAATCAGATGTATCTTATGTGGAACGGCCTGTCAGAATTCTGGATCGAGCAGACCGTATACTTCGGAACAAAGTGATACCTATGATCAAGGTTCAGTGGGATCGCAGGGGTGTCGAGGAGGCTACGTGGGAGACGGAGCGGCATATGGTGCGGCATTACCCGGAACTATTCTCTGGTATGCGTTTATGTTTAGTTTCCTTTTGGGGTAAGTGCATGTGATTTCGAGGACGAAATCTTATAAGTAGGGGAGTATTGTGACATCCTCGAAATGGTTAATTGCATCTGGGCAATAATTGTGCTTATATGATTAATTATGTGGTAATTAATTATGCATTGGATTTATTTATCATATGGAAATGCATGGTCAGGTGGATAGGGTGACCCGGGAGTGCATTTCAGGGTGCATGTGGTGCATGTTGGGTAAATTGTTGGGAACATGATTTATTTGCCTTGGTTAGCAATTAATTGGAAATCATGTGTTAATTGATATTATGGTGCATTTTGAGTTAATGCTTTGAAAATATCATGTTGGGGTGTTTTATACACCATGAATTGTGGGTTGCATTTTTAATTAAACCAACACCTTTTATTACCCCAACCCCACCATCCACTCTTACTTTTTAACTTTACCAAACAACACCCAAACCCTCCCTTTCCCCTCATTTTCGAAATCAAGCTTTGAGGTGAAGAGAAGTTCTTGCAAAACTTTGATTTGTGGAGTTTGTTGGGTGATTTGAGGTCCCCAAGAGGTATGGATACCTCATGGTTAATTTTGTTGTGTTTTGTTTAAGTTTGATATGGTTTGAAGGGTTTTAAAATGGGTTTGTGTTGGGTTGTTGTGGTTTTGATATTATTTGGTTGGATGTTAATATTTGGGTTTATGTAGATGTTTATTGTTGGTTTTGAGTGGGTTGGTAAGGTTGATGTTGGTGTGTGTGGGTTTGTTTGTGTTGGGGTTGAAGCTGGGTGAATAGTGCCCGAAAATCGGATGCCCAGGGCTCGGCGATCGATCGGTGCCTTCCGCGATCGATCGCGAGCAACAGAGCTGGAGGCAGTGCACTTCAGCGATCGATCGCGAGTTTGGCGCGATCGATCGGCGAGGGCCGCGATCGATCGGCGCTAACTCAGCGATCGATCGCGGATTGCTTAAAATTGTTGGGCGAGGCAGTGTGGTCTCGCGATCGATCGGGGCCATATGGCGATCGATCGCGAGACACCAAAAATGGTGTTTTTGAATATTTTTGTGGGATTTTTGGTATTGGACTATTATTGGGTTCTAATATTGATATTTGTGAATGTGTAGAACCAACCCAGGTGGCAACACAGCCAAGGAATTGAAGTCCTACCACATTCCACTTTTTGGAAAGGTACGTAGTGGACGTACGGGCACCCCAATGGTACATGTATCTTATATACTCATTGTTTATGCATTGTGGATGCAAGTATATATGTGGTATTGCATTGTGGATGCAAATACATGTTATGCATGATATTTATAAATGCATATGATTATTGGTGCACATCCCATGAGTCGTGGTCATCCCTTGATGATTTTAATGCTTGCCGCTATTTGGTTTGGTTCCGCTAAATGTGAAGCGAGGGGTGGGAGCGCCGCATGTCACATTTGAGCGTGGTTATCATATAGGGCGAGGAAATGGTATTTGCCGCTCAATGAGAGGCGAAGGGTGGGAGTCCCGCAGTCCATTGAAGCGAGGTTATCCTATGCCGCCTATATGTAAATAAGCGAGGGGCATTAAAATACATTGTGATGGACAGACTAGGGATTGGTGATCAGTATTTGGTATTGATGAGCTGGTATATGTCATGACATGTTTAGACCATTAAAAATAATCTATTGATTATACTCATGAATTATGGTACAGGGACAACCAAACGGGAAGCGTTTGAAATGCATGGGGAAAACAGGAAGTGTTTTATTATGATTATGCATTTACGCTTTATCTTCATATTGTGTTGAATATGAATGATTATTATTGCTCATATTGGGGGTTGTCCTTGTAGGTACACGTTTGGCATGATAGAAGGGCTAGACGGGTTGAGATGGTGAGCTTATTGATGATGCTTTTGGGGCTTGAAGGACAGGATTATTTTGGATAGTATCTACTCTAGGAGTAGTATAAAACTATAGTTGAACACATTCATTGATTGGAATGTAATTAATCCTTTTGGTAGTCCTTATTTTTTTTTGGCATGTAATGTTTAAGCTCATAGACTCAACACGTTCTTTTACACTCTGATTATTATGTTAGCTCTATTATGCCTTGATTCCGCACTTAAGGATTAGGTTCCTTACACTTTATCTATCAGTAACATTCACTACTGTTTGTTCAGTTATCGTTTACTAACATACAAATATCATTCATCAATTAAGGTTAGTACCAACATACTAACAATTATCAAGAGCCAGTATCCACTTTTTCTTAGTCTATATTCATGATGTAATCTTAAATTATATGTCACCAATAGGTGACATCTATACGAATCATACATCATGCACACCTGTTTAACAATATCAAGGTGATACTAACCTTATCTCATTACATTTCGATCAATCACGCTCAATTTATCACCGATTATGTCATGAGTTTAACTTCCTTATTATTTTTCGTTACCAAACATACGTGTATTCTATTAAGCAGTCTCAATAATCATTTATGTTCATTTCATAACATGATTGTTAATATTGCAATAATATCATACTTGCCCCAGTTCAACTTTAATTATATTTCAGAAGCTTCTTTCTATAAATAACTTAACAAGAGAATTGCTAACAATTCATAAAAGCCAACACTTACAGTGTTTAATCATCAAGCACTTCTTTGTCATACTTCACTACTTGTGTACTAACATTGGTACAGTTCCTTGCACAAAATCTTAATCCGTCATGGTTTACTTTCATCATAGTAAACATTATACAATTACTAAATTATGCATTCTATGTACATCATGTACATATCAGAATGTATGACGATAAATCAATATTTTTATCGTATAAATAACCTCATGCAAGTGTGGTTGCAAAAAGTATGCAATCGATACCAACATCGTCATATCGCACACCACTCTTGTCCGTATGAAATATCGGTACTCTTGAGCCCTTAAACATCAACATCTCATATATCATCTTCTGACTATTATCTGGCGCAAAGTAATTACTAGAAAGCCCATTAGTAATTCTCATATACGTATATCAACATTATACGCACCAACAACATAGATCATTAGTATCAAATCATAATGAATTGTCTTAACACAATATTCTTATGTCACAATTATATGCACATTAACTTCCCTCAAATTTATCTCATAACCCCTCATTTACTCTTATCTACTTGGATAAACTATCTTGTACTATCCCACACCACATTCCTTACAAATCATTTGTATATAAACCATCTAAAAAATGCATCAACATTGAATAATTAATCTCATATCTTTGTAGGTTAAATAATCTACAATGTACAATAGCATCATAGTATCATGCTCATCACAGTACTCACAGGCTCTTAAGCATCAATCTTTCCACATTTCATCATCAAGTTATCATCTGGTATGGAACAAGTACTAGAGATAAGCTCATTAGCATTTCTCATATACACATACGTACTACTGATATTTATAACATCACAGTTATTAGTAAGTATCCATGCATTCTTAGACATTAGTCTAATCGTGCATCATCATCTAACCAATATTTAAAGCCAAGTAATTACTAGAACATCCATTAGTAATTATTACACTAGAACATCCATTAGTAATTATTACATGCATATGTCATCATCTACATGCCTTCCCGTTTCTAACTCAATCTCAAAAGATGACAAATCATTTAATCGTGAATGTTCATATATCACGTGTATTCTCATAATGACATTATTATATTGTTCGTCACATTTTATCTACTCGTCATTAATCATCATATGATTATTTATCATTTCTGTCATTATACACCAGAGAATAATATTAATCTCATACTTATTTACAAGATTCACGATAGTTCCACGTCAACCCGTGACGTTCACAATAATCATATGTCCACACATAACATTCGTAGTGATCTCATATCATCCTTTGATGTACTCATTAATCTCATATCAGCATGACTATAATTAACTCAATATAACATATGATTAATTGATTATTATTCCCATAATATACAAAACTAGCATGCTTAGTAATAATATTATCACAAAACAATTATACTACCCAATCATTATTTCCTCAACGATTACCGTAGATATCATGGGGTTACCACAGTGGTTACACCTCATCCTCACCATGTTTCGTTACTGCAACAATATCAAAATAACATAACAACATATTTCATTTTTTTAATCTCATTCTCCTCTATTTCCTTTATATACTTGATTTTTATAAATTAATGTAAATCAACATATTAAACCAAATGAAATGGTTTACCTCGATACCTCGTCCTCCTGGGCCATTCTAATATCCTCTTGGGCCTAAATAGTATGTATCCAAGAAACAATAAAATAGATGTGTATAACACGACGTCCACTGTCATCTGCAATCAACATATAGTCAATACTCATCATTAATACAGTTATAGTATAATAATACCCATCGCACAATGGTTGTACATAATCATCGCCCCTACGGGCACACATCAATACCCCTCACTTCGTGGAACAACGACAAATATTATATTTATTAGTGGTCAAAAATAGGCAAGTATTCTATTTATTAGTGGTTCAAAAATATTCATCGCTTCGAATTATCGGCGGCTCCATGGATATCCCTCGCTTCAACGTACCAGTGACCCGCGCTACGATATAACATCAGCAAATATTATGATTCATCACTCGATAAGACAGCGACATTATCATCGCTTCGACCTGACATCGACATTATTCATCGCTTCGACCTGACATCGACATTATTCATCGCTTCGACACTGACAACGGCATTATCATCGCTTCGACGTGACAACGGCATTAATCGACACGACAACAACATTATCATTGCTACGACGTGACAACGACATTATCATCGCTTCGACACGACAAAGACATTAATCATCTTTCCATACTTGGCAATAACAATTCAATTTCTATCCATGCGTATAAATTCGCATATACCTGCATTCTCATAATCACAACTTAACCATACCCGATCATCACATAGTCTGTTGTCGCATATCAACATCGTACTGTACACCATTTCATGTTCTCAAATAGCATATTCAATTTCTCATTTTGCTAATCACCCTCCAAAATCAAATTCCCCAGCAATATACAAATATATAACATGTTCATATATATAATAAAATTCATCACTCATTTTGTTTTAGCAACGATGTCAAATCTACATTGACACTGAATAATAACTGCATGACATATCTTTCCTTGCTCATCTAACAATATATTATCACCATCACCGTAATCAAATCAACATATATAACAGAATGAGTTACAAGAATTACACATCTTCCAATAACATCATCATCAGTAGGTATATAGATGAACATCCACAATTATTTCCTAGTATCATATTCTCATGTTCTACCTACTGTCCTGCAACCACAATGGCTAAGAATAATACAGGTTTTCCATCACCTCGTATAATGTCGTGCACGAAAGCATATAATGGTCGTCAACATAAACACAGAACAGTAATCATGTATATTTCATGTGATATCTAACTTACTCGACACTCTAGGCCCTCAAACAGTCCATGGAATTAACCACTGCTCTGATACCACCAATGGCGATAATAATGCATTTATGATGTCATAAGTGTATAAAAGAAATTCATTATTTATTACTCTCATTACATGCTTCATAATTATTGTGAAAATTTGGGCAAAACCTACTCGTAAACTTGACTTCCCAAAAGTAATCAAAGAAGCAAAAACTCAACAATAAAGTCCCAAGCAACAATCATCAATCAATAACCAATATCATAATCAATTCCCTCAATAAATCACCAAAACAATGCATCTAACTAGTACCCGACAAAACACACATCACATATGTATACTCAATTCATAATGCACGTTCTCCACAATTAAAATACATCTATGGCAACTAAATGGAAAGGGGAACTTCAAAGCATTTATACAGAACATATACATGCATCAGTATGCTCACATACGAGCAACGAATAAATGAATACAATTCTAAAATGCATAAGTAAGATATGCCATCAACCAATACTTTTACCATGTTTCCGAGAGCACTATCATCCAATGAGCTCGAACTTACTTCCTGAATAACGTTGTACCTGCTTTACCATTTTCAACATAAACAACCCCCACACGGGGTGAGCATATTCCAACACGATAATCATATTTCTATCAATATACGTCAAGATAATAATCATAATTAAAATCATTGAAAATCTCTAATATGTACTCTCTGTATAAGTCTGAATCAGCATAAGCTTTCACTGCCTCTGCACCTGTTTCAATATTCTAAAATTCCATAATTATCATATTCAATATCATCATTTAAAACATGATAGCCATCGAGCTAAAACGATATTCTCACAATACATTACTTTGGTTCAATCATAACCAATCATATATTGAAGGCCATCATGACTATCAATCCCAACATTCTCAACGATTTCTCATTTCAATCTTGCCAAAAGCATCGACTCAACTCGTATACCCGAATTACGTACATTTACGTATCCCCTATTCAATATGTATTAGACTCAATTTCTCATACTCAGTTACTTATATTTAAACATCACATTTGGCCACATGCATACATGAATATATAATTACTTCATAATATACTTGCTCGTACGTCACTAAATACCTTAAAGTCGACAATATGCTCAAGCTAGCCCCGTCGTCCCGAGGATCATGAAGAATCTATATCATAATTATCAACTCAATATTAGTTCATTTACAACACAATCAATATCATTTATATATTTTTCAGCTTCAATTCAACATCTTAATTCAACGGCACAATATCACGAGCTTTGCTATATAAATCAAAGTAATCGATACTATTTCCTTGTGAAATTATAAAGCTAGTTCACACAATTATCATTTAAATAATCAATCCAGCATTTTCAGACCAAACTCTATTGAGACTCACAACCCTAAAATATCAAGAACGTTAATCGGAATAAGGCCATGGAAATCAACAGCAGTTTGACAAGGTTCACGGCTGAAACGAGCACTAATAGCTTCACGCACACCCACAACGATTCGAACCAACACAATTTAAACTGGTAGTCTACGGTTACAACATGAAAAATGAATCAGCCTTAATAACATGGCAAGAACATACATACATACGCTACAATAGTCATAAAGACCGACCCATCAATGTTGGAATGCGACGCAGGTGGACAGGGGATCGAACCAGCTGTTCTTGAAACTTATTTCATGGTTGGGACCTCAATCTAACTCTAAACTGGAATGTGGAAATGGAAAAAAATTCGCAACAACGAGGTATAAATCTAAACACTACAACAATATCTAATGATGCAGTAATCTATCTTCGCACTACAGTCAATACACACACCTATACATGCTTAAATACACACACATGCACCTACAGTAGGATTTATGCACACATTACGTATACTGCAGCAAATACACACACCTATACATACTAAAAATACAAAGACACACGCACGTACAATAGGAATACACACACTAGAGCACACTGAACACACATATACACACAGCGAGCCTCCTTACAGCGTGAATCCAACAAAACGAGGAACAAATTCCTGGACAAAAAATGAACAGTCCAGCAGCAAACGTTTCCCCCAAAATCGCACAGAGAAACACATCAAAATGGCTAAAACTCGAAATACAAGAGGTGTAAATAACCAAGAGACCATGTAGCATCGTTCATAACCTGAGTAAGAAATCGCATCTGAAATGGGGAAATCTCGGCTTGTGCAGATGAGAGAAGGACGGCGTGAAGGACATCAAGGGGGAAATACGAACGATTTTTTTGTGTGTATTGGAGAAAGAGTGTATTTTTTCTTATTTAAGCCTAACCCTATATTTAATCTTCACCATCTAAACACCTTCATTTCCACTATTATTATTCCAACTCAAATCTCAAATAATAATTTATTATTTGCAAGAATCCCATTTTTTTAACTCAGTTCGCACTACAAATTCAACATGAAACTATTTATTCCAATTTCGGACCGATAAACAAGAATTAAATCCCTACATATCATATAAACATCATAATTAAATTCAATGAGCGATTATTAATTATTTCGGACATCACAATTTTGATGGGTCATCTGATGCATTTGACATGATCCGGCACATTTGACATGGTTGGACCTTCTAGTGCACTCATGGACTAAGATTTTCAGACACCTTATTCCACGTATGTAATGAATTTTACCGAGCTGCCTAATACTAACTTATATATCATGTGAGCGATATATACCAAGAGAGGAATATTTCATCACCCATCCTGTTTCCCTGGTTATTCAGATTCACAATTGATGGGCAATGAAGATGATGAAGATACTCCTATTGTTATCAGGATTGCAACTCAAGAAAACTTTCCTTGTAATAGATCTCCGCCTCTAATAGATCTCCGCCTAGAGGCAAAGACAACATAGGCCTCATGATTTTGGAACTGGTGGCAATTTTTGTTAATTATGTAATGGTTATGTCAAGTAAATTTAATAATGTATTCAAGTTGAACCAACTATTGCAAAATAATAGATGGTGATATACTTATAAATATGAGCAATTTATAGGCAAAAACACTTGCACATTTAATGAAAACATTTAATTTTTAATATAGACAGCATCCTGTGTTTGTATTAGAGGACGCTACAGATTGCAAACACCAGACGCTGCTTTACACAATGTCCACTAGTTACAATGATGGATTACATTATTTTTACAATTCGCACACAAATGCATTACTTCTGCAAATTTTTTTTTAAATTTTTTTTTTAGAAAAACCAAGATATAATGGATGGTGGAATCTAAATCAAACTTCTTAGACATATTTTTTTTAGAAAAACCAAGATATAATGGACGGTGGAATCTAAATCAAACTGCTTAGACATGGTTCAAATTCGGTTTGTGGAAGATCTAATTCCAATATTATTAATTTTTCAATCAACTTAAATTGAACTTTAATAATAAGTTATAGTTTTTGCCTACATATTGTTTTGATTTGTTCTACCAATAAAAATTAAAGAGAGAGTTGTTTCGAATTCCTATCAAAAAATAATATTGGTTTCAATTGTCGAGCAAAAAACAAGTCGGGTGTACGTGTTGTGTCTGATATACCAAACACTAACTCGCATACCAACATATACATATATATACATACACAAGGTTTACACAATGTATGTGAGTTGGTATTTGAGTTAACGAGGGTGTACTGTAGCATTCCCTATTTGGGTAGACCTAATCACGATTCAGAACCGTCAGTTAAAAAAACCTTGACCATTAACCTTCCTTGACGGTTCATGAACCACCGGTTATGGTTATGATTACCTTTACGGTTACGGGTAACCAACATTTATGGTTAATGTTTGACCTATTTTTTTTAAAAAAATAAAAGTATTATTAAAATTTGAAAAAAAAATATAAACAATATTTAAATATTTGTGTTTGCTTCCATAGATTTGAATTCATTACATCCAACTTGAATAATTAGCTTCAATCATTAAGCTATAATAATCTTCTCGATCTAAATAGAGTGTTATAATTATATATATTAATTAAAAAAAATATATCTTATACATTTTGATTATTTCAATCGGCGGTTCATAGGTTAGAAACTATAACATTTAACCGACTCACCTATAGACAAGCCGGTTACAGATCTGATCCATATCGTTACCCGATTAACCGGCCCGACCCATTCATGATAATTTATAACCCTTGGTCGGTCACAAGTCTGAATAGTGATTGGCCATGGCAGCAGCTGTTAGTGCTACTACTCAATCCTTTCTCCGCTCTTGCTACACCATCCGCCGCCTGCATCACCGCCTTCCAGCATCCACCACACTAATCAACACTAATTTCCATGGCCGCCGCTCCTTCTCCCTTTGCACAGTAACCAACAATTGCAGCAGAAGAAGAAGCATGCAATGCTACTGCACTGAGCAGGCCCAGGATAATGCTAAACAAACAGGGGCCGCGACAACGACATTGGAATTAATGGGGAATGAGGAGGATGCTGCTAATGAATCGAAGAATAACATTAAGGAGGTGGGCAACTCGTTGGACATAAGGGTTGGGAGAATTGTGAAAGTGTGGCGGCACGAAGAGGCCGATTCGCTCTACGTGGAGGAGGTTGACGTCGGCGAAACGGAGCCCAGAACCATATGCAGCGGCCTGGCCAATTACATACCCATTCACCTTCTCCAGGTTCCATCCATCTTTTGCTTTTTGATTGTTTTTGCCTTATATTACATCCTTCATCGTTCCTTTCGGATTTGTATTTGCTTGATTTGATTCGATTTTTGTTTGATTTCTTGCCCGCAAAATCCATAAGCAACTAACTTGCATTGCATCATTTTTTGTTCTTTTGTTATTAGTATTCAATTAATTTGATTCGATTTTGTTTGATTTCTTCCCCGCGAAATCCTTGAGCAATTAGCTTGTATCGCATCCTTAAATGTTCCTTGGTTATTTGTATTCATTGATTTGTTTCTATTTTGTTCGATTTCTTGCCTGCGAAGTTCATAAGCAATTAACTAGCGGGCATACCTGCCTCAGTTCTGTCTGTTGTTGTAGCTTTTGTTGTGTTCCCAGGCTAAAGAATGATACGTTAAATCAAGGGACCGAAATTTAAAGATTTTTCATCCATTGACTTTTGTTTTATACCCATTTGTTTCCTTTTATCATTTGTTTATACAGGATAGGAATGTAATTGTTCTTGCCAATCTAAAGCCTAGAAATATGCGTGGTGTGAAGTCAACCGGGATGTTGATGGCGGCTTCTGATGAAGCACATGAGAAGGTTGAGCTTCTTGTGCCGCCTGAGGGCGCTGTCCCTGGTGAAAGAGTGTGGTTTGGTTCTGAAGAGGACAAAGATAGCCTACCTGATACTGCATCACCAAACCAGGTAAATTCTCCTGTCAAGATTCTTGATTGATTTATAATGGATTTGTGGTCAAAATGATGTCAATCCTTTCATCTGTGACAAATTATATAGTGTGTAAAGGGTATCTGAAGGACGCATGAAAATACTTCATGAAAAAGAACAATTAAAGGTTTTTGAATGGACCCCCTGCTTGTGTTTCTACTATTTGGCGAAGCCATAAAAATAACATAATTTTATTCTAATTCCATATCATTAATTATCCATTACAATCTAGAAATTGAAGTTTCAATTCCCTTATCTATGATGGGACTTTCTAGTATGAGGTCATAATTCACTGGGAAGAAATCTTGAATCAGGAAAGCAAACGTGCCATTGTCTTCTGCTCTGATTTTTTTGAGCAGTGCTGCTCATAGTAAATTTAAGTGCTTAAAGTATGTTGGAGGCAGTGGGCATGACATGCCACAGAAATGATGGTGTTTAAATCATAGATTCCAATGGATACAATCACTTACCTGTGAACTGAATATTGCTAGAATGATTAGGAGTAGAAGTGAGAAAGATCAGAAAGCTCTATCTGCCGGTGTCATAAAATCATATGAATAATACTGATAGTTACCTTGCATTCATTATTATTGAAGCAAGTGATCACGCTTTTCTTTAGCAAATAAATATTAAGCGGTGCATGATATAAATCAACAATACAAATCGACCGCAATCGTACGGTGTCAAGTTTTAGTATAGATAAGAAGAATACGGATTGTTGAACCCACAGGACTAACAAACAAGTACCAAATAAGACCCTTTTAACTATATTTAACCTACGAAATTGAATGTAATAAAATACTAAATAACTAATTAACTACTAATTCAATAAAAACAATCGATGATCACGAGAGAAGTCCACAAGAAAGAATTATCAAGACAATGATTCACCTAATCTATCCCTTACAATTCTTTTCTCCATACATCTCTACGGTGACATGTTTTCCGAATTTATTAAATATACTATCTCGAGCTATATTAAACCTAACATCGAATTGCAACAAGTAACTTTCGTTCACGTATTTAGCAATTCGATATTAAATGAAGCTTTATGAAAACCACTAACTTTAGATTAAATAACCTAAAGCTATCAATCGTATGTGATTTTATTTTTCGATCTCAATTATAATAACAATAATCATTCAAAGATGGCCAAACCTTCAAAAGCATGAAGAACAATAACACATGCACATAGAAGATGTATTAATTCAATCACAATATCAAAGGAATAATTATGTTCAAGATATCTCTCAATCATAAAAAACACAATAAATCCAATATTCATTCAAAACTAAAATAGAAAAGTAAGAACAAACTCCTAAGTCGACTCCGTTCGTTGATTCTCGATCCTTCCTTGCTGATTTCTCGATCGTGCTCCTCGATTATCTTGTTGTCTTGTTCCAATTCATAGGGTAAACCGGTAAAAGGTTGAAAGATGATGATGGGTGGAGAAAGGTGGCTGGACGTGAGGTATTGAGATGGAGGTGGCGTGTATGTTGATTGGTGGAGAGAGTTTAGTTTTGAAGTGGAGGGACGTGTGATATGGTGTAGAGTGATGATGTGGGCGTGACGTGAGGTATGATGAGGTTGGATTTTTAAGTTTGGAATCGAATTGTACGTGAATCTCGGTGCTTCCTTTTACATATCTTTATGTAAATCTTCCATCCTCTTTTTTATTTATCCTGTACGTGTATTCCTCACATTTTAGTGTGCTATTTACTGAATTTTCACTGCATATGTTGGTAGCAAATACTAGATTTTATTTCCTTTTCAACCTCACGTGTGTCGCGGTGTGAATTCTCGTCACTTGATTCCTTCTCCCTGTTTCCTTTCATATATCCTTTCAAAGAATTTCCTTTCAGTTCATGTAATATGGTGCATAAGTATTGATAATGATACTAAGAGTTTTGTAGATCTTAGATTATAGATTTACTTATCTTATATTTAAATTGTAGATTAAGATTATCTTTTATAGTATTCTAAGATAGTAGAACTCTTTTCTCCTCTATATATAGAGGACCTTTCTTTGTATTCAAGTTAAGTTGATAAATTAATAAAAAAGAAGAAGTAGAGAGCACAGACCCTCTCGATTTATTCCTTCTATTTTGCTTTCATGGTATCAGAGCCAGAAGATCACATATCAACTTTTTTCTTACAGCAAAATTCTGTGAATTTCGCAGCGTCGTTCGTATAAAACTCGACGTAAATTGCGAATAAAGTCTGTGATTTCTACAGTAACTCCGCGGCTTTGCTACAGTATTTTCGCGATTCTGCTACAGTATTTTCGCGATTCTGCTACAGTACTTTGCTACAGTAACTTTCGCTACAGTGCTTCGCGACTTGCTACAGTAACTTCGCGATTTTTTCTTCATCATCGTTTCTCGCAGCAAGTGCGACGTCCTTTGACGTTTTTTTCTTCACGCAGAATCTCGTCAACCCTACTGTTGTTTCCAGCACCATAGCAACGTTTTTTTTTCTCCCTTAAACATCGGACACAACAAATCTCTAATATTTCTCACACATGGCCTCTTCAGACGATAAACCCACTCATATTCCTCCAAATTCAATCGCTGTTGACTCCTATTCTTTACAAATTACCAACCACAAATTGACGGGCAGCAACTTTCTTCAATGGTCGAGATCCGTCCAATTGGTAATTCGTGGCAAAGGAAAATACGGCTTCCTTGATGGGTCTATTCCTCAACCCCCAACCACTGATCCATTGTTTGCTCCTTGGGACGTCCACAATTCCATGGTAATGGCTTGGCTTCTCAATTCCATGGTTGATAGCATAAGTTCCACATATCTCTTTCACTCCACGGCCAAAGAAATATGGGATGCTGTCTCCCTGGCATACTCTGACCTTGCTGATTCCTCACAAATCTTTGAATTGCGAAACCAATCCCGCAACTTAAAGCAAGGAGACAAGACAGTGACCGATTATTTTGGTTCCCTCAAGCGGATTTGGCAGGAACTTGATTTGTTTATGGTTTGCGACTGGAAAGACCCGGCTGACGCTGTTCTTTATCGTAATCTGATTGCTAAAGATCGCGTGTATGATTTCTTGGCGGGTCTCGGCCGAGATTTGGACGAGGCTCGTGGCCGTATTTTGAGGTTAACTCCGCTGCCTACAATTGATGAGGCGTTTGCAATTATACGTCGGGAGGAGAATCGCCGTCGTGTGATGCTTTCGCCTACTTTACAGAATCCTGAAGCATCTGCTCTTATTACTCACACTCCGGCTGATTCATCTACTCCACGCACCAAGGATGGGAAACCATGGTGTGACCGTTGTAAGCGGGCCTGGCATACTGTCGATACATGCTGGAAAATTCATGGTAAGCCAACCGATTGGGTCCCAAACAGGTTTAAGCCAAAGGATAGGAATGCTCCACAGGTTGCTCTTGCATCGGAACAGTCCTCCTCCTCCGATACTTCAGTATCGAAAGCCCAACTTGATCAGTATCGAAAGCCCAACTTGATCAGCTTCTCAAATTACTATCGGCCAGCAGTCAGAATTCCTCCTTAGGTGCCGCCACAGGTACTGTGCACGTTGCCCTTAGTGCTCTCAATCAGCCAGGTGAGCATTGGATCATTGACTCTGGTGCGTCCAATCACATGTCTTCAACTAAGAATATGTTTACTACATTTTTACCAGTGTTGGCTACTCACCGAGTAAAAATCGCAAATGGTTCTTATGCCCCGGTTGTTGGTCGTGGCAATATATCCATAACTCCTAATTTAATTCTCGTTGATGTGTTATATGTGCCATCTTTAGCTTGCAATTTGTTGTCAGTCCACAAGTTGACCAAAGATTTGGATTGTACTGTCTACTTCACACCATCCTCTTGTGTTTTTCAGGACCGGAATTCGAGGAAGAAGATTGGCAGTGCTAAGGCGATTTCAGGTCTCTACTACCTTCAGGAGGATTCCTTTGTGAGCCATGCTGTCCATACTCCAATATCTCTTCCTTCTCTTTCCCGCGTGCAACAGATTATGCTTCTCCATTTTAGATTAGGCCATCCGAATTTTGCTTATTTGAAACAGTTGGTTTCCTTCTATGTTTAGACCCAATGATCTTTTTCAATGTGAGATTTGTCAATTAGCAAACATACAAGAGTTTTTTTACCACCATCCTCTTATAAATCTTCTGCGCCTTTTAATTTAATTCATAGTGATATTTGGGGCCCCTCCCGTCTGTCTACAACTTCTCATAAGAGGTGGTTCATTACTTTTACGGACGATCATACTCGTGTTTGTTGGGTATACCTTTTAAAAGAAAAATCAGAGGCTGGAATTGTATTTCAAAACTTTTATTCGATGGTTAAAACTCAATTTAATACATCGATTAAAATTTTACTTACGGATAATGGCACAGAATTTTTTAACTCCATCTTATCTGATTTTTTGACTACCAATGGCATCATTCATCACAGCTCTTGTGTTAACACACCACAACAAAACGGTATTTCCGAACGTCAAAACAGACATCTACTTGAAGTTGCACGCTCTCTTATGTTCACCTCTAATGTTCCCAAGCTTTTTTGGGGAGATGCACTCCTCACTGCATGCTATTTGATAAATCGGATGCCTTCCCGAGTTCTGAAATTTAAGTCCCCCCTTGATTGTCTACATCATGTGTTCCCAGAATATCGGTCTTTCTCAACTCTCGATCTTCGGGTGTTTGGTTGCACTGCATTCGTCCATATACATGATCAAAATCGTAGTAAACTAGATCCTCGGTCACACAAATGCATATTTTTGGATTACTCATCCACCCAAAAAGGGTATCGCTGTTACTCGCCCTCTCTGCACAAATACTTTATCTCTCGCGATGTCCACTTTCTTTGAATCGGCTCCTTTCTTTCCTAAACCAGACACGATGGCTCATCTTGAGGGGGAGTTTTTTCCCTCACCTTGCCCAGCTTCTACTCAGCCACAACCTTTTGATTATCTACGAGAAGTCTCTGCCGTGCCTTCACAGCCTCACTTCCCAGACCCTCCGTCTCCTCCTCTCGAGCAGCTCACGGCAGGGGGAGATTTATTACAACCGTTCCCTTTTCATTACTCACGCAAAGATCCCTCCAAAAAGGTAGCAGAACCTACACCATCCATTGGACTTGACACTCAATCTTCTGACTCAAATTCCGCGTCAAATGAGGTACCTACTGAACTTGATACTGATTTATCTCATATACCTAACCTTGAAGATCTTGACATCCCTATAGCATTGAGAAAAAGGGACTCGGTCATGCACAGAGCATTCTCTTGCCAAATTTGTGTCTTATGGACACTTGTCATCTTCTATCCAAGCCTTGGTGACTAATCTCTCAAATACTAAGATCCCTATTACAATACAAGAGGCTTGGAGTGACCCGAACTGGAAGAAGGCTATCCTAGAAGAGATGAGAGCTCTTGAAATGAATGGCACGTGGGAGATTGTAAAAAAACCGAAGGAAAAGACCCCAGTGGGTTGCAAATGGGTCTTCACTGTTAAGTATACGGCTGATGGACAAATTGATCGATATAAAGCAAGGTTAGTAGCAAAGGGATATACACAAACATACGGCATTGATTACCAAGAAACCTTTGCTCCGGTTGCCAAGATTAATACAGTAAGGGTACTATTATCAATAGCAGCAAATCTTGATTGGCCTCTATATCAATTGGATGTAAAAAATGCTTTTCTGAATGGAGATCTCGAAGAGGAAGTATACATGACATTACCTCCAGGGTTTGATGAAGAAAGTAAGAGGGATAAGGTCTGCAAACTGAAGAAATCATTGTACGGGCTAAAACAATCTCCACGGGCTTGGTTTGATAGATTTACTAAAGCAGTCATGAAACTTGACTATCATCAAGCCAATACTGATCATACATTGTTTTATAGACATAAGAATGAAAAAAAAACTCTATTAATTGTCTATGTGGATGATATCATACTCACAGGTAATGATCAAGAAGAAATAGAAAGGTTGAAAGGAAGGCTTGCAGCTGAATTTGAAATGAAGGATTTGGGTAAATTGAGGTATTTCCTTGGGATGGAAGTGGCGAGGAACAAATCTGGAATTTCCGTCTCTCAACGAAAGTATGTAATAGATCTTCTAAAGGAGACAGGGATGCTTGGGTGCAAACCAGTTGATACTCCGATGGATTCTAATGTAAAGCTAGGAGAAACTATGAGCAGCAATCCCGTTGATAAGGGAAGATATCAACGTCTAGTGGGGAAACTAATCTATCTTTCTCACACTAGACCAGATATAGCTTTCCCAGTGAGTTGTGTAAGCCAGTTCATGTATGCCCCATTGGAGGAACACATGATTGCAGTTTATCGGATTTTAAAGAACTTAAAAGGGTCTCCGGGCAAAGGCCTATTCTTTCGAAAAACAGATACAAGAGATGTTGAAATTTTCACGGACGCTGATTGGGCAGGCTCAATAAGTGATAGAAGGTCAACATCAGGGTATTGTTCTTTTGTGTGGGGAAACCTAGTAACTTGGAAAAGCAAGAAACAACAAGTGGTAGCAAGAAGTAGTGCCGAAGCTGAATTAAGATCAGTGGCTCATGGTGTTTGTGAAGCCTTATGGTTAAAAATGTTGCTTGAAGAACTGAAATTGAGTATAATACTACCTCTAAAACTACTATGTGACAACAAGGCTGCCATTGACATCTTACACAATCCAGTACATCATGATCGAACCAAACACGTGGAGGTAGATCGACATTTCATCAAAGAAAAGATTGATGAAGGAACAATCAGCATTGTCTACATTCCCACATCAGAACAGACTGCAGACATACTTACTAAAGGCCTGTTTCGACCCATGTTGGAAAAATTCATTGACAAGCTTGGAATGCATAATTTATACACTCCAGCTTGAGGAGGAGTATTGATAAGGATACTAAGAGTTTTGTAGATCTTAGATTATAGATTTACTTATCTTATATTTAAATTGTAGATTAAGATTATCTTTTATAGTATTCTAAGATAGTAGAACTCTTTTCTCCTCTATATATAGAGGACCTTTCTTTGTATTCAAGTTAAGTTGATAAATTAATAAAAAAGAAGAAGTAGAGAGCACAGACTCTCTCGATTTATTCCTTCTATTTTGCTTTCAATAAGAATCCTTGTGAGATTAAATTTCCATGTTGAATCAAACTCTAGCCGCCATTGAAAAATACGGAAACAAATCTCGTCTTCTGATTGATCGGTGTTGAAATTCCTTCAATTCAAGATTTTTAACTCTTCTTTGGACGTGATGGCTTGTATGCGATAATTTCCACCATTTTTACCGTTAATTGGGATCTTTTAGACACATTCTCGCATGTTAACGTAAATTCCTGAAACATACAAAACCATACCAAAAAGCGTAATATTGTTTAAAAATCACAGTAAAATATAACGAGAAACCTAGAAATATAAGTGCAAAAGTGGCACTTATCACCAAGTCATGTGGATTGGTAACCCGATTATATGGCAGTTTCTATGATTTTTCAGAGTGGTATAACAGATGTTAGAAATCTACTTGGTTCTTTATGATCTACAAGCCATCCAAGAAGGATTCGCATAATGTCGTGTTCATGTGAACAAAATAAATATCTGGTTCATGCTTCAGAGTGCCTGTTGACTGAAGGCCGTTAAACCTTTGAAAGGTCTTGGGAAGTTCTTGGCAGAAATTTGCGTCATGTGATTGGAATACAGCAGATAATAACTTTAGGGAAGATGTAATAGTCGATTCCTTGATGAATATTTGTAGTAGAAAGAGCCTAGTCTGGTGGGATTGAAGTGTCTGTCATCCAAGATATATTATAATTCTCGAGCCATTGACTAGGAAGGAAAGGGAAAAGGGGGAATCAAACACTTGTTTGTTTTTTTCCGATATTCATATATTCCAAGACGTATTTCCAGAAGCAGTTTTGAAACCATTGCGTCTATCACTTATTATTGATTTAACTGTTGATTTAAGTTGAACGTTGAAACCGTAGTGCATGGAATGGTATGAAAAGTATTTTTGGTGAGGTTGATTTCTACTTTCATATAAACATGACCACAATTCTAAACCCACAGTTTTGGTTCCGAAACCAATGGGTCTCGATTCCAATGGAAGGTAGACCTGAAATTGAGTTTCTTGGACACGGTTTAGTTACATTTCGAACCGAAGTTTATTCCTTGAAATTTTTTAGACCAATAAAAAGTAATGGCGCCAAATTAAATAAATTTAATAATTCAGTTGCTTTTTAACAAAATAATATGTTTTTAAAAAATGTAAAAACGGGGCAGTAATTTGATTTATAGAAATCAAGCGGTTTATATTAGAAAAAATAAGATGTCTCCTTATACTAGAACCTTAAAAGTTCAAATATTTTTACTGTCTCACACTGTCCCGATTCCAGTTTCTTATTTCTTTGAACGGGAATCAAACCATAAGTCCTCGGTTTTGAAACTGGAATCAAAAAACATTTTCTACTTTGGTTTTTGGGAGACGTTTTCGGTTTTGGTTCACGATCCAAAAGGAACTATGGTCGTGTCTACTTTCTTACATTACTCGTCTATTTTTAGAACTCTTTTATCTTCTCCTTCCACAAGTTCTCTAAATCTAGACTTGTATGATTGCCTACTGCCTCTAATAGCCTTATAACTTGGCTATCCGATACGGTGCAGGTTCAGAAGAAAAAGATTTGGGAATTAGTCCAACCACACATGATGACAAATGGCTCTTGTATTGCTACGCTTGGCCTGGAACACATGAGAACATCAGCAGGTGTAGTAATCTCTGAGTCGCTGAGGAATGCAAGAATATCGTAATAAAAATTTTCAATGCATGCTGTTGTCTAATTTCTTTTCACTCCGAAGAGATATTTTTCTGCAGTTCTTGCACTAGATAATTTGGCTACGAACCATTGATGAATAGCATTGCTGTATTTCATTGTATTGAATTTATTATTTATTATTAAGTTTACGGTGAATTATCGGCAGTGATGATGAATAATGTTTAGTAGCCTTCATATCATATTTGAATGTATATTGTTGCTGCATTTGTATTGATGCTGTATATTTGCCTCTACAGGATATGCACTATATTATTCCGTCTAAGAATATTGTTGAAAATACGGTCAAGTATTGGCAGATCAGTTTCCTTTTTTTTTTTGAAGAATTTGACAGTATATTTTATGATTATTAGGGATTCTATTAGTTTTCTAAAAATCAGAATTGTACAGCTGTATACTTTTGG
This sequence comes from Haberlea rhodopensis, assembly GCA_907163345.1. NCBI lineage: Eukaryota > Viridiplantae > Streptophyta > Magnoliopsida > Lamiales > Gesneriaceae > Haberlea > Haberlea rhodopensis. The sequence goes on along the minus strand of CAJQUN010000020.1, from coordinate 2,879,687 downwards.
TATATAATTTTAGCTTTATTTCCGATTTTATTGGGTGACTTGTAACTATGAAAACTAAAGTATTTCTGTCTAATCAATCAATAAAAAACTCTAATTGTTTCTACCAAACATATGATGCTGAGCCAAAATGATTGACCTCTATTCTTCATTTTTTTTACCAGTTCTATTCCGTACCGTTGTCAGGTTAGAAATCTCTATCACTTTAGTACGGAAAATTTGATGCAACTTTCAAGTGCATTGTCCATAAAGGTGCATCTCATCGTATATTTGGAACATTTTGAAATATTCCAAATGACATATTACAAATATATGGTGAGATGCACCCTTATGGACAATGTCCTTAAGAGTAGTATCAAATAAACAGTGGTGACAATGCGAATACCTCTAAACTTCCAACTTCCCACTAATTATCCAGTCTGTTAACGTATTGTGGAGGGATTGAGAAAATTGGGTATTTGGTGAGACTGTGGAGCTAGAAAAACAACTGTCATGATGTTTGGGATGCCGAAAACTCCATGATAACGGCTTGGTTAGGGAATTCTATGTAGGATGAAATAATTACAAACTACATGTGTTATCATACGACTAAAGCTCTTTGCGATAATGTCACTTTGATGCATTAAGACCTTGGGAATCGGTCCCAAACAAAAGAGTTACAACTCAAACTGACGTAAAGGTGAGAATTTTAGCACTAGATATTTTAATATTATTCAAAGGTTATTGTAGGATCTTTACTTATCCAATGATGACTATGAGTAGAAGAACATAGATGATGCAGGATTTTAGGTCGTCAACCTCTTACGTCTCTCAACCAAGGTTTTTTAAAAATTTCGATGTGAAGAAAACTAGAGAAATGTCATGCTTTGAAAGAAATCACTAGTGAACCATGTAGGTGTCAAATGTGACGTGCCGGCCATTTATCAATGTCCGCACGGCACGTGGCACGGTTGGGTAACGGGCCGTGTTGGCCCGGCACCCTTTGGCCCGTGACCAATGGGTCGTGCCGACTTTTTATTATATTTTTTGTTAATTTTTTGTTTTTTTAAAATAAATAATTTATATTTATTTTATTATTTAAAGATAAGATAGTAGAATAAGAAATAGCTTGTAAGCTTGACATAAAGGACTTGAGAAATTCAAATTTATAGACTAAGAATTGAATAACTAAGTCTATAACATTCGTTGATTCACAATTTCACTCACATAACAAACTAGCAAGTATTAAACTAAAAAAATCATAGAATATAAAAATTCAACCTTTTCAGTTTGATCATAAAATACATCATGTCCTCCTACATTTTGTAATTTGGTGTCGTCATCCAACCAATCTTTAATAGAATACACATGCAGTATTTGCTTTCATTCTACTTCGTTTGTCTTCAGGTACTCTGCCTCTTGCACTAAAATATGACTCTGATGGAACAGTTGATATCGGAGGGGTTAGTAGATCACATGCCATGATAGAAAACACTGCCCAAAGTTTAGCATTATCTTTCCGTCATGCCAAACATCAAATGTTTCCAATTTTGTTCACTAAAAACAATTACTTAGTTTAAATATATTTGAAGTTACGTAAATGAAGATGAAATAGAAGAAGTCGAACTAGTATCTTTTTTTTTTCTTAACATTTTTCACACAGAACATTTGCTAGTACCACCCCTTCTTTTATTGGAAGTGATCTAGAATTATCTAATGAATCATATAAAGAAAACAATTAAATAAACTATAATTAATGCACTCTTTTTGTTGATTAACATTAACATTATTATAATTTGTGCTAGCATAATAAGATTCAAGTATTATTTCTACACTATATAATTTTAATCTAGGATCCAAAATTGCGGCAAAACAATTTAGAAGATGAATAATTTTCCAATATTTTTTTAAATTTAGACTCCATAGGTTCAACAATGTTGAGGTTTCAAACCTAAATTAATATAATTTGTGAATTTCGTATCTGCCCCCATTGAAAAAGGTTTCTCCGCCCATATTATATATTTAGTTAATTCTCTCATATATCTTTCAACCGAATAAGTGAAACTAAATTCGAAGTACCACCACCACTACCTCCAATATGAAATTGTGAAAGAGTAGTTTGGCTACCATCATTAGGTTCTCTATCATGCTTAGCCATATGCCTAAGTAATGAATCACCCCACTCGAAGAAGCATATGCATAATCTTTTTTACATTTTTTACAAACTGCTATTATGACATTTCCCTCGACATCTTCAACATCAAATAATTGTCAAACTGTAAGGCCCCAACACTTAAACTCGTCATTAGTTCATTTATGACGTCGTATTTGTATAAATTTTTCATTTTCTTTAAAAAGAATCATTACATGTTTCCCATAATCCCATGACATAAATAATACATTATATGATTATCTCTACCGACAAATAGACTCAAGGATTTCGCCCAATACCATACCCATTACACCACTTTTTACATTGAGGGTTATTTTATAAAAATTTTGGCATAGTCTCCCCATAAACTGAGCTATCCGGAAATAAAAACACATCACATAACATAACTCCCGACCAGGGACAACACAATACTAAACAGAATACAGAAACACTAAGTAAATTCCCAGCCAGGGAAGACACCACACTAATAAGACAACAAAAGTGGGTTTCAACACCCTTATACAGTCCATATACAGATACAAGTGCTCACAGAAGAGCAACGAATAACGGATATTCAACCGGATGCATAATTAGTATATATACCAACCGCTCAACCTCGTATATCGGCTCAATCTCATACTACACTTCTGGAAGCATCATCCAACAAGGTTCGAGCCTAGCACTCCAAGGCCGCATCGTACCTGTTGTACCTGTTTCAACAGAAACAGCCCCCACACAGGGTGAGCACACTCCCACTCAATATTCAATCACAAATCAGCATACAAAATCATAATGCAATAATTTAGATTATTCAAAACTCATAAAATGTACTCCCTGTACAATTCCGAATTTGTATAGCTTCCACACACTGTTCCTGTTTCAAACTCACGCACCTTCATAATGTCAAGTTTAGTATTATCACTGAAAATGTGATACTCAACAACGCTTATGAATTCAATACAATGACAATATATCATTTATGCTCAAACACAAATAGTTCAACATCAATGTAAACCTGGTTATCCCAATGTAAACCTGGTTATCCCACTATCTCATTCTCGATACTTTCTCATATCGCTCATGCCCACGGCATCACTACTCAACAAGTAAAATTGGATCACGTACCACTACGTGTCCCCCCCATAACTCGTATATGAAACTCAATTATTAAAGTCAAACACTTACCTGAATCATCATATTCAAAATTGCATGTATACATGAATGTATAGATACTAGATATACCTGCCGTACGTCACCACGTACCTTATAGTAGACAACATGAACAAGCTATCATCAACGTCCGAAGTCTCCTGTAGAGTCTATGTCGAATATCAATTCAATATTAGCTCTTAATCCAAGCAATGAATATCCATCAATAGTTCTTACTTTCATTTCCATATCACAAATCAATAACTCAATATTATGAATCAAGTCATAATCAATACTTTGATACACACATCCTCACATGAATCATGATATTTCATTGGTGATGCAAAAACCCTATTTTCTCCCATCATCCGCTACATCACACACATGATGCAGGATACACACACCCATACGTGCAAGTTCACGCCCAACTCACATAGCAATTCACTAGACACACCAGTCCAACAGAGGGAAAGGAAGTGCAAGGGTGTATGCATAATAACATCCAACTAGTGTCTAACTAAAACAATCCAATTAAGCCAATTAACATGTTCTAAACATTCAAACCCACACCGAGGTGGTTCAAACCAAGACATGAAAGAAAGGATCCATGTAGATACAATATTCTACCCTTTTAAATCTAATTCCCTTAACCCAACATAAAGTCATTTATTGATTAAATTCAACTTTAACAATTTAAAGATGCATTGGATTCCAAAATTCTTGATTTAGTACTATTAAGATTTGAAACTCAATAAAGTGACATAAATCATTAATACATGCTATGCTATCCATTTGAGCATAAATATCACCATAACTCTATTCCATGTTATAATACATACTAGCATGCATCTAACCCATTTATTTACACACTACACATGCTTCCAATTGAACACATCCCATACCATAGCCCAACATCCACCAAATATCACAATGGCTACAAGCCATAAAAGTTAGTCATTTCCACCCCACTACAAGACTTATACCCACACTTGAATCTCATTTAAGCCTATTAACAAACACATTCCATGCATGATTTTAATCTTCATCTTTTAACCAATAATAATACTAAGCCAAGACATATTCCACAATTTATTTTCAACAATTAACCAATCAATAAAGTGAGCCCCAATTAACTTCCAACAATCAAAACACTCCTCATGCTATCCCATTCCCAAATACAATACTTCAATACATGAAGGAATACATACATAAACACAATCTTCACACACAATCACATGCTGGACACACACACACACGCAGAAACACACTCACACACACACACTGCTGCACACACACGAACACACACTAGCAAACCCTTCCAAAATGCTAGCAAAATCGAACCAAAGCTTCATAAAAAATCGAGGTATTTCAGGGGAAAACGATTGAAGGATGAGGAGGATTACCCAAAAAATTATTGGAAGAAAATCGTCCCAAAATCGGACGAATTTGGACATTTTAACCGCTGCGCTTCCTTGCAAGATCTGGACGCAATCCGCGACGAAACTTCATGTTCTTGGTATGGAAGATGCGCCTGGAAGAGACGAAGACGATGGTGGTTTGGACGCGCCGGAAGGAGGTCCGACGGCGGCGGGCGCGCGGCTTTTAGCGGCGAGGGTCAGACATCGCACGATGATGCAGAGAAGAAAAGAGAGGATCGGGTTTTTGTGCATGTATTTACACATTTTATTGTGTGTTCCGAAAATGCCCAACAAAATAATTATATTTGTATCTTGGCCCGGTTTTGTACATCGAAGTGTCGCCGGTGTACTGATATATTATTTATAGACAACGATTGGGATTTATACACACCCCAAAAACCCAAAATTAAATTCTTCATTTTAATTAACTTATACAATATTATCGGAGTATATTTTACAATCTCAAAATATTTTATGATCCGATTAACTTGCCAGTTGACCTTCACTTGGTCAATTCCACTTCTAATTAATTAATTCTAAAATTAATTATCAATAAAATCCAAATCATATTAAATCCAAAATAAATGATTATAATAAATCTGGACATCACAATTCTCCCCAACATATAAAATTTCGTCCTCGAAATTTCAACGCATGCTTGCCATAAAAACCAATGTAAAATTTACGTACCCTATATAGCTCGATATAGTGACTTTACCATCTGTAGGATGACAGTTATCGGAATCATCGTGGCTCACACATGTGCCCCATTGCACCAACGATCGCAAGAAGTGTTTAACCGTCAAGCTTCTTTGTCATATCTCACTACCTGTGTACTTTCATCGACACAATTCCATTGCACAATCTTATTTCCCGTCATATACTTTTATCACAGTACCCATCATATAATCTCGTTAAATCATGCAATCCATGCTTTCATGTATATTCAAGAATATATGACAATACATCAACATTTATCTTAATTAACTTCATACCTGTGTCGTTGCAAATGTATGCAACTTATCCGCACATCATCACCGTCATCCGTATGAAGTAACGGTACTCTTGAGCCTTTACGCATCAATCTTTCATATATCATCTCCTGGATATTATCTGGTGCAAGGTAATGACTAGAAAACCCATTAGTCATTCTCACATACATATATACACATTATACACACTAACAACCACAGACCTTCAGCATCAAATCATGATAAATGGCTTAACACCAATATTTTCATGTCACGATTATACTCATCTAACACAAGGCATCAACATCAATATCGAATAGTTTGTGACATACCTTTGTAGATGGAATCATCTACAATACACAATGGCACCATAATATCATGTTAATCACATCACCCACATACTCTTAAGTATCAATATTTCCACATTACCTTACCCAACTATTATCTGTCATAGGACAAGTACAAAATAATCTCGTTAGTATTTCTCAAATACTAGTAACATAACACGTACCTTGTCATTTACGCATTTCGATATTCATAATGTTTCTGTCATCAAACATTAATTCCCTGCATCAGAAGTTTCTCGCAGTTCTATACACAACATGTTACAGCACACTGTCTCATAGGGTGATTGAAATTTAACATAAGAATTAATTGCATGCCTCAATGACGCAATTTATATCAATCTTTAACTCATCTTCGAAACATAAAAATTCATTAATCATGAATGTTCACAATGATCACATGTCCACACACGACATTCGTAGTAATCACGCGTCATCCCGCGACATACTCATGTCATCCCGTGACACGCTCATTAAACTCATGTCTATCTGATTGTATTCCATTCAACATAATAGGTGATTAATCAATTATTAACCCTACCACATACAAAACTAGCATGCTTCCACAACAATAATTATCATCACAAAATGATTAACATCTATTTTCAATATCTCATCACTACACACCGTAGATATGAGAGTGTTATCACAGAGGTTACACCCCTTCTTGCCTTGTTACCGCAACAAAATATGATTATGACACATCTAGGTTTCATTTCAATTCCATTATCAACTTTTCTACATGTACATGATTTCAAAATCAATATAAATCAACAAAATAACTCGAATCAACATATATCAATATGTTCAACCAACTGAAACGGTTTACCTCGATACTTCGTCCTCCTGGATCGATCCAATATCTTCCTGGGCCTAAATCACATGTACCCAAGGAACAATAACATAACTGTATATAGCACAACTTCTATTGCCATCTGCACTCAAAGCATCATTAATATTCATCGCTAACACAATAGCGGTACAACAATATTTATTGCTAACACAATAGCAATATATTAATCTGCATCGCCCTACGGCTGGTACATAATACTCATCGCCAATGCTGGCATACATAATATCCATAATCACAATGAATATACATTCTTAAGACAATAAGATGTAATAACACTTACTGTACACAGTTGATCCACACTTGATCCTTTAAATTGTCCCTGCTCTCAACATAAATACTCCACAAAATATGATTTCATATCAATACACAAATTGATATACTCACCATCCACAGAATAGCGGAATGAGACGTCGCTATATATACAATCGGCGGCAAGAACCATCGCCATGGAATCAGCGGAATGCACCATCGCTAAACACATGTCTGGCGGCATGATCCATCGCCAATGACATAGCGGAAAGAGGCATCGCTATACATGTACCCGGCGGCATAAACCATCGCCAATCAATATAGCGGAATGAGACATCGCTATCAATATACCTGGCGGCATGAACCATCGCCAACCAATATAGCGGAATGAAACATCGCTATCAATATACCTGGCGGCATGAACCATCGCCAACCAATATAGCGGAATGAGACATCACTATCAATATCGATAATGTGGTTGTTCCGGTCTTGTTATAGCAGCGGAATTTTAGGACCCCTCGCTTCGACATATAGCGGCATCATATGATATCCCTCGCTTCGACAATGACAGCGGTGTTGGGATATGCCCTAAGACATATAATTAGATGATTGTTTATGACATACAATGTAATATGATTTTATGAATGGCAATTCATTATTATATATTATTCGTTTAACTGTGAAATATGAATTAATATATATGTTAATGTCCTTAGAATAATATTGTATTATTCTTAAAGATGTCCCTAGTCAAGTATTATCATGAATAGGGATAATGATAATACGTAGAGACTAGTATGTGTTGATTGATGAATTGTTCATTGATATGAGATATCAAATCAACACATGGGTACATGTTGGAGAACGATGTACTGGACAGACCCACCATGAGAATGCAACATGGATAGTTATATGATCGTCATATGCAATTCTCATAGTGATAATAATGTATGTAATCCTTACGACTTGTGATCATCAGAGATCCCAACATAAGGAGTTATGTATCTTGATATTGTCAAACGTTACCCGTAACAGGGTAAACTATAAAGGCGACTATTGGATACACTACGAATTATGCAGAGGGATGTTGACCGATCGAGATAGGATTTGTCCCTCCTATATAACAGGAGAAGTGTTTGGCCCTTGATCAAGTGAGAACTAAAATGCATGGCCATGCTCGAATGAGTCGATATGAGATATCGAGCTTATTCGTTTATTCTAGTTCTACTTGGGGATCAAGAAATAAAGATTGAATATACGAGTATGACTATTCCATGACTCGTGTTCAATCTAAACACAAAGGACAAATGGATTAAGTTACATGGTTAATATTATCACAAGTTCTAAAGGTTATGTCGAGTACATTGACATTCTTGTAATTTGGGTAGCCTCGATGTGTTGCTAGACACCGCTCCTTGCTTGTAACGTAAAATAAGATTTTATGTCACTGCCAACATTACAAGATCCTATCGGGTCGCACAAAAGATTAAATCGAGAAGGGAAATTAAATTCATTGGATGAATTAATTAATTAAGAAGAGTCTTAATTAAGTGATTAAAAGGGTTTAATTAAATCATGGGTTTGGGCCCATAAGACTTTGAGAAAGTCTTGAACTTAATTAAGCCCTTTTAATAACATGGTATAATTAATTGTAAGACAATTAATTGTCATGGATTCCACCCTAAACAAGACACACGGCCGCCTCCTTCATCTCCAAGGTGCTCTCGGTTTTGTTCAAGATAGCCGAAGAGAAACTTGTTGTTTGTGCCATCATTCTCGATTGTGAATCGAGATTGTTTCTTGTTCCGGTTTAAGAACGAGTCTAGCAACTTGTTCTTAGACTATTCCTTTCGTCCGAGTTGATTGTGTGGATACCGTTGAGGCAAAACTTGCTAAGTTTTGCTAGTGGCTCGAAGGATCGTTGGACGTGGAGCTGCACCGTGGAATCTGCTCAAACACGCTACAAGGGTGAGACCTTTATTCCTTTATCCGATATGAATAACCTATGTATAGAGCCGCGGTGTCAAGTAATCCAAATTTTTAAATTTCGCTGCGTTGTATGCTTTATGGATTACTTACAGTGGTATCAGATCTAGGTTCAAGGCTCATATGATATGTTAATATCGAGTTTGTGAAAATCATCGTAAAATTGTATTTGATATAATTGGCGAATAATTGTATATGATACACGAAAGCGTAAAATCGAGGTGTTGACTCAAGGTGGTTCGACCACTTCATGACTTGACCCTCGGCCACCGCTAATGAGCTAGGGTTCGGACCCTTGGCTCATGCATGGGGCCGCGCCGCCGCCAAAGGGCTAGGGTTTCGAACCCTAGTCACCACAACTCTCGGCCGCCGCTTAGGAGCTAGGTTTCAAACCCATGGCTCGAGCATGGGCCGAACCGTCGCACTATCTAGGGTTTTGAACTCTATTGGCTCGATAAAGTATTGAGAAGGTGAAAGTTGGTTCGATCATGGTCCACGGAATTATGAGGGTCGACGGCTACACCACATGAGGGCTAGGGTTTTTCGAACCCTTGGCTCGAGATGGTTAAGCCGCCACCATCATGAACCGTGCATGGTTGGACCGTGGCTCGTGGCTCATGAATTCCGGCGTTTCGAACTAGGTGGCTCGATAGAAACCAACATGGTGCAAGGCGGCTAGGGTTTGGAACCCTAGCGGCGCCGCACCCAAGCCATCGGCTCGGACCATGTCGTGGGCTAGGGTTTCGAACCCTAGCCCCATAATTGGTCCAGCCATGGTGTATGGTTGGTTCGAACCATGGTGGTTCGTAGCTAAGTCGCATTAAGTTCGTGGCATGTGATGTCCCGAGCGTACGATAATTTTTCAAAATTCTATTTTACAGTTTTAATTAGAATTAAATTTAAAATGTTAAGAATTTAATTAATTAAATGTTAAAGCATGCTTTATGTGTTGTTTGAGCATGGTGCGTGGTTATAGCCCTTTGACCTATTAGATAGGATTTGTGAATGTTTGTAATTTATAATACGACCTGCGTGTCGTGCCTTCTCTCTTTTATTCTAAATGTTATCCCTCCCCTATGTTCCCCTCGAATGTGAATCGAGGAATTCTATATCTTGTAAATAGTATAGTTTAAATTGTTGATGGTGATCAATGAAGATGGAGCAAGGTGCCGGGACGAGGAGGCCATTCACAAATAGGAGCCAAAGGAAGGTGCTTGTGAAGTTACCTTAGGTTGACTCTTTGGATTTTCTCATTGGCTTGAGAAAATCGCTAGTAGGGGCTATAACCATGCCACGTTTAATTATGTATGCTGATGCATGATTTATCTTATGCTTTAGATTGATAATTGTATTACACATATATGTAGATATGTATACAACTATATGTAGTGGACATATTTTAAATTATCAAACTAATCATGAGATCAATAAATCCCTCTAAAATATTAAGTTTTAGATGCCTTCCAAAATTAAAAGTACTCGTCAAAAACTTCGATTGTACATGTGTGGGTTTGCCAAAGCAAAGCACCGTGGCAATCTTAGTAAGGCGCGAAAGGATAAAAGTGATATCTGTTATGCTTTAAATTGGGTACGACTTAACTAGGTTATCTCAATAGGATTGGGAACCTAGAGGCATGGGTTGGATAATAATTCATTTGATGAATTGAACAAAGCGTTGGTCGTCCAACTATCCAAGAATTATATGTAATATAATTGACAAAGTGTTGTCTACCTAAATAACCGAGTCTTGGGCGATTAGCCAAAGCTAACTCAAGATTAGGCGAAATATGGATCTTGGCCCACTAAAGGTTTTGAGGGTGGGGTTGATGTTTTTTAAACAAAATAGTGGGAGCATCATTTAATATAAGACCATGTTAAATGATTAAATCATAAACTTATTTTGCATATTTATATTGTAGATATCCATGGCAACTAACAACGTAACAAGCACTTTATCACTGCGATCGGTCCTTGAGAAGGACAAATTAAATGGGACAAATTTCCTAGACTGGCATAGGAACTTGAGGATAGTCCTCAAACAAGAAAAGAAACAATATGTCCTAGAGGAACCCTTACCTGCTGACGAACCTCCCCTAATGGCTACGAGAGCCGATAAAGATGCTTACAAGAAGCATCAAAGTGACGCACTTGATGTTGGATGCCTTATGCTTGCCACCATGAACTCTGAGCTTCAGAAGCAACATGAGGAAATGGAGGCGTTTGATATGATCGAGCACCTTAAGCAACTGTACCAACAACAAAGCAAGACAAAAGAGGTATGACGTCTCTAAGGCGTTATTCCAGTGTAGAATGGTAGAAGGAAGTCTGGTTGGAACTCATGTACTCAAGATGATTGGTATATTGAGAATCTGGAGAAGCTGGGTTTTCCTTTGGACCAAGAGTTGGCCACTGACGTGATCTTGCAATCGTTGCCTGAAAGCTTCAGTCAATTTGTCTTAAATTACAATATGATTGAAATAGAAAAGACACTACCACAGTTACTTGGCATGCTTAGAACTTTTGAAGCAAATAGCAAGAAGTCTAAAACTACAAATGTTCTTATTGTGAATAAGAGCAAAGGAAAGACTAAAGCTAAGAACTTCAAGAAAAACAAGAAGGTCTTTGTTAAATCTAAGCCAAAGTCATCTGCACTGAAACCAAAGGGAGGGATAGCGAAGGAAGGAAACTGTTTCCATTGCGGTGAGACCGGCCATTGGAAAAGAAACTGCAAAGTATATCTGGAGGATCTAAAGAAAGGAAGTGTGACTTCCACTTCAGGTATTTTTGTTATAGAAGTCAATTTATCTACTTCTTCATCATGGGTATTAGATACTGGATGTGGATCTCACATTTGTGTAAATGTGCAGGACCTCAAAAAGAGTAGATTGTTGGCGAAAGACGAAGTTGATCTCCGAGTTGGAAATGGAGCAAGAGTTGCTGCATTAGCTATAGGAGATTATTATTTATCTTTGCCTTCTGGTTTATCGTTGATTTTAAAAGACTGTTATTTTGTGCCATCTATTACCAAAAACATAATTTCTATTTCTTGTTTAGACAAGTGTGGTTTTTCATTTATAATAAAGGACAACTGTTGTTCTATTTATTTAAATGATATGTTTTATGCTAGTGCACAAATGGTGAATGGTCTTTATTTATTAAATCTTGATATGCCTATCTATAACATAAATACTAAAAGGATTATTAATAATGATTGTAATCCGACTTATCTCTGGCATTGTCGCTTGGGCCACATAAACGAAAACCGCATATCTAAACTTCATAAGGATGGAGTATTAGATTCATTTGATTTTGAATCATATGAAACATGCGAATCTTGTTTAATGGGCAAGATGACTAAAGCCCATTTCAAGGGATATGTTGAAAGGGCAAATGTTTTATTGGGACTAATACATAGTGATGTATGTGGACCAATAAGTACACAAGCTAGAGGTGGTTTTCAATACTTCGTTACATTTACTGATGACCTCAGTAGATATGAGTATGTGTACCTAATGAAGCATAAGCATGAAACCTTTGAAAGGTTCAAAGATTTCAAGAATGAAGTACAAAACCAACTTGGCAAAAGTATCAAAATCCTTCGATCAGATCGAGGAGGTGAACACTTAAGCCAAGAGTTTCATGACTATCTAAAGGAGTATGGGATAGTCCCACAACTCACTCCTCCGTATACTCCACAATGGAATGGTGTATCCGAGAGGAGAAATCGAACCTTGTTAGACATGGTTAGATCAATGACGAGTCATGCAGATCTTCAATATCGTTTTGGGGACACGCTCTAGAAACAGCGATTTTCTTACTGAACCGTGTTCCATCTAAATCAGTGGAAAAGACACCATATGAGATATGGACTGGGAAGCGTCCTAGTATGTCTTTTATGAAGATTTGGGGTTGTGAGGCTTTCGTTAGACGTCACGCCACTAACAAACTTGGACCCAAATCTGATAAGTGTTTATTTGTGGGGTATCCTAAGGAAACGAAAGGATACTATTTCTATTATCCCACCGAGAACAAAGTAGTTGTTGCTCGGGCTGGTGTATTTCTTGAAAGAGAATTTATTTCTAGAAAAACCAGTGGGAGAAAAATAGAACTTAGTGAAGTTCAACCACAAGAAAACACTGAACCTGAGATTGAGATGGAAACAGAGCAGGCACCGCAAGCTGTTGTGGAAGAAGTACCTGCTCAAGAGACACAAGCCCAGCGTAGGTCTGTAAGAGAACACCGGGAGCCACAGAGATATGGATTTCTTGTGACTCAACAAGGTGACTTACTACTTATTGATGATGATGAGCCGTCATCTTATCAACAAGCTATATTGGGCAATGATTCTGAGAAATGGCAAGAGGCCATGAAATCTGAGATGGAATCCATGTATGCAAACCAAGTATGGACTTTGGTTGATCCACCTGAAGGGGTACGACCCATAGGGTGCAAATGGATTTTCAAGAAAAAGACCGATATGGATGGTAATGTACAAACCTATAAAGGTCGGCTGGTTGCAAAAGGATTCAAACAAATTCATGGTATTGACTATGATGAAACCTTTTCACCAGTGGCCATGGTTAAATCCATAAGGATCTTACTTGCAATAGCTGCATTTCATGATTATGAAATCTGGCAGATGGATGTCAAAACAGCTTTCCTTAATGGAAATCTGCTCGAGGATGTGTACATGACACAGCCCGAGGGTTTTGTCGATCCAAAGGATGCTGGAAAGATATGCAAGCTACAACGATCCATTTATGGATTGAAGCAAGCTTCTCGGAGTTGGAATCTTTGTTTTGATGATGCAATCAAAGAGTTTGGTTTTATCAAAAACGAAGATGAGCCTTGTGTCTACAAGAAGGTCAGTGGGAGCATAATCATTTTCCTAGTGTTGTATGTAGATGACATGCTTCTCATTGGAAATGATATCCCTGCCTTACAATCTGTAAATATTTGGCTAGGGAACTGCTTTTCGATGAAAGACTTGGGAGAAGCCACCTATGTATTAGGAATCAAGATCTATAGAGATAGATCGAGAAGGCTTCTTGGTCTAAGTCAAAGTACAACATAGACAAAGTGCTTAAAAGGTTTAGCACGCAAGAATCAAAGAAAGGATTCGTGCCTATGACACATGGTATATATCTCTCGAAGGAACAGTGTCCTTCAACACCAGATGAGAGACAACGCATGAGTAAGATTCCATATGCGTCAGCTATTGGATCTATCATGTATTCCATGATATGTACTCGTCCTGATGTATCGTATGCTTTGAGCATGACGAGCAGATATCAAGTTGATCCAGGTGAAAGTCACTGGATTGCTGTCAAGAATATCCTGAAGTACTTGAGAAGAACTAAGGATACATTCTTGATTTATGGAGGTGAGGAAGAGCTCAATGTAATGGGTTACACTGATGCAAGCTTCCAAACCGACAAAGATGATTTTCGATCGCAATAAGGATATGTGTTTTGCCTAAGATATGCAAAGTACCAACAGATGATAACGTATCTGACCCATTGACGAATCCACTGTCACAGCAGAAGCATGATCGTCATACTAGATCTCTAGGCATTAAGTATATGTCTGAATGGTCTTAGTGCAAGTGGGAGATTTGTTGGGATATGCCCTAAGACATATCATTAGATGATTGTTTATGACATAAAATGTAATATGATTTTATGAATGGCAATTCATTATTATATATTATTCGTTTAACTGTGAAATATGAATTAATATATATGTTAATGTCCTTAGAATAATATTGTATTATTCTTAAAGATGTCCCTAGTCAAGTATTATCATGAATAGGGATAATGATAATACGTAGAGACTAGTATGTGTTGATTGATGAATTGTTCATTGATATGAGATATCAAATCAACACATGGGTACATGTTGGAGAACGATGTACTGGACAGACCCACCATGAGAATGCAACATGGATAGTTATATGATCGTCATATGCAATTCTCATAGTGATAATAATGTATGTAATCCTTATGACTTGTGATCATCAGAAATCCCAACATAAGGAGTTATGTATCTTGATATTGTCAAACGTTACCCGTAACAGGGTAAACTATAAAGGCGACTATTGGATACACTACGAATTATGCAGAGGGATGTTGACTGATCGAGATAGGATTTGTCCCTCCTATATAACAGGAGAAGTGTTTGGCCCTTGATCAAGTGAGAACTAAAATGCATGGCCATGCTCGAATGAGTCGATATGAGATATCGAGCTTATTCGTTTATTCTAGTTCTACTTGGGGATCAAGAAATAAAAATTGAATATACGAGTATGACTATTCCATGAGTCGTGTTCAATCTAAACACAAAGGACAAAGGGATTAATTACATGGTTAATATTATCACAAGTTCTAAAGGTTATGTCGAGTCATTGACATTCTTGTAATTTGGGTAGCCTCGATGTGTTGCTAGACACCGCTCCTTGCTTGTAACGTAAAATAAGATTTTATGTCACTGCCAACATTACAAGATCCTATCGGGTCGCACAAAAGATTAAATCGAGAAGGGAAATTAAATTCATTGGATGAATTAATTAATTAAGAAGAGTCTTAATTAAGTAATTAAAAGGTTTTAATTAAATCATGGGTTTGGGCCCATAAGACTTTGAGAAAGTCTTGAACTTAATTAAGCCCTTTTAATAACATGGTATAATTAATTGTAAGACAATTAATTGTCATGGATTCCACCCTAAACAAGACACACGGCCGCCTCCTTCATCTCCAAGGTGCTCTCGGTTTTGTTCAAGATAGCCGAAGAGAAACTTGTTGATTTGTGCCATCATTCTCGATTGTGAATCGAGATTGTTTCTTGTTCCGGTTTAAGAACGAGTCTAGCAACTTGTTCTTAGACTATTCCTTCGTCCGAGTTGATTGTGTGGATACCGTTGAGGCAAAACTTGCTAAGTTTTGCTAGTGGCTCGAAGGATCGTTGGACGTGGAGCTGCACCGTGGAATCTGCTCAAACACGCTACAAGGGTGAGACCTTTATTCCTTTATCCGATATGAATAACCTATGTATAGATCCGCGGTGTCAAGTAATCCAAAATTTTAAATTCCACTGCGTTGTATGCTTTATGGATTACTTACAAGCGGCATGTACATCGCTTCGACATGACAGCGGCAAATATCATATTACCATCGCTTCATATGACAGGGGCAAGTACCTCCCTCGCTCGAATATAACAACCACCAGAACTTCCACTAGCTCCATGTACCTGCATCCAGGTTAATACAACAGTTCACAATATAATGATCGATACCACGTTCCAGTTATAACAACAATATTCCACATTAATCACTAGAATTGTGACTGTTCCGGTCCCAATACAACAACGGAATTTTAGGACCCCTCGCTTTGACATATAGCGGTATCATATGATATCCCTCGCTTCGACAATGACAGCGGCATGTTACCTCGCTTAGACATGACAGCGGCAAATATCATACTACCATCGCTTCATATGATAGCGGCAAGTACCTCCCTCGCTCGGAGATAAAGGCTACCAGAACATTCATCAATTTTACCACAATAATCGAACACAACAGTTGATTCCATTATCACAATATATATCACTATCATTTCACATATACCATCACATGTAAGGGTTCACTATCCACGATATACATAATCAAAGGTGTAATACGTTTTACCGTCCGAAGCCCGTACGTCTCACATTTCCTGATTTTCCTACAAAATCAGATCCCTTAACACATAATACATGAAGTGCTAGACATCACCATTAATGCCATCCCATCACACCCTACACGATTCCTGCAACCACAATGATTAGTAATACCACTTTCCATATCCTAAAAGCACATAAGCAATTAGTTGTGTCACACAACATTAATACCATCATGTAAAAATATGAGCTACCAATTCCTATCAACAAGTTCCTAGGCCCTTAACAGTCCCAATGAGCAACCACTGCTCTGATACCATTAATGTAAGGCCCCAACACTTAAACTCATCATTAGTTCATTTATGACGTCGTATGTGTATAAATTTTTCATTTTCTTTAAAAAGAATCATTACATGTTTCCCATAATCCTATGACATAAATAATGTCCAACATTATATGATCATCTCTACCGACAAATAGACTCAAGGATTTCGCCCAATACCATACCCATTACACCACTTTTTACATTGAGGGTTATTTTATAAAAATTTGGGCAGAGTCTCCCCATAAACTGAGCTATCCGGAAATAAAAACACATCACATAACATAACTCCCGACCAGGGACAACACAATACTAAACAGAATACAGAAACACTAAGTAAATTCCCAGCCAGGGAAGGCACCACACTAATAAGACAACAAAAGTGGGTTTCAACACCCTTATACAGTCCATATACAGATACAAGTGCTCACAGAAGAGCAACGAATAACGGATATTCAACCGGATGCATAATTAGTATATATACCAACCGCTCAACCTCGTATATCGGCTCAATATCATACTACGCTTCTTGGAGCATCATCCAACAAGGTTCGAGCCTAGCACTCCAAGGCCACATCGTACCTGTTGTACCTGTTTCAACAGAAACAGCCCCCACACAGGGTGAGCACACTCCCACTCAATATTCAATCACAAATCAGCATACAAAATCATAATGCAATAATTTAGATTATTCAAAACTCATAAAATATACTCCCTGTACAATTCCGAATTTGTATAGCTTCCACACACTGTTCCTGTTTCAAACTCACGCACCTTCATAATGTCAAGTTTAGTATTATCACTGAAAATGTGATACTCAACAACGCTTATGAATTCAATACAATGACAATATATCATTTATGCTCAAACATAAATAGTTCAACATCAATGTAAACCTGGTTATCCCAATGTAAACCTGGTTATCCCACTATCTCATTCTCGATACTTTCTCATATCGCTCATGCCCACGGCATCACTACTCAACAAGTAAAATTGGATCACGTACCACTACGTGTCCCCCCCATAACTCGTATATGAAACTCAATTATTAAAGTCAAACACTTACCTGAATCATCATATTCAAAATTGCATGTATACATAATGTATAGATACTAGATATACCTGCCGTACGTCACCACGTACCTTATAGTAGACAACATGAACAAGCTATCATCAACGTCCGAAGTCTCCTGTAGAGTCTATATCGAATATCAATTCAATATTAGCTCTTAATCCAAGGAATGAATATCCATCAATAGTTCTTACTTTCATTTCCATATCACAAATCAATAACTCAATATTATGAATCAAGTCATAATCAATACTTTGATACACACATCCTCACATGAATCATGATATTTCATTGGTGATGCAAAAACCCCATTTTCTCCCATCATCCGCTACATCACACACATGATGCAGGATACACACACCCATACGTGCAAGTTCACGCCCAACTCACATAGCAATTCACTAGACACACCAGTCCAACAGAGGGAAATGAAGTGCAAGGGTGTATGCATAATAACATCCAACTAGTGTCTAACTAAAACAATCCAATTAAGCCAATTAACATGTTCTAAACATTCAAACCCACACCGAGGTGGTTCAAACCAAGACATGAAAGAAAGGATCCATGTAGATACAAGATTCTACCCTTTTAAATCTAATTCCCTTAAACCCAACATAAAGTCATTTATTGATTAATTTCAACTTTAACAATTTAAAGATGCATTGGATTCCAAAATTCTTGATTTAGTACTATTAAGATTTGAAACTCAATAAAGTGATATAAATCATTAATACATGCTATGCTATCCATTTGAGCATAAATATCACCATAACTCTATTCCATGTTATAATACATACTAGCATGCATCTAACCCATTTATTTACACACTACACATGCTTCCAATTGAACACATCCCATACCATAGCCCAACATCCACCAAATATCACAATGGCTACAAGCCATAAAAGTTAGTCATTTCCACCACACTAACAAGACTTAGACCCAAACTTGAGTCTCATTTAAGACTATTAACAAACACATTCCATGCATGATTTTAATCTTCATCTTTTAACTAATAATAATACTAAGCCAAGACATATTCCACAATTTATTTTCAACAATTAACCATTCAATAAAGTGAGCCCCAATTAACTTCCAACAATCAAAACACTCCTCATGCTATCCCATTCCCAAATACAATACTTCAATACATGAAGGAATACATACATAAACACCATCTTCACACACAATCACATGCTGGACACACACACACATGCAGAAACACACACACTGCTGCACACACACTGCTGCACACACACGAACACACACTAGCAAACCCTTCCAAAATGCTAGCAAAATCGAACCAAAGCTTCATCAAAAATCGAGGGATTTCAGGGGAAAAACGATTGAAGGATGAGGAGGATTACCCACAAAATTATTGGAAGAAAATCGTCCCAAAATCGGACGAATTTGGACATTTTAACCGCTGCGCTTCCTTGCAAGATCCGGACGCAATCCGCGACGAAACTTCATGTTCTTGGTATGGAAAGATGCGCCTGGAAGAGACGAAGACGATGGTGGTTCGGACGCGCCGGAAGGAGGTCCTACGACGGCGGGCGCGCGGCTTTTAGCGGCGAGGGTCAGACATCGCGCGATGATGCAGAGAAGAAAAGAGAGGATCGGGTTTTTGTGCATGTATTTACACGTTTTATTGTGTGTTCCAAAAATGCCCAACAAAACATAATTATATTTGTATCCTGGCCCGGTTTTGTACACCGAAGTGTCGCCGGTGTACTGATATATTATTTATAGACAACGATTGGGATTTATACACACCCCAAAAACCCAAACTTAAATTCTTCATTTTAATTAACTTATCTCTAAAATATTATCGGAGTATATTTTACAATCTCAAAATATTTTATGATCCGATTAACTTGCCAGTTGACCTTCACTTGGTCAATTCCACTTCTAATTAATTAATTCTAAAATTAATTATCAATAAAATCCAAATCATATTAAATCCAAAATAAATGATTATAATAAATCTGGACATCACACAAACATTACTAGTTCTTCTTCTAGAAGTTTTTCTAGTAGACAACTCAACATTTTGTGTGTTTCTTCTTCATTTTGATATTAATCAATTTCATCCTCATAACCTACATTGATATAAGATGAAATCGGTCATTATTATCTAATAAAACAACAAAAATAAATGTTACCAAATATTTTGCCTTGTGCCTTGTATTGCAAAATATTGAGAAATCGAACTTTTTCCTTCTTGCTTACAAATTGAGAATTGAGATATTAGAGAATTGAGAGCTAGAGAATCGAGAAGGGATCCAACAAATTATGATGATAAAATGTTCACATACCCTCTATTTATAACCATCAAAATCATTTAAAAAAAACATTGCAAACACTCATTTTGTAATTGTTTGCTGTTACTGATCGATCCGCAAGCAATTGTAGATCGATCGGTAACGAGTGTAACGCAATGACAATCATATTTATGATTGTCACATGTTTTGCCGGTCGATGGGTAATGAATGTAAGAGTCATATGACCGTTACAATGTTACATGTTTTACCAATCGATCGCTAATTGCTTGTTGATCGATCGGTTAAATAATGATTTTTAAGGGAAAGCTACGACATATGGCAATTGATCGGCACCCATTTGCCGATCGATCGCCATATTTAGAAAAAATAAAAAAATTAAACGTGCTGGCACGGTCCACGTGCCAGTACCTCTTTGCCCATCACGACCCATGTAACAAGCCTGTCTGGCACGTCCCGTTACTGTAGCTCCACGGGCTGTGTCGGGACCAGGCTGGGTGGCCACTCTTATGTTAAACAGTTATTTCCAATGTAGCGATTTTATACCGCAAGTGAACGGTTTGGTCTTTTTTCATTAATTAAAGCTTATTTTCCCCACTTTTATGCATTTGGACCTGGATTCCTAAAATATACAAATATATACCAAAACGCGTAATATTTTCCAGGAATCATTACAAAAACGCTCTTATATCAAAATAAGTGTAAAAATCACACTTATCAACTCCCCCAAACTTAAACTTGATCATCTCGAGCAAGAGAAAAATCAAAAGTAGAGTTCAATATTGAAGATTCAAATAAATCAATTCATAGTCGATTGTGCAGCTCAGATATCCCACTTGTAGACGAACAAAAATAAATCAGAAAGTTTAACAAGTTGTGTTTTCTCCTAGATCAAGCAACATGTCTCCAAATTAGAACGTGCTTGTGTGCTATTGTCACTTTCAAGTTTCATGCTATTTTTCGTAGATCAATCATGCTTGTAAATGAAAAGTAAGATTATCGTTGAGCACCCTTAGTCCTATTTTCAAACAACTTCTCCACTAATGTAGTCATTCCCTAGACTTGGATCAATAGGTATTTTTAAGCTTGTAGTGTTAGGCCTAGGTGTTGGCTTCAAAGAAAAGATAGGATAGCACAAAGAAGAGAGTATAAGCATGTAGTGTTCATATTTTTAGCACAAAATCGAGCTTTTTTTTTTAGCCTTGGCCACTTTGGGTCTTAATTAGATATATTTATTTTTTTCAAGGCTTTAGCTATCGTTTTCTTTTCTCATTCATCAATTTTTTTCAAAAATAAGCTCATCAACATATAGCAATTTATGTGCATCTAATGAGATTCATTATACTCCCTTTAGGGTAATGATAATTTTTTCAATTTAGGCTCATAAAGGTGGGTATAATGAGTTGCCAAAAAGAAATGTTGAATGGGGGCTAATAGTATGTTAAACATACACCATTATTTTTCAAATAGGCTCAAAATGGATACTAGGGATTGATATATATATGGTAAGCTTGAAAGGCTCAAACGGTCCAAAGATCGCCTAAATCATTTCCAAGTCAAGTTCATAACTATAAAATTTCGCCTCAAAGTGTCATCATCAAATAGTTTCTAAGGTACTCTAAGATGC
Source organism: Haberlea rhodopensis (assembly GCA_907163345.1). NCBI lineage: Eukaryota > Viridiplantae > Streptophyta > Magnoliopsida > Lamiales > Gesneriaceae > Haberlea > Haberlea rhodopensis. The sequence goes on along the minus strand of CAJQUN010000020.1, from coordinate 2,857,632 downwards.
TCAAAATAATTCATCAAGTTCACAACGATTATCACTACTCCAAATGCACTTCACAAGATTATGACTCAAATGTGCTCAAAGTATTCCTCATCTTTGACATGCTACTCAAAACAACATATTCACAAACAAGTTTTACAATCATCAAAACTCAAGTTGACATGCAAAGTGAGATTAATATCATCATGGAGTAGAGACCACTACTATGATTCATTGGTATCTTACTAATTGAACTCATTTTCAAGAAAAAATTTTCGTTGGTGCTCAATAAACGATCAATTTCCAAATAAGAAGCATGACACAGTAATGTACTCCCCCAAACTTAATTCATGCATTGTCCTCAATGTAATAAGCATGAAAAATAAGACAAAGCATTTACCATTGACAACGACCGTCAGTGATCGTTGTCCAATTCCTCGTTAGCTCGTAGGGTATAATGTTGGACAGATCACAGCACGCATGGAGTCTCGCCAAAATCAAAATCAAAAACAAAAACAAACCAAAATAAACTAAAACAAAGCAAAGGGATAGGAAAGAGTTCTTGATTTATAGTCCCAAGCTGGACTTTTTACCATTTACGCTCAAGTGTTGCAAGGGCCAGTGGGGGAAGAGTTTACATCCTCCATGTGGTAATGTCGTAACCACTTCTCTTTCACAGTGAATATTGCCTCGTGGTCATCTCTCAGTTTGAAGGTGTCGAATGGTAGAACATCGACAACTTTGAACGGTCCAGCCCATGGTGCGTCAAACTCCCATGGAAAAAATCTCATCTTTTTCCTATTCATTAATACCGAGTCTCCTACACCAAATTTACCTCCTCTTTGTCGGCCATTCAATGTGACCTCCACCTTTTTCTCACTCTTAACCTGCATCGCATCAACAGATAATGTATCAATTATATTGACACTAAAACATCGGTGCTCAGTGCGTGTAGTGTTCACAACTTTGAACATATCATAAGTAACTTGATCCCCCCTACTCGGAGGATCAACTTCCCTTCTTGGACATCTATCAATGCCCTTCCAGTAGCTAGGAATGGTCTTCCTAATATCAATGGTATGTTTGCCTCCTCTTTTATGTCTAGCACCATGAAATCCACCGGAATGGTGAATCTGTCAACCTTGACCGGTATATCCTCCACTATCCCATGAGGGTACTTGATGGACTTGTCTGCCATCTGCAATGAGACATTGATTGCCTTTAACTCTCCTAAGCCCAGCTTCCTGTACACAGACAAAGGCATTAAATTAACACTTGACCCCAAATCACATAAAGATTTATTGAAAGATTTAGAATTGATTTTGCAAGGTATAATGAAACTCCCTGGATCCTTTAATTTTGGAGGTGAATCATTTTGAATAACAGCAGAACACTCCTCAGTTAAGTTTATCATCTCATGCTCTCCCAGTTTCCGCTTTTTTGACAGAATCTCCTTTAAAAACTTAGCATAATTCGGCATGTTCCGAATAGCATCAATGAAATGCATCTCAATATGAAGATTCTTAATCAATTCTAAAAATTTAGCAAACTTAGCATCTATTTTTGCTCTCTTATACGCAGCAGGGAATGGGAGTGGATCTCTACCTTAGTAGGTGTGATGGGTGTATGGGTCTTAGTAGACTTACCTTTGTCGCGTGTTTGCACCTCTTCTTGCTTGATGTCCGCCTCGCCTCTCAGCTCAATGTACACATCCTTCTTCTCAGCGACCTCCTTTCCGCTCCTCAACGTGATAGCATGGACTTGCTCCCTAGGTTTCATCTCAGTCTCACAAGATAGTGATCTTTGTGCTCGTTTGGCTACGATCTTTGCTAACTGTCCCACTTGGACTTCCAAGTTCTTTATCGACGCCTCGTGATTTTGGAATCTAGTCTCCATCGCTGTGATGAACTTGGTCAACAACTCCTTGATCGCTTTTATTTTGAACAATATCTTTCAGTGTAGCGATTCTACCGCAAGTGCACTGTGTCAAGTTTTAGTATAGTGATATATAAGAAAGGATGTCGAACCCACAGTGACTAACATATAAGTACCAAATAAAATTAGTAAAATTATATTTAGCCTATGAAAAAAATGATTAATTAACTAATTAAACTAAAGAATTAAAAACTCAAAAATAAAACAACTCCCTTGAAGATGCGAAGGAATTCCGCTCAAGAAATCTATCAAGATGTTCGTTCAATTGTGTATCGTCAATGATTTGTTTGTTAAAACAATTACTTATCAATCAATTCTTAAGGTGACGGATTTCCGAATATAATCAATACACTCTCTCGAGCTGTATTGAAACTAGTAATAAATTGACACAAGTAACTCTCGTTCACTTAAACCAATTTAATACCGAATAAATCTCTATGAAAACCGTTGATCTTTAATCTTTCAATTTAAAGTGACCACGTATGTGATTTAATCTCTCGATCTAAATCTTAAACATACAACATGAAATATTTTAGCGTATTATAATTTCATCTCTCGATCTCAATTATAATTCACAATTTCAATCAAAGGTAGCTAGGCTTTGATAGCATGAATCATATAATTCATGAACAAAAGATATTGATTCACTCAAACACAACCAAATCAAAGATTCAAACACAATATTCCTTAAACGTGATAGAATAAACTCAATTAAATTCAAATCAAATTAATAAGATGCTTAATCGTCTCTCAACCTCAAAAACATCGAATAAATATGAAAATCAAATTAATCTAGAGTTTAGAAATACGATAAACGTAGGAGTGACTCTGTGCGTTGACCGATGCTTCTTCTCTCGCTTCCTTCCTTGCACTTCAAAGGATTCTTCAACCTTCTCTTGTTCCGGGTAGATGATGTTGGGATATGCCCTAAGACAAGTCATTAGATGATTGTTTAAGACATACAATGTTTATGGATTTATGAATGGCAATTCATTATTGTATATTATTCTTTTAACTGTGCATTGTGAATTAATATATATGTTAATGTCCTTAGAATAATATTGTATTATTCTTAAAGATGTTCCTAGTCAAGTATTATCATGAAAGGGATAATGATAATACGTAGAGACTAGTATATGTTGATCGATGAATTGTTCATTGATATGAGATATCAAATCAACATATGGGTATATGTTAGAGAACGATGTACTGAATAGACCCACCATGAGAATGCAACATGGATAGTTATATGATCGTCATATGCAATTCTCATAGTGATAATAATGTATGTAATCCTTACGACTTGTGATCATCAGAGATCCCAACATAAGGAGTTATGTATCTTGATATCGTCAAACGTTACCCGTAACAGGGTATACTATAAAGGCGACTATTGGATACACTACGAATTATGTAGAGGGATGTTGACTGATCGAGATAGGATTTGTCCCTCCTATATAACAGGAGATGTGTTTGGCCCTTGATCAAGTGAGAACTAAAATGCATGGCCATGCTCGAATGAGTCGATATAAGATATCGAGCTTATTCGTTTATTCTAGTTCTACTTGGGGATCAAGAAATAGAGATTGAATATACGAGTATGACTATTCCATGACTCGTGTTCAATCTAAACACAAAGGACAAAGGGATTAAGTTACATGATTAATATTATCACAAGTTATAAAGGTTATGTCGAGTCATTGACATTCTCGTAATTTGGGTAGCATCGATGTGTTGCTAGATACCGCTCAATGCTTGCGACATAAAATGAGATTTTATGTCACTGCCAACATTACGAGATCCTATCGGGTCGCACAAAAGATTAAATCGAGAAGGGAAATTAAATTCATGGGATGAATTAAATAATTAAGAGGAGTCTTAATTAATAATCATAAGGATTAATTAAATCATGGGCTTAAGCCCATGAAGCTTTAAGAAAGCCTTTAATTAATTATATTTAATATGATAGCAAGGTGTTTAATTGTAAGACAATTTTATAACACAAAACCCACATCAAAATAGAAGCACACGGCCGCCAACATTCTTGAGCTCTCGGCTTCTTGTAGCCGTGTGGTTCAAAGTGTGATAAGGGGCCATCCTTTGATTAAGAATCAAGTGTGTTTCGTGTATTGGTTTAAGAACAAGTCTAGCAACTTGTTATTAAACTATTCCTTCATTCGATTCGATCGTGTGGATACCGTTGAGGCAAAACCATTCGTGTTTTGCTATTGACTCGGAGAAGGCGTAGGACGTGGTGCAGCTCCAGTGGATTCGGCTTCAAACACGCTACAAGGGTAAGACACTTGTAATTCTCTAATCCGATATGAATCCCTATGTATAGATCGCTGGTTTGTAATCCCAAAATTTTATTCCGCTGCGTTGTATGCTCATGGGGTTACTTACAGATGAAAGGCGGCTAAAGAATTATTTAGGTCTGATTCTATTCAGAATAATCGATGCAATTTTTGTGCCTCCTTTCCTTATTTATAGAGGAAGGGAGATATGAAAGAGTTTCCAAAAATCAAAACCAAATCAAGCTTTTAAAATTCTGAAAATTCTTCGTCTCGATCGATCGGTTGATATGTCTCGATCGATTGAGCGTCTTTATCTTCCGAGTCTGACTTTCTCTGCCTCGCTCGATCGATCGAGTTGAAGCTTCCGATTGATCGAGATTTCTTCCAAATTTCTTGTCAACTCTCTGCCAGTGTCGATCGATCGAGAAGGTTTATCCGATCGATCGAGCTCTGAAATTTAATGTTGGCCAAAACTTCTGCCTCTTCCGATCGATCGACCTCCTGTTCCGATTGATCGAGAATGCCAGAACTCAAATTCTTCATTTATTGGCTTGATTTGATCCGCTTTCTTCATTGTAGCTCAATTCTTCCACATTCCACCTAGATTCCTGAAACAATCAAATAAATACCAAAAAGCATAACATCTTCACGAAATCTACACGAAAATATATACAACTCAAAGCCCAAATACGCGTAATAATCAACCCTATCAACTCCCCCAAACTTAGATTTGATCAGTCCTCGAGCAAACATTAAGATCAAAATGCAAAGTTCATCATCAATACTTTGAATGAATTAACTTAGCAACTCAAACGTAGAAGCTCAGAAATCCCACTAACACTTCAATCATAAGTCTATCCAAAAAATTAACAAGAAGTGTTTTCTCCTAAGCCAAGCAATATCGCAAAAGCGGAACGTGCTTGTGTGTTCATGCCAATCTTGAGTCTCATATATACTTTTAGGATCAAAAATTGCCATTAAACTCAAAGTCAAGATTTACTATTAAACACTTCATATGCCTACTTTGTAAGCACTTCTCCACTAATGTAGTTATTCCCTAGACTTGGATTAATAGGTCTTTTAAAGCTTGTAATGTTTGGCCTAGGTGTTTGGCTTCAAAGAAAAGATAGGGAAATACAAAGAAGAGAGTATAATCATAGAGAATTCAAATTTTTAGCACACTTTATCGAGCTCTTCTTCTTTTTTCTAGCCTTGGCCACTTTGGGTCTTATTTATTCACTTTTTTTTTCTCAAGGCTTTTTCTATATTTTTATTTTCTCATTCATCAATTTTTTTAACAATAAGCTCATCAAAGTTTAGCATTTCAAGTGCAACTAATGAGAATCATTATACTCCCTTAGGGTCAAGAATAAAATCTTCCATTTAGGCTCAAGTAGGTGGGTAAAATGAGGTTGCCAAAGAATGTTGAATGGGGGCTAATAGTATGTTAAACACACTCCATTCTTTTTCATTAGGCTCAAATTGGGATACTAGAGATTGATATATATCATGGTATGCTTGAAAGGCTCAAACGGTCCAAAGATCGCCTAAATCATTTCCAAGTCTAGTTCCTAACTATAAAATTTCACATCAAAGTGCTCTTCACTAGGTTCTAAAGTGTTTTAAGATCCTCAAGCCAAATCATAGTTAACAAAATTGTTCCAATATATAATTCACTCAATCATGAGCCAAAAGTGCTCAAAATATTCCTCAATTTTTGAAATATTAACTCAACTAAAGATATTCGCAAACAAGTCAAAATCTTCAAGACTTAAGTTGAGATGGGGATTAATATCATCATGTAATACCATTGCAAGTCTAATTCATTATTTCTAAATGATGAACTCATTTTCAAAAATTTTTTTTATGCCCAAAAATGACCTAATCTCATGCTAGATTAGTCATGCAAGGAAGTAACACAAGATAACAGCAGAAACCAGTAAACACTACCCCAAACTTAGTACATGCATTGCCTTCAATGTATGGTGAACAATAAATGCAAAGGCAAAGCACATACCTCGACGACGATCGTCAGTGATCGTCGTCCTCATCATGCTCCGGAGGTGGTACTGGAACACTTCACAGCACGCATGGAGTCTCGCCAAAATAAAAAAAACAAAAACAAAAACAAACCAAAATAAACTAAAACAAAGCAAAGTGTTAAGAAAGAGTTCTTGATTTATAGTCCCAAGCTGGACTTTCACCTCCGTCTCAGTGGTCCGTTTTTGCTTGCTCCTTCGGGTTTTTCACCGTATCAGTAGGTAGTGTCCCTTGAGCTTGTCCATGAATATAGCTGCTAGTTGCCCCACTTGAACCTCCAAGTTTTTTATAGATGCATCCTGATTTTGCATCCTTGTTTCAGTAGATGAAATTAACTCGGTCAAGAGCTCCTCCATACTCGGCTTAGGCACAATCCTCGATTGTTGTTGTGGGTTCAACACATTGTTTTGGTTGGACCATTGCAAGTTCAGATGATTTCTCCATCCTGGGTTGTAAGTATTGGAGTATGGGTCGTTGGGCTGCCTGTTTCCTACTTAATTCACGGACTCATTAGACTGTATGAATGGATTACCAGCCTGACACTCAGTGCTTGTATGATTGCTTCCACATAGTTCGCAAGTGATAACTTGAGCTTGCATTGCTGTCATGCTCATGCTATCTATCTTTTTGTTCAGCGCTTCCAACTGTGCCGAAAGAGCAGTGATGTCATCAACTTGATGAACTCCAGCCGGTTTCTTTGGCACATTCCTCTCCGATTGCCATTGATAGCTGTTAGAAGCCATCTCTTCTAAGAGTTCATATGCTGCTTCTGGTGTCTTGCGCATAATGGATCCTCCTGAGGCTGCATCAATCATAGAACGGTTAGATGAAAATAAACCGTTATAAAAAGTCTGTACCTGGAGCCAAATAGGAAGACCATGGTGTGGGCATCTCCTAAGCAAATACTTGAAACGATCCCACGCCTCATATAGTGTTTCAAGATCGAATTGCCCGAATGTGATGATATCATTCCTCATCTTTGCCGTTTTGGAAGGGGGAAGGTATTTGGACAGAAACGCTTGCGTCCTCCCCTCCCAAGTTGTTATCGAACATGCAGGTAAAGAGTTCAACCACGCTTTAGCTTTATCCTTTAATGAGAAAGGAAATAACCTTAACCTGATGGGGTCATCAGAAACGCCATTATGTTTGAAAGTATCACAAATCTCCAAGAAGTTGGAGATGTGAGCGTTAGGGTCATCGTGGCTACTCCTCCAAACACACGGAATGCTGGATCATCTGTATTATAGCCGTCTTTATCTCGAAATTGTTGGCTTGAATGGTTGGCCTCGTAATACTTGACAATGATCCATGAAAAGCTGGTTGAGCATAATCCATCATCGATCTTGGATTCAGTGCTTCATTGTTAGCGCCCCTTCTTGATTGTTGTCAGCCATCGCTCGAGCTTCCTATTTTTCCTTAGACACGTACGCTCGATTTCTGGGTCAAACGGCTCGAGTGTGGGGTTGCTACGCCTTAGCATGCACCAATAAGATGACGACCTGTAAAAATAAACCCAAAAGGAAAAATTCAAATGTAGTAAACCCAATGGTCAAGAGTGACAAACAAATAAAACAAAAATAAAAAATTAATGGCTAAATTACAATTAACTAATCTCGTATGATATTGTACAAATTAGTCCCCGGCAACGGCGCCAAAAACTTGATCGCTTTTATTTTGAACAATATATTTCAGTGTAGCGATTCTACCGCAAGTGCACGGTGTCAAGTTTTAGTATAGTGATATATAAGAAAGGATGTCGAACCCACAGGGACTAACGATAAGTACCAAATAAAATTAGTAAAATTATATTTAGCCTACGAAAAAAATGATTAATTAACTAATTAAACTAAAGAATTAAAAACTCAAAAATAAAACAACTCCCTTGAAGATGCGAAGGATTCTGCTCAAGAAATCTATCAAGATGTTCGTTCAATTGTGTATCGTCAATGATTTGTTTGTTAAAACAATTACTTATCAATCATTTCTTAAGGTGACGGATTTCCGAATATAATCAATACACTCTCTCGAGCTGTATTGAAACTAGTAATAAATTGACACAAGTAACTCTCGTTCACGTAAACCAATTTAATACCGAATAAATTCTATGAAAACCGTTGAGCTTTAAATCTTTCAATGTAAAGTGACCACGTATGTGATTTAATCTCTCGATCTAAATCTTAAACATACAACATGAAATATTTTAGCGTATTATAATTTCATCTCTCGATCTCAATTATAATTCACAATTTCAATCAAAGGTAGCTAGGCTTTGATAGCCTGAAGCATATAATTCATGAACAAAAGATATTGATTCACTCAAACACAACCAAATCAAAGGTTCAAACACAATATTCCTTAAACTTGATAGAATAAACTCAATTAAATTCAAATCAAATTAATAAGATGCTTAATCGTCTCTCAACCTCAAAAACATCAAATAAATATGAAAATCAAATTAATCTAGAGTTTAGAAATACGATAAACGTAGGAGCGACTCCGTGCGTTGACTGATGCTTCTTCTCTCGCTTCCTTCCTTGCACTTCAAAGGATTCTTCAACCTTCTCTTGTTCCGGGTAGATGAAAGGCGGCTAAATAATTATTTAGGTCTGATTCTATTCAGAATAATCGATGCAATTTTGTGCCTCCTTTCCTTATTTATAGAGGAAGGGAGATATGGAAGAGTTTCCAAAAATCAAAACCAAATCAAGCTTTTAAAATTCTGAAAATTCTTCGTCTCGATCGATCGGTTGATATGTCTCGATCGATCGAGCGTCTTTATCTTCCGAGTCTGACTTTCTATGCCTCGCTCGATCGATCGAGTTGAAGCTTCCGATCGATCGAGATTTCTTCCAAATTTCTTGTCAACTCTCTGCCAGTATCGATCGATCGAGAAGGTTTATCCGATCGATTGAGCTCTGAAATTTAATGTTGGCCAAAACTTCTGCCTCTTCCGATCGATCGACCTCCTGTTCCGATTGATCGAGAATGCGAGAACTCAAATTCTTCATTTATTGGCTTGATTTGATCCGTTTTCTTCCTTGTAGCTCAATTTCTTCCACATTCCACCTAGATTCCTGAAACAATCAAATAAATACCAAAAAGCATAACATCTTCAAGGAATCTACACGAAAATATATACAAATCAAAGCCCAAATACGCGTAATAATCAACCCTATCACTCCTCCATGCTTGGCTTTGGTGCATACCCCGGTGGTGGTTGGGGATAGTTCCTCGGCCCAGTATTGTACGTAGTTTGATGGGGGTAGGTCTGTGGCGGTCGGTTCCCTACAAAATTAACAGCTTCATTAGTTGTAACAAATGGGTTACCAACCTGGCATTCAGTGTTCGGATGTCCTCCTTGGCAAAGCTCGCATGTAACAATTTGAACTTGCATTGCATGCATGCTCAAACTATCAATCTTCTTGTTCAGTGCTTCTAACTAGGCAGCTAGGGCAGTGACTTCACTCACTTGATGTACTCCGGCTTGCTTCTTTGGTACGTTCCTTTCATACTGCCATTGACAGCTATTAGCAGCCATCTCCTCCAACAGCGTATAAGCCTCTTCGGGTGTCTTCCTCATCACAGTTCCTCCTGATGCTGCATCAATAATAGAACGGTTATCAGAAAATAAACCGTTATAAAACGTTTGTGCCTGCAGCCAGATAGGGAGGCCGTGATGTGGGCATCTCCGCAGTAGATCTTTGAAGCGCTCCCAAGCCTCATACAGTGTCTCTTGATCATATTGGGCAAATTTTGTGATATCATTGCGCATCTTGGTGGAAAGAATTTTGACAAGAACAACCGCGCCATTCCATCCCACGTGATAATAGACCCTGCAGGCAACGATTGTAACCAGGATTTAGCTTTATCTTTTAAAGAAAAGGGAAACAAACGTAACCTGATGGCGTCGTTAGTAACGCAATTATGATTGAATGTATCACAAATCTCCAAAAAGTTGGAGATGTGGGCATTTGGATCGTCAGTAGCTGCTCCCCCAAACTGGACCGAATGTTGGATCATCTGTATGATAGCAGGCTTGATCTCGAAGTTGTTAGCCTGGATAGTCGGTCTCGTGATACTCGACAGTGATCCATGGAATGCAGGGTGGGCGTAGTCCATGAGTGATCTTGCAACTGGTGGTACCGGAATCTCCTCGGTATTAGCCATATGTGCTCTTGCTTGCCTTAGCCTCCTTTGACAAGTGCGTTCAATCTCGGGATCAAAAGGCTCAAGTGTAGGGTTGCTACTCCTTAGCATGCACCAAGAGATAGTACCCTGTAACAATCAACCAAAACAAAAAGAAACAATAGAAGAGAAAAAAAATTGAAATAAAAAAAGACTAAAATACAGTCAACTAATCTCGTTCGATATTATTAAAACTAGTCTCCGTCAATGGCACCAAAAACTTGGCCGCTCTTATTTTAAACAGTTATTTCCAATGTAGCGATTTTATACAGCAAGTGCACGGTTTGGTCTTTTTTCATTAATTAAAGCTTATTTTCTCCACTTTTATGCATTTGGACCTGGATTCCTGAAATATACAAATATATACCAAAACGCGTAATATTTTCCAGGAATCACTACAAAAACGCTCCTAGTCTTATATCAAAATAAGTGTAAAAATCACACTTACCACTGGGCCTCGTGCCGCCCGGCCCAGTTGACATCTCTAGTGGAGCATTGGATATTCAGCATTAATGGTTATTATTGTTGGGTTTCCGTCTCTCGGTGTCAGACCCAAATGCAGCGGAAAAATAAACATAAAAAGACCTAAACTTGAGAATGATGATTGCGCCTGAACATGCAAATATCAAATATAAATGCGCGAAATAGTGATCACTATTATTTTAATAGTATTTTTGAGTATAGCGATTGCGTACCGCAAGTGCACGGTGTCGATCCCAAGAGGACTAGGAAATAATTACCAAACTCCACTAGTTTAACTATATTTAGCCTACGATAACTAGTTATGATCCCAAGCAAACAGCGATGAATAAGAATAAAAATCAATAGAGACAATTATCAAGCATTTGTGTTCACCCATGCAATCCCCCGAAATTCGCCTATAGTTAGGAATTAAATTCAAACGTTCCAAGGTGACGAGTTTTCCTAAAACATTTGTTAATCCTTGGTCCTGTTACAACAAGTCTAATACTAAGATGCAACGAGTCAATGATCATGCACTTATTTAACACTCAATATTGTAAGTTGATTTATGAAAAGTGCTAGCTTTCGATTACTAGATATATATAGCTATCACACTTGTATTTGACTTTATCTCTCAATAGCAGTCCGAAATCCACGGTTTAATTTACTATATCGTATCACAATCTCCTATGGTCAATTCAATTGCAATAAATAATCAATCAAGGATATTAATCCATTGAAAGCATGAGCACAACAAACTAAACTCAAAGAATTGTAAAAATTATTCAAAACTCAATTAAAATTGTGGGTTCACAACATCGGATCCCCTAAGTCTTGACAACAAAACTTAGCCTAGAAACATATTCAAAATCAAATGCAAATTCGTGTTTTTCAACATCCAAAGCATAAAGAAATCAAATAGATTCAAACAAAGTTTAGAAATACGGAAATAATGAGAGGCGTTGACTCCTTGCATTGCTTTGTCGTCCCGTCTCTTCCGATGCGTCTCATCTTTAATGGTTTGATGGTATATGATTGGTTGGTGATGAAGGAGAGTGATAGTGGCTAAGTTTGTCTGGTGTATTATGAGCTAAGAGTCCCTCAATTTCGTCTAAAATCTTCTATATATTTTATTGGAGGAGTCTTCAATTCTTTGGACACAAAATAGCTTGATAAGGGAAGAAATATCGATTTTTCGGGTTTGGCGATCGATCGGTAAGAAGATATACAAAAAACAACATTTAGAAGTGGAATTTGGCATTGAATTGGTACCTAGTACCTCTGCGATCTCACGAGCACCATATTGTATGGCACCAACTGAACCGAGAGAGTTGAAAACTCAGTTATAAGATTTATTGGACAAGGGATACATACGTCCTAGTGTATCGCCTTGGGGTGCTCCTGTATTGTTTTTTAAGAAGAAAGATGGATCGATGCGATTGTGCATTGACTATAGACAGTTGAACAAGGTAACCATAAAGAGTAAATATCCTCTTCCCCGAATTGATGATTTGTTTGATCAGTTGCAGAGATCGACGATCTATCCTAAGATTGATTTGAGATCTGGATATCATCAAATATGTGCGAGGGATGAAGATATACAGAAAACAACATTTAGAACTCGTTATGGACATTATGAGTTTCAGGTTATGCCATTTGGAGTGACTAATGCTCCAGCTGTTTTCATGAGTTTGATGAATCGAGTTTTTAAAGAATACCTTGATCAATTTGTCATTGTCTTTATCGATGATATACTGATCTATTCTCGGAGTGAAAAAGAACATGTCCAACATTTGCATCTGGTGTTGCGACTATTGAGAACACATCAATTATACGCCAAACTCAGTAAGTGTGAGTTTTGGTTGAACAGTGTAGGATTTTTGGGACACGTGCTTTCCAAAGATGGCATCTCAGTAGATCCAAGAAAGATAGAAGCGGTGTTGAATTGGTCAGCACCTACTTCTGTGCCAGAGATTCGTAGTTTCTTGGGTTTGGCAGGCTATACAGACGGTTTGTCGAAGGCTTTCAACAATTGCCAAACCATTAACACAGCTGACACAGAAGGGAGTACCATTTAGATGGTCAGAGGCATGTGAACATAGCTTTCAGGAATTAAAACATCGGTTGACAACTGCTCCGGTGTTGATTATTCCATCAGAACATGAAAGGTTTGCTCTTTATACTGATGCATCATTACTTGGTTCAGGTTGTGTATTGATGCATGATAAACATGTGGTGGCTTATGCATAAAGACACCTAAAACCACATGAAACGAAATATCCAGTGTATGATCTGGAGTTGGCAGCCATAGTCTTTGCGTTGAAGATGTGGCGACACTATTTATATGATACGTCGTTTACCATGTATACTGATTATAAAAGTTTGAAGTTTTCATTCACTCAGACAGGGTTGAATATGCGGCAAAGGAGATGGATGGATCTCTTAAAAGATTATGATTGTGAGATCGAATATCATCCCGGAAAGGCCAATTTAACAGCGGATGCCTTAAGTTGAAAATTACAAAACACTGCTAATGATATGATTCATTTGTCAGCCTTTCTGACTTCTTGTTGTACATTGGGATATGAATTTGATGTAGTGACAGTGCCAGTAAGGGTATCAACATTGTTGGTTGAACATGATATCTTTGAAAAGATCAGAACGGTACAAACCACAGATGATGAAGTACAACACTGGAAAGAAATGATTCAAGGACAAACATCTTAGTTTGTGATAGCAAGTGATGGAAGTCTGAAATATAGAAAATGTTGGATGCAAAGCGAAGAACCTTACAAGGCTTGACATGCCGCGAATCCTCTTGAAAGAGTGGGGTGCCTTCGGGAACGCGGACACAGGTGGTGATGGTTGTCGTCAGCTCATGCCGTGTTAGGATCGATTTCCGGGGTGGGTTGACATTCCACACCCGAGTTCAACAAACTTGAGCTTCAATAGCTCATGTTCTTGAAATAATTGCACTGAGAGATTATATCGAGTTCAGTTACAAAATCGAGCGGAAGACACTCGACATAACCCGCTCTATAACCGATTAAACATTTGAAAGACATTTTAAAGATATGCAATAAAGTATATAAAAACAGTAAGGTAAATAAATGCAGTAAAGTAAATAACACAAGCATTTGTTTCTGGAAGTTAGAAGCACAACGCTTCTACGTCTCCCCTTCTTCCATCTCATGGAATGATACACTAGAAGACTTTGGTTTACACTTTACAGTATACAACCTCCTTAGGCTAATACCACATAGATAGCCTAAACTCCTAGCACACACAAGTTCATGTTCTTTAACGTCTCACATGTAAAGACCTCACCCAGTTGTGATGAATCACCAATTGTTACAATGGTATCACTCTTCTATTTTAGCTCACAAATACAATGAATAGAGTGAATACAAAGGCACAAATGATCTCCTAACAGATCTGATACAACAAGGTAAGAGGTACCAAAGGTTTGAGGAGTGATCTTTATTTAGCAGCTTTTGTCTTTGAAGTTCCTCAATTGAATCCCAAGTAGGTTTGCTTTGGAAGGCTTGGATTGATCTTCAATCAACTGTTATTGAGCTTCCAAATCATGTATATATAGCCCCAAGTAATGATATATACGTTAGACACAAGAATATGCCCGTTGGAAAAGGTTCTGCATCATTCCCGAGCTTGCAACGGTCATATTCTGGTTTCTGGGCTATTTTCTGGAAGGCCCACTGGACGGATCCGGTAGGTGCAATCCGGTAGGTGTGATCCGGTAGGTGTAATCCGGTAGGTGTGATCCGGTAGGTGCAATCCGGTAGGTGTGATCCGGTAGGTGTGATCCGGTAGGTGCGATCCGGTATGTGTGATCCGGTAGGTGTGATCCGGTAGGTGCCATCCGGTAGGTGTGATCCGGTAGGTGTGATCCGGTAGGTGTGATCCGGTAGGTGCAATCCGGTAGGTGTGATCCGGTAGGTGTTTCAGCTTTGCACCAGCAAGCTCTTGCAGACGTCTTTTCGTCAGGTAAACCTTCACATTTGGTCTTCTGTTCTGAAATACGACTTGTAGAGAATTGAGTTTTCTATCCAACCAATTTGGAATCAGTTTGTTTCGATATCCTAGCTATGAGATATGATCAATTTAGTCAGAAGCGCTCGGGGTCTACTGGATGCTGAATTCTCATTTCAGCAACCAAACTCAAGGCCATTTCTTAGCAGATCATCAGGCTGTAAAATATCATTTATGAACTGCACACTTGATGAAATATGTTAGGAACAAAATAACAAGTTTTGTTAACATCAAAACTAAGATTATTCGGTTTTCCAAAACCCAACAATCTCCCCCTTTTTGATGATCACAAAACTTGAATAAAAATATGAAACATTAAAGCACAATGTTGCATAACAAGAAAAATCATATATATATATTTTTAAACAACATATTTCTCCCCCTTTTTGTGTGAATCAAAAAGGAAGACAAATAAAATTTACTCCCCCTGAAGGATTGAAATTAAACTCTCCCCCTTAATTTTAAAATGTTTGAAAATTTGAGCAAGTGAGGGGCAAATGGGGTAGGCTAAAATTAACAAAATGCAATGCACATTAATTTTTGAACAAAAATAACCTCTTTTGATGATGGATGAAGCATACTTGGCAACAAACTTGAATTTTTTGACAAAACTCAACAATGACCATTTCATCTTTCCGCGGTGGCAGCACACTTAGTCCAACTTTGCAGAATAAACTGTATCTCCTCGTGAAGAATTAGGCTGCAAGACCTATACGGTTACGATCCACTATGAGTCTAGTTTGCAACGCAAAAAACGTTTCGTCATTTGGACATCCGAGCAAGAAGTTATGCCAATTTTCCCAAAATCGCTGCAAGCTGCCAGAAAAACTGAATGCTTCGAAAATTGTTAGAAAAAAAATTTCAAAATAACAATTTTAAACTTAAAATGAGTTTAGAACATATTGAACGAGAATTTGAACATTTAAAATAGATTTTAAAATTATTTTCGTGCAAAATGAATGCAATGAAATTGATTTTTATGCTAAAAATTTTCATACACCAAGTTTTAGAAAATTATGCTATGAAAATAATTTCATTCTCATGAGAAATTTTCCTTACAAGATTTCCGTCAAAAATCGGTTAAAATGCGTTCCCAGAACAACCCGCTCTGATACCACTTGTTAGAATCGATTTCCGGGGTGGGTTGACATTCCACACCCGAGTTCAACCAACTTGAGCTTCAATAGCTCGTGTTCTTGAAATAATTGCACTGAGAGATTATATCGAGTTCGGTTACAAAACCGAGCGGAAGACACTCGACATAACCCGCTCTATAACCGATTAAACATTTGAAAGACATTTTAAAGATATGCAATAAAGTATATAAAAACAGTAAGGTCAATAAATGCAGTAAAGTAAATAACACAAGCATTTGTTTCTGGAAGTTCGAAGCACAACACTTCTACGTCTCCCCTTCTTCCATCTCATGGAATGATACACTAGAAGACTTTGGTTTACACTTTACAGTATACAACCTCCTTAGGCTAATACCACATAGATAGCCTAAACTCCTAGCACACACAAGTTCATGTTCTTTAACGTCTCACATGTAAAGACCTCACCCAGTTGTGATGAATCACCAACTGTTACAATGGTATCACTCTTCTATTTTAGCTCACAAATACAATGAATAGAGTGAATACAAAGGCACAAATAATCTCTTAACAGATCTGATACAGCAAGGTAAGAGGTGCCAAAGGTTTGAGGAGTGCTCTTTATTTAACAACTTTTGTCTTTGAAGTTCCTCAATTGAATCCCAAGTGGGTTTGCTTTGGAAGGCTTGGATTGATCTTCAATCAACTGTTATTGAGCTTCCAAATCATGTATATATAGCCCCAAGTAATGATATATACGTTAGACACAAGAATATGCCCGTTGGAAAAGGTTCTGCATCATTCCCGAGCTTGCAACAGTCATATTCTGGTTTCTGGGCTATTTCTGGAAGGCCCACTGGTCGGATCCGGTAGGTGCAATCCGGTAGGTGTGATCCAGTAGGTGTGATCCGGTAGGTGTGATCCGGTAGGTGCAATCCGGTAGGTGCGATCCGGTAGGTGTGATCAAGTAGGTGTGATCCGGTAGGTGCCATCTGGTAGGTGCCATCCGGTAGGTGTGATCCGGTAGGTGTAATCCGGTAGGTGTAATCCGGTAGGTGTCATCCGGTAGGTGTGATCCGGTAGGTGTGATCCGGTAGGTGTTTCAGCTTTGCACCAGCAAGCTCTTGCAGACGTCTTTCGTCAGGTAAACCTTCGAATTTGGTCTTCTGTCCTGAAATACGACTTATAGAGAATTGAGTTTTCTATCCAAACCTTTTAGAATCAGGTCGTTTCGATATCCTAGCTATGAGATATGATCAATTTAGTCAGCAGCGCTCGGGGTCTACTCGATGCTGAATTCTCATTTCAGCAACCAAACTCAAGGCCATTTCTTAGCAGATCATCAAGGTGTAAAATATCATTTATGAACTGCACACTTGATGAAATATGTTAGCAACACAATAACAAGTTTTGTTAACATCAAAACTAAGATTATTCGGTTTTACAAAACCCAACATGCCGTAAGGTGTTGGGTTAGGTCCCGCAATGAGCGCAACCCTCGTGTTTAGTTGCCATCGTTGAGTTTGGAACCCTGAACATACTGTCGGTGATAAGCCGGAGGAAGGTGAGGATGACGTCAAGTCATCATGCCCCTTATGCCCTGGGCGACACACATGCTACAATGGCCGGGACAAAGGGTCGCTATCCGCGAGTGTGAACTAACCCCAAAAACCCGTCCTCAGTTCAGATTGCAGGCTGCAACTCGCCTGCATGAAGCCGGAATCGCTAGAAATCACCGGTCAGCCATACATTGGTGGTCGTACCTGCTTCTTTGGGACTACGCCAAGAAATACTACAACGTTCTCATTGTAGTAGATACAGTATACATCCTAGAGGAAAGAAAATGTACAACGATTTGCGTACACAGTTCTGGTGGAAATGCATGGAACAGGATGTGCTTGAGTTTATAAGCGCTGTCTAATTTGTCAACAAGTGAAAGCAGAGAGACAAAGACCAGAAGGTGAATTTGATGAGTTTAGAGATTCCTCAATGGAAATGGAAACACATTACAATGGATTTGGTAACCCATTTACCACGGACTTCTTCTGGCTTTGATGCGATTTGGGTAGTCGTTGACAGACTAACGAAAGTAGCTCATAACTCATTTATACCATACATTATGGCGTTTACCTACTTGAGGATGGCTCACTTATACATTCAAAATGTAGTGAGACTACGTGGAATACCAGTTTTAATTGTATCAGACCGAGATTCGAGATTTGCTTCTCATTTTTGGGAAGGATTACAGTCAGCGATGGGGACTGAAGTACGATTGAGTACATCATATCATCATCAGACAGATGGACAGACAGAGCGTACGATACCGATGCTTGAGGATATGTTACGGGTCTGTGTATTGGAGTTTGATAACTCTTGGCAAGAGTCGTTGCCATTAGTATACTTTGCGTACAATAACAGTTATCAAACTAGTATACAGATGGCACCGTTTGAGGCAATGTATGGACGACGATGTAGATCGCTATTGTATTGGGATGATGTTGATCAGTCTTCACTAAATTGACCAGATATGATACGTGACATGGAGGAGAAAGTGAAACTGATCAGATTGAAATTAAAAGCTGCTCAGGATAGACATGCCGCTTATGCCAGTAAGCGACGTAGACCACTTGAATTTCAAGTTGATGACAGAGTATTCTTGAAAATCTCACCTTTTCGAGGTGTGGTACGATTCGGTATGCGTGGAACATTGTCACCACGCTATGATGGTCCTTATGAGGTGTTGCAACGTATTTGTACGTTAGCATATCGATTGGCACTACCGCCAGCATTATGTAGCATCCACGATGTGTTTCATGTTTCACTATTGAGGAAATATGAACCAGATCTGAGTCATGTATTACAACCGTCTAAAGTGCAGTTGGATACATATGTGTCGTATGTGGAACGACCAGTGAAGATCTTGGATAGAGCAGAGCGGAAGTTACGAAATAAAGTGATACCAATGGTAAAAGTACAGTGGGATAGAAGGGGTGTCGAGGAGGCAACGTGGGAGACGGAGTAGCATATGATGCAACGGTATCCTGAATTGTTTTCTGGCACGTTGGTACGTTATGTTATATCTTGTTGGTAGGTATTCAGATATTGCTATGCTACATATGGTTTTATGTTGTTGTTTATACTGGTGTAAAACATATAATTGTGTATATGTTGATGTTGTGTAGTTGTTATGTGCAGTCAATTTCGAGGACGAAATTTAATTAGTAGGGGAGAATTGTCATGCCTCGATACAGATCATATATATGATTATGGCGTAATTATTGTTAGGAATCCGATCAAGCAATACACAGCGGAAAATAAAAATGGATTCCTACCAAGGACCTATACAAAGTAATCATATCGAGATTGAATAGAATCATACCCTTGTAGCATGTTTGAAGCAGATTCCTCGTTGCAACACCACGAGTCACGAACAAAGATTTGCACCTTTGTCTATACGGTATCCACACGATCAAATCGAAAGGGACGTTAAAGAACAAGTTGCTAGACTTGTTCTTCAACCAAACAAAGACACACACGGTTCACAACCGATAAACGGCGGTCGGATGACCAACCAAGGCGGCGGCGGTGGCCGATAGTTCTCGGATGAGAGGGGCGGCCGAATGCCTTTTTGGGTGGCTACTAGGTTTTAGAAAAAGTAACACTTAATCATCTCAAACCCTTGTTAGCTTATTATATCTAATATTAGACTTAATTAAAGGCTTTCAAAAAACCTCATTGGCCCAAACCCAACATCTTAATTAAATCCATATATCTAATATTTGTAATTAAGACTCTTCTTAATTAATTAATACATCCAATGAATTTTATCTCCCTTTATCGATTTAATCTTTTGTGCGACCCGATAGGATCTTGCAATGTTGGCAGTGACATAAAATCTAATTTTATGTCACAAGCAATGAGCGGTATCTAGCAACACATCAAGGCTACCCAAATTACAAGAATGTCATTGACTCGACATAACCTATGGACTGTGATAATAACCATGTAACTTAATCCCTTTGTCCAATGTGTTTAGATTGAACACGAGTCATGGAATAGTCATACTCGTATATTCAATCTTTTATTTCTTGATCCCCAAGTAGAACTAGAATAAACGAATAAGCTCGATATCACATATCGACTTATTCGAGCATGGCCATGCATTTTAGTCTCACTTGATGAAGGGCCCAAACACTTCTCTGTTATATAGGAGGGACAAATCCTATCTTGATTAATCAACATCCCTCTACATAATTCGTAGTATATCCAATAGTTGTCTCTATAGTTTACCCTGTTACAGGTAACGTTTGACAATATCAAGATACATAACTCCTTATGTTGGGATCTCAGATGATCTCAAGTCGTAAGGATTACATACACTATTATCACTATGAGAATTGCTTATGACACTCATATAACTATCCATGTAGCATTCTCACGGTGGGTCTGTCCAGTACAGTATTCTCTGACATGTACCCATGTGTTCATTTGATATCTCATATCTATGAACAATTCATCAATCAAAACATACTAGTCTCAATGCATTATCATTATCCTGATTCATGATAATACTTGACCAGGGACAATCTTTAAGAACAATACAATATTATTCTAAGGACATTAACTTATATATTAATTCATATTACACAGATACTCGAATAATATATAATAATGAATTGCCATTAATAAAACCATAATACATTGTATGTCATAAACAATCATATAATGAGTTGTCTTAGGGCATATCCCAACAAATCTCCCACTTGCACTAAGACCAATCAGACATATACTTAATGCCTAGAGATCTAGTATGACGATCATGCTTCTGCTGTGACGGTGGCTTCATTAGTGGGTCAGATACATTATCATCAGTTGGTACTTTGCATATTTTTACATCTCCTCTTTCAACGATTTCTCGAATGAACTGAAAGCGCCGAAGTATGTGCTTGGATCTTTGGTGAGATCTAGGTTCCTTAGCCAATGAGATGGCTCCATTGTTGTCACAATAGAGTTCAATTGGATCGAGTATGCTAGCATCACCCCAAGTTCAGAAATGAACTTCTTGATCCAAACAGCTTCCTTTGTTGCATCTGAAGCAGCAATGTATTCAGCTTCAGTTGTAGAATCGGCTACTGTCTCTTGCTTTGAACTCTTCCAGCTCACAGCACCTCCATTTAGGCAAAACACATATCCTGATTGCGATCGAAAATCATCTTTGTCGGTTTGGAAGCTTGCATCAGTGTAACCCATTATATTGAGCTCTTCCTCACCTCCATAAATCAAGAAAGTATCCTTAGTTCTTCTCAAGTACTTCAGGATATTCTTGACAGCAATCCAGTGACATTCACCTGGATCAACCTGATATATGCTCGTCATGCTCAGAGCATACAAGACATCGGACGAGTACATATCATGGCATACATGATAGATCCAATAGCTGACGCATATGGAATCTTACTCATGCATTGTCTTTCATCTGGGACACTGATCCTTCGAGAGATGTATCCCATGTGTCATAGGCACGAATCATTTCTTTGATTCTTGCATGCTAAATCATTTTAGCACTTTGTCTATGTATGTACTTTGACTTAGGCCAAGTAATCTTCTTGATCTATCTTTATAGATCTTGATACCTAATACATAGGTGGCTTCACCCAAGTCTCTCATAGAAAAGCAATTCCCTAGCCAAATCTTTACAGATTATAAGTCAGGGATATCATTCCCAATGAGAAGTATGTCATCTACATACAATATTAGGAAGATAATTATGCTCCCACTGACCTTCTTGTCGGCACAAGGTTCATCTACGTTTTTGATGAAACCAAACTCTTTGACTGCATCATCAAAATGAAGATTCTAACTCTGAGAAGCTTGCTTCAATCCATAAATGGATCGTTGTAGCTTGCATATCTTTCCAACATCCTTTGGATCGACAAAACCCTCAAGTTGTGTCATGTACACATCCTCAAGTAAATTTCCATTAAGGAAAGCTGTTTTGACATCCATCTGGCAGATTTCATAATCATGAAATGCAGCTATTGCAAGTAAGATCCTAATGGATTTAAACATGGCAACCGGTGAAAAGTTTCATCATAGTCAATACCATGAATTTGTTTGAAACCTTTAGCAACCAGTCGACCTTTAAAGGTTTGTACATTACCATCCATGTCAGTCTTTTTCTTGAAAATCCATTTGCACCCTATGGGTCTTACCCCTTCAGGCGGGTCAACCAAAGTCCATACTTGGTTTGCATACATGGATTCCATCTCAGATTTCATGGCCTCTTGCCATTTCTTAGAATCAGGGCCCATTATAGCTTCTTGATAAGATGACGGCTCATCCTCATCAATAAGTAGTAAGTCACCTTGTTGAGTCACAAGAAATCCATATCTCTGTGGCTCACGGTGTTCTCTTACAGACCTACGCTGGGCTTGTGTCTCTTGAGCAGGCATTTCATCCACAACAACTTGTGGTGTCTGCTCTGTTTTCATCTCAATATCATGTTCAATTTTTCTTGTGGTTGAACTTCACTAAGTTCTATTTGTCTCCCACTGGTTCTTCTCGAAATAAATTCTCTTTCAAGAAAGACACCAGTCCGAGCTACAACCACTTTGTTCTCGGTGGGATAATAGAAATAGTATCATTTCGTTTCCTTAGAATACCCCACAAATAAATACTTACCAGATTTGGGTCCAAGTTTATTGGAGGCGTGACATCTCATGTAAGCCTCACAACCCCAAATCTTTATAAAAAAACATACTAGGACGTTTCCTAGTCCATATCTCATATGGTGTCTTTTCAACTGATTTAGATGGAACACGGTTATAAATATTGTTGTTTCTAAAGCATATCCCCAAAAGGAAATCGGAAGATCTGCATGACTCATCATTGATCGAACCATGTCCAACAAAGTTCGATTCCTCCTTTCGGATACACCATTCCATTGTGGAGTATACGGAGGTGTGAGTTGTGGGACTATCCCACACTCCTTTAGATAGTCATGAAACGCTTGGCTTAGGTATTCTCCTCCTCGATCTGATCGGAGGATTTTGATACTTTTGCCAAGTTGGTTTTGTACTTCATTCTTAAAATCTTTGAACTTTTCAAAGGTTTCATGTTTATATTTCATTAGGTACACATACCCATATCTACTGAAGTCATCAGTAAATGTAACGAAGTATTGAAAACCACCTCTAGCTTGTGTGCTTATTGGTCCACATACATCACTATGTATGAGACTCAACAAATCATTTGCCCTTTCAACATGTCCCTTGAAAGGGGCTTTAGTCATCTTGCCCATTAAACAAGATTCACATGTTTCATATGATTCAAAATCAAATGAATCTAATACTCTATCCTTATGAAGTTTTGATATGCAATTCTCGTTTATGGCCCAAGCGACAATTCCAGAGATAAGTTGGATTAGAATCATTATTCTTAATCCTTTTAGTATTTATGTTATAGATAGGCATATCAAGATTTAATACATAAAGACCATTAATCAATTGGGCACTAGCATAAAACATATCATTCCAATAAATGGAGCAACACTTGTCCTTTATAAAAAATGAAAACCCAATCTTGTCCAAACAAGAAATTGAAATAATGTTTCTCGTAATAGAAGGCACAAAATAGCAGTATTTTAAATCCAATAATAAACCAGAAGGCAAAGTTAAAGAGTAATCTCCTATAGCTAATGCAGCAACTATTGCTCCATTTCCCACTCGGTGATCAACTTCGCCTTCCGCCAATACCCTACTCCTTTTGAGATCCTGCACATTAACACAAATGTGAGAAACACATCCAGTATCTAATACCCATGATGAAGAAGTAGATAAATTGACTTCTATAACAAAAATACCTGAAGTGGAAGTCACACTTCCCTTCGTCTTCTTAAGATCTTACAGATATAATTTGCAGTTCCTCTTCCAATGTCCGGTCTCACCGCAATGGAAGCAGTCCCCTTCCTTAGCCACTCCTCCCTTCGGCTTAAGCGTAGAAGCATGAGGCTTAGATTTAACAAAGACTTTCTTGTTCTTCTTAAAGCCTTTTGCTTTAGTCTTTCCCTTGCTCTTATTCACAATAAGAACATTAGTGGGCTTACACTTCTTTGTGTTCGCTTCATATGTTCTCAACATACCAAGCAACTGTGGTAGAGTCTTTTCGATTTCAATCATATTGTAACTCAAGACAAATTGACTGTAGCTATCAGGCAACGATTGTAAGATTACGTCAGTGGCCAACTCTTGGTCCAATGGAAAACCCAGCTTCTCAAGATTCTCAATGTACTCAATCATCTTCAATACATGAGTTCCAACAAGGCTTCCTTCTACCATCCTGCACTGGAATAACGCTTTAGAGACGTCATACCTCTCTTGTCTTGCTTGTTGTTGGTAGAGTTTCTTTAAGTGCTCGATCATATCGAATGCCTCATTTCCTCATGTTGCTTATGAAGCTCAGAGTTCATGGTGGCAAGCATAAGGCAACCAACATCAAGTGCGTCATTTTGATGCTTCTTGTAAGCATCCTTATCGGCTTTAGCGGCCGTCACGGGAGGTTCCTCAGCAGGTAAGGGTTCCTCTAGGACATATTGCTTTTTCTCTTGTTTGTGGACAATCCTCAAATTCCTATACCAGTCTAGGAAATTAGTCCCATTCAGTTTGTCCTTCTCAAGGACCGATCGTAATGACAGTGTGCTAGTTACGTTGTTTGATGCCATGGATATCTACAATATAAATATGCAAAATAAGTTTATGATTTTAATCATTTAATAAGGTCTTATATCAAATGACACTCCCACTATTTTGTTTAAAATTATCAACCCTCGAAACCTTAGTGGGCCAAGATCCATATGTCACATAACCCTGAGTTAGCTTTGGCCAATCACCCAAGACTCGGTTATTTAGGTAGATAACACTTTGTCAATTACATCACATGTAATTCTTGGATGGTTGGATGAACAACACTTTGTTCAAATTCATCTAATGAATTATTATCCAACCCCATGCCTCTAGGTTCCCAATCCTATTGAGATAACCTAGTTAAGTCAGACCCAATATAAAGTAAAACGGATATCACTTTTATCCTTTCGCGCCTTACGAAGATTGTCACGGTGCTTTGCTTTGGCAAACCCACACATGTTCAATCGAAGTCTTGACGAGTACTTTTAATTTTGGAAGGCATCTAAAAATTAATATTATTAGAGGGATTTATTGATCTCATGATTTTATTGATAACTAAAAATACGTCTGGTACATATACGCATATACATATCTACATATATGTATAACAATCATCAATATAAACATCATAAGATAAACATGCATCACATACATCAACTTAAATTAAACGTGACATGATTATAGCCCCTACTAAAGATTTTCTCAAGCCAATGAGAAAATCCTAAAAGGTCAACCTAAGGTAACTTCTCCAAGCACTTCTATGGCTCCCTTTTGTGAATGGTCTCCTCATCCCGGCACCATGGTCCATCTTCATTGATCTCCATCAACAAAATAAACTATACTATATAACAATTACGTGATAAAGAGAATTCCTCGAGTTACATTCGAGGGGAACATAGGGGAGGGATAACATTTAGGAAAAATAGAGAAGGCACAATACGCAAGCCGTATTAAATTACAAACATTCACAAAATCCTATCTAATAAGTTATAGGGCTATAACCATGCACCATGCTCAAACAACACATAAAACATGCTATAAAAATTAATTAAATTCTAAACATTTTAAAATTTATTTCTAATTAAAAACTGTAAAATAAAATTTGGAAAAATTATCGTACGCTCGGGGCATCATATACCACGGTGACTCGGCGCGTCTCAAGCCATGGACTTGCTAACCCTAGCAATCCCACGGTCGCAACCAAGCCATGGATCAAGGGTTCAAAAACCCTAGTTGAACCACGGCCCAACCATGCATGAGCCAAGGGCGACGACGGATTGACCTAATCGAGCCAAAGGGTTCGAAACCCTAGCCACAAAGGCGGCGGCTCAACATATATGAGCCAAGGGTTCGAAACCCTAGCCCTCATGCGGCGGCTCGGCCCATGCTTGAGCCAACGACTTCGGATTCTGGACGGTGGTGGCCGAACCAACATGAGCCAAGGGCTCGGTCAGCACACTCGTGTATCGTATACTTCAATCCATCAATTATATCACATAATATTACGATGATTTCCATAAAATCGATTATCACATATCATATATGAATTTATACAGTTTCAAAGCATGCAAAAGATTCAAAATTATGATTAAACAATTAATCACATATTCCCGATATGAGCTTTGTACACGGCTCTGATACCATTGTTAGGAATCCGATCAAGCAATACGTAGCTGAAAATATAAACTTGATTCCTACCAAGGACCTATACAAAGTAATCATATCGAGATTAACTAGAATCATACCCTTGTAGCGTGTTTGAAGCAGATTCCTCGTTGCAACACCACGAGCCACGAACAAAGATTTGCACATTTGTCTCTACGGTATCCACATGATCAAATCGAAAGGGACGTTAAAGAACAAGTTGCTAGACTTGTTCTTCAACCCAAACAAAGATACACACGGTTCACAACCGATAAAACGGCGATCGGATGATCAACCAAGGCGGCGGCGGTGGCCAATAGTTCTCGGATGAGAGGGGAGGCCGAATGCCTTTTTGGGTGGCTACTGGGTTTTAGAAAAATTAACACTTAATCATCTCAAACCCTTGTTAGCTTATTAAATCTAATATTAGATTTAATTAAAGGCTTTCAAAAAACCTCATTGGCCCAAACCCAACATCTTAATTAAATCCATATATCTAATATTTGTAATTAAGACTCTTCTTAATTAATTAATTCATCCAATGAATTTTATCTCCCTTTATCGATTTAATCTTTTGTGCGACCCGATAGGATCTTGCAATGTTGGCAGTGACATAAAATCTAATTTTATGTTACAAGCAACGAGCGGTATCTAGCAACACCTACCCAAATTACAAGAATGTCATTGACTCGACATAACCTATGGACTGTGATAATATTAACCATGTAACTTAATCCCGTTGTCCAATGTGTTTAGATTGAACACGAGTTATGGAATAGTCATACTCGTATATTCAATCTTTTATTTCTTGATTCCCAAGTAGAACTAGAATAAACGAATAAGCTCGATATCACATATCGACTTATTCGAGCATGGCCATGCATTTTAGTCTCACTTGATCAAGGGCCCAAACACTTCTCCTGTTATATAGGAGGGACAAATTCTATCTTGATCAATCAACATCCCTCTACATAATTCGTAGTATATCCAATAGTTGTCTTTATAGTTTACCCTGTTACAGGCAACGTTTGACAATATCAAGATACATAACTCCTTATGTTGGATCTCAGATGATCTCAAGTCGTAAGGATTACATACACTATTATCACTATGAGAATTGCTTATGACACTCATATAACTATCCATGTAGCATTCTCACGGTGGGTCTGTCCAGTACAGTGTTATCTAACATGTACCCATGTGTTCATTTGATATCTCATATCTATGAACAATTCATCAATCAAAACATACTAGTCTCAATGCATTATCATTATCCCGATTCATGATAATACTTGACTAGGGACAATCTTTAAGAACAATATAATATTATTTTAAGGACATTAACTTATATATTAATTCATATTACACAGATACTCGAATAATATATAATAATGAATTGCCATTAATAAAACAATAATACATTGTATGTCATAAACAATCATCTAATGAGTTGTCTTAGGGCATATCCCAACAATTATGTGAGAATTACGGTCGGATATGATTGTGAGGTTGGGTTTAATTGAGTATGATGAATACACATTAGTGTATGATTAGATGCTGAGTTCCATAAACTCATGTGTTGATTTAATATAAAGCTACATAGTTGTTGCAATTGTAACAAGAACACATGAATTACATCTAAGAGCAAGTAGAGATACATTTGAATTTGAGTTTGAGTTACATTTGCATGGCAATTTGGGTGTCACTATATCAAGTGGTTTCAGCTAGCATAAAACATATACTACACCATATCTCACCTTAAAATCTCTACATAAGCTCCTCTCCAATCCTTACTTGTTCTTGCACTCTTGCCTTGAAATCAAGTTGGAATCACAAGGCTTGTGAACTAGAAGTGAATTCTAGTGAGTAAGAGTTATACGTATGTGTGTTTTATCTACTTGTGATGTATTGATTGCGTTTGAGTTGGAATATGAACAAATGAGTTTGGTTCTTCAATTTATACATGATATAAAAGAAAGAAGTCAGTTGTGTAGTTAAGGAAACATGTTTATATGATACTAGAGGTTGCACGGAACAAGTTTTAATAGTAGGAAGTGAGGGTGGGAGAAACACCATGAAGATAAGCTCAAAATTGCCATGTTCTGAAATTTTCAGACATCGGCTATCGATCGAGATCCTTATGGCGATCGATTGCCAAAAATAGAGTAAAATATAAGGCGGTGAAATAGCTTGGCGATCGATCGGTGAAAACATTACAATCGATCGCGAGTGAACAGAACATTTGGGCGATCGATCGAGAAGAAGTGGCAATCGATCGAGATGCACAGAACATTTTGGCGATCGATCGGTGAAAAGTGGCGATAGATCGCTAGGGTTCATATTTTGAAAAATGTGATATTTTTGTGGACTTTAATTTTGAAGCCTATTGTAACATGATATATTGTAGGTATTGTTTTAGCATCATCATAGGGGACAGGACAACGAGGCTGTTAAACATTGACGCCTAATTTCTATCTTTTGTGTCGCATGACAGGTACGTGTTGACGTACAAGTATTGATGTTATTGTGATGATGAGGTTGGTTTATATGATTGATGATATCATATGTGTATACATTAACGATGATACACATGCATGTTGTTGAGAGTGATGCCATGGTAGATATGCTATTTTTGAGCAAATGCTTTGGCATGAGAGGTATACTCCGGTTGAGTATATGCTTGGAATGTGTGAGTACGGAAATATGGTTTGTGCTGCTAATATGAAGATGTGGGGAGATTCCACTGACATATTGAGCTGAGATAGGCAAATCATATTTGTCCCATTATAACATGTTGATAGTTGAGACATGTCATGACATATTTGCATTTGGTAATGCATACAGAACAATCACTGTTGAACTTTTACGATGATGATTATCGTATTTTATCTATCTTATTGATATAGAATTGAGATAGTTGATTATCAGTACTCATGTTGTGTGATTGTTTCTATAGGGAACTCATAGATTTGGGAAGCCAGGATTGTGAGTACATTCTGCTGCGAGCTGAACCACTGATTATGAGTTGACTTTTGTTAGGTTGTGTATATGTAACATGTGATGTCCATGTGTTGTATATTATGTCAGGGTTTTATTAGGATGTAGTAACTGTTGTAAGAACTGACATAGTAAAACTCTTAAATCAGTATGTATGATTACTTACTTCCTACTCACATGTGTATAAGATTGACTACATAAATGATTAAGTAACGAGGACCCCACATTAGTGGTATCAGAGCAGTGGTTCGAGAACGGGGTGAACAAGGGTAGAGGAAGTGTATTAGGGAGTTGCCTAAACACTTGAAAGCATGTTGAGAGTATTGATATGATGTTATACTGTCATGATTTATATATTTGTATGTTGTTGTTATGAAGTAACGGCAGACAGAGTACCTCACGATGATGTTGGGGATGCCATTAGTGGCAATGCTAGTGTTGGGTTGGAACCTGTGCCACCACCACCAGTAGGGCAAGGACCAGTGGAACATGTACTGTTACCTGGGGAATTGACACTGACCCAGTTTTTGAGTTACCAGCCACCTCGCTTTGAGGGTACTGAATCAGGGGAACAGGCGGAGGAATGATTAGAACGTGTTGAACAGATCTTTGTGTCAGCACCATGTGCCAAGTCAGTCTGGTTACGTTTGGCTGAGTTCCAGTTGGCAAATAAAGCAATGCTGTGGTGGAAAGCAACACTGATTGAGTTGAGAGCTCAATGACAGGTTATTGATTGGGATGTGTTTAGACATCGCTTTCTGGAGCATTATTTCTATGTTGCTGCGAGGCAGATGAAAGAAGATGAGTTTATTAATCTGAAATAGGGAACCATGACAGTATTTGATTATGCTTTGCAGTATCTTCATTGTTAAGGTATGTACCGTATATCAATGCAAATACAAAGGCAAAGATCAGACAGTTTGTGAAAGGCTTAAGGCCCTAGTTGTTTGATAGGGTGATTTCTAACAACCCTACGCCGTTTGAAAAAGGGCTGCCTAGAGCCGAGATGGCTGAGATTGGAGTTGGAGTTTATAAGGATGTAGGACAATCCAAAAAGCCTACATCAGATAGCATGAGACCCAGAGGGGAGCCGTTTAAATCATCACGAGGAGGTGCCTCATCCTCGAGATTTGGTGGTAGGCGATTTGATACACGAAAAGGGGGCGAACGGGGTGCCATGGGATAGTCCCAAGGCAGTAGTAGTAGCAGTGGTCGATGTTTGCAATGTTTTAAGTGTGGAGGACCATATTTTAAAAGAGATTGCCCACAACTTGCTAGTCCAGTTTGTTTTCGATGCGGGAGGGCAGGACACATGATACGAGAGTGTCCTCAAGTTGGAGGACAACCATTTAGAGGGAATGTGTCAGAAAGTACAGTGCAACAAAGATCACAATTTATACCACGGATTGGTGGGGGACAGAGAGCAGGACCACCCCAAGCTCAAGTATATGCACTGAACAAGGAGTAAGCAGAGACAGCTCCTGATGATGTGATAGCGGGTAATTGTTGTTTATTTACTATCTAGCTTTTGTGTTGATTGATACTGGTGCATCACATTCATTTATTGCACAAGCTTTTGTTGACCGGTATCATATATGCTCGTCTTCACTGTTGATGCCCCTGTATGTCTTAACACCCATGGGAACCACTGTGATGACTTGTCAGAGTGTGTAAGGACCCCCGTGCCCTTAACCCTTTATTAGTGTATTAATCCATAACATTAGTGCATACAATCATATTATCATGGGGGAAAAGCCATATGCAAGTATAACATCATATACTATCCAGAAAATTTCTTGCATTTGATCCACATAGTATTCGAATTCCCCAACCAAGATCACTTACATAGCATGCACCCTCATAATACACTAACATGCTTTCAGTTCATTTAGCAATTCTGTATTTAATTGCATGCAAACAATAAATAAAGAGAGAAAAGCCATTGCGCATTTATACATTCCATATACACGTAAAAACGTACTCACATGAGAGCACCCAATGAATAAACATGTATCTAATGTATAAGATACTCTACCGAATGCGGTTATTGGTACTTCGATCCTGGAAGCACCTCCCATGCGCTGCTCGATCTCAACTCTTGAGCTACGTACTTAATCAACCAGCTCTGGTACTTCAATTCTGGAAGTACCTCAAATCAACAGCCCGAGCTCAACTCCAAAGCTACCGCTGCACCTGTATTACCTGCCCCAACAGAGACAGCCCCAACACGGGGTGAGCATACCAATACCACCAATCACTATAATCATAATATTACAGTTCATAATTTACAAAATGTAATGCCATGAATTTAAATGATACTCCCTGGATGGTATCATCCTCATCCGGGATCCCATGTATTGTCCCTGTTCTCAAAATAACCAAACCAATTCTCAAAAGCCAGTTGATCATCTCATTGATCAACTAAAACCATTCTTACTATACCAGTTCCATAATCAAATATGATTAAATCATCAAATAGAGTATCACAGATATCACATGTATCTATTCTATTTCATAGCTCGCTCCACAATAGCGGCATTTTAACCCCACGCATGCTCAACAATAGCGGCGTTATAACCGATGGTCGCTCAACGATGACCACATCCAATTATTGCTCGCTCAAAAGCGGTACCATATCATTCCCAATGTATGTTCATTTATCACAGTTACCATATACCATGCATTTTACTATCCATTTATTGCAAATACCATGTACCATGCATTTCACAGTTGCAACATTGTAATAGGCTATGCTCGTACGTTATACGTACCTTATAATTCCATAGTTCGAGTCCAACCTCGCATGAGTCCCACGACCCGATGAATTATGTGCTAACACATAAATAATTCACAATTAAACACAAGCATGCAACCACGTGCCCAAGCACGTTCATAACCCCAAACTTATCGTCAATTCATGACGATTTACCATTTCAAAAGACCCCGGGTTAAGCATGCATAATAATAAAAGCGATCATGTTTAAACTTTGAATGCTTTCCGCGTTTCATGTTGAAATTTAGTGACATTGTGAGCAAGATCTTGAACAATATTCTCAAGTCTATCAGTAGTAGTAGGGAATTGAGAATTTTGTTGTGACCTCTGGATGGTGGTCAATAGGGTGGCGGATTAGACTGTATGTGTGGTTCCGCTTGGTTCCCATATCTTAAGTTTGGATGATCTCTCCATCCTGGGTTTTAAGTGCTAGAGAATGGGTCATGTCTTCATTGTGGTTGTCTCAGAAATCCGCCCACAGCATTTGCTTGCTCACTGGGTTGTTCTTGAGGTGAAGGACATGCGTCGGTTGCATGGCTCATCTCTTAGCAAATCCCACATGGTTTAACATTTTGCCCATTCCCACATGACATCAGTCGAACAAGAGAGGTTAAACTAATTAATTGTTGTTCAAGGTTTGATATGTTTACCTCAGTGTGTTTGCTTTGGGATGGTTCGGCCCTAAAGTTGCCAAACTGCTGTGAATTGGCTGCCATGTTGGCTATCAAATTCCTTGCCTCTTCCGGTGTTTTATCTACAAAAGCTCCACCGCTTGTAGCATCTACTAGATTCCTGTCACTAGACAACAAACCTTCATAATAGTATTGAATGAGGAGATGTTCACTTTTCTAATGTTGTGGGCAGCTTGCACACAACTTTTTGAAACGTTCCCAAGATTTGTGAAGTGTTTCTAGTGAATTGCCTAATGCTGTAGATCTCATTCCTTATGTTGACGGATCTTGATGCTGGAAAATATTTTTCAAGAAAGATCCTATTCAAATCGTTCCATGTAGTGATCGAGACCGAAGGTAGATAGAATAGTCAATCCTTCGCAACATCCTTTAATGAGAAAGGAAAGGCTCTCAGCTTGATTTGTTCCTCAGTGATCCAAGTTTGTTTCATGGTGAGTGTTTATGAGGATCTTCACTTGCAAGATCATGAAACGAGGGTAAGAGGTGTATTAAACCAGACTTTAATTCAAATTGATATTAGCAGCAGGAGTAGGAAAAGTAATGCAGAGGGGCTGCTGATCCAAGTTAGGATTTGCCAGCTGTCTCAGACTCTGGTTCTCCGCCGTAGTAGTTCGTTCTTCGTCTTCTTGTCTCCTACGAGTTTCTCTCCTACGTCGATGTAGGGTTCTTTCAATCTCAGGATCGTATTGATATTCGTCTCCCTCTGAATGATAGTGTGCATGAATAAACAATAATAGTATAGGAAGACAAATAGCAATATCTAGTAGTTAAAAAAATTAGCACAAAAATAACAATGCCTCCCCGGCAACGGCGCCAAAATTTGGTCGCGCGTATCGTGTACGCCGAAATTAACCCTTCTCAGTTAACAACAAATTAATGTAGCAGTGTAAGTAGGATCGATCCCATAGGGAAGTGAGTATCTTTGTGCTTACAAGTATCAAAATAGGGGTGTTTTTTAGAGTAGTAATTATCTAAAATTATGTAGGATGCAAGCTTGAAATAAAATAGGAATAAATCAATTAAAGAGAGATCTTGGTTTCGGTCGACGCTACCATTGGAATTCGTTTATTCATTCATCGATTTTCTCACATATGTAATTTTTATGTATGAATATTCACCATTGAAGATTTAACTCCTATTCCACTTTAAGTTCAGTTAAATCGAACACATCATCCAAATTTAACCCTTATCGATTAATCAATCATAACAACAACATTTAAGATTTAAACTAACGATAGCATATGAACAAGTAGGATTGGTTAAGCTAAACAACATAAACAACAGCAGTTTATATTTAATCTAGTCAAAAGTTTTCCCTAGGAGTTTAATAACTTCAACAACAGTGAATTATCAATCCTAGTTGCTTCGCAAATTCAATTAATCAAACAATTACGGATTTGATATCAAACTTAGCATTAGATTGTATGAAAAATTATTAGGTAGCTAATCTAACAATCAACAACACAATCATGGCATGAATAAAAGAAAAAACTTATGATATTCAATAAAAATCACCAATTCAAAACAACAATCTCTTGAATAAATTAAATCCCAATGGTTTTGTCTTCCTCAACCAAGAGGATGAGTTTAGCTACTCATAATCAATGCAAAAATAACAAAATAATGTATGTAAATCATAAACAAAACTAAGAAAACTAGAATAGTCACCGCTCCTCGAGGTTGCAATCCCGCCTTTGTGTCGATTCTTCAATCCATCTTCAAAACTTCAAGGTAAATTTTTATTCTAAGTCTAAGCTATGAATAATAGTCTGAATTTTGGTCTAAGAGGCTGATATTTTCGAGTTATAGAGGTTAGGGGGCTGATTAGTAGGTTAGAGTCCAAGCAAGAAGGAAAGAAATCAAGACTCCAATATTTCCAAAACACGGTTGTCGATCGATCGAGCACTTCTCTCGATTGATCGCCGAATTTCTGCCTCTCTCGATCGATCGAGCTCTTCTGCTCGTTCGATTGAGCACTCGTATATTTTGTTGGTTAATTTTCTGCCTTGCTCGATCGATCGAGCTCTTCTGGGCGATTGATCGAGCCCCTCAAATAACTTTTATGCATTTTTCTTGGTCCACTATGATCCCTTGTAAACTCCAATGCATTCTTGATCCTTATTCGCCTTTGTTAGCTCGATTTCTTGGATTTCCCTACAATTACACAAATATATGATTAGGTAGCATATGTATCAAATTATCCATCAAAACATACCAAATCGTAGACAATTAAGCGTAGTAGATGTGTCTATTTCTAGTCACATCACCCAGATTCCCTGAAAGTCTAACATACAAGATCTTAACATATCCTCTGTAAGGACCCTAGTTCCTTAAGTGCGGATTAAAGGCGTAATAGAGCTAACATACAACTTAGCGAATAAAGTTCGTGTTGATGCCTTGAGCTGTTAAGATTATAGTGCCAAAATAAACTTTCCAAAAGGGATTAATTACATCCCCAACCAATTGAATGTTAGTCCTATAGCTTTACACTACTCCTGGAGTAGAGACTATACAAAAGAATTATGCCTGCCACATCAAAAGCACTCCTCACAAGCTCACCGCATCAACCCGCCTTAGCCCGTCCTGCCCAAAAGTAACTACAGGAACAACCCCAAAACCATGAGCATGCAGCAAATCATATTCACAATAATATGATTGTAATATAGAAATGCATAAATCGTAAATACGAATCACTTCCTGTATTTAACACATTTAAATGTTCCCTTTTGTTGTCCCTGCACCACAATCATAATCAATAGATTATAATGCCAATAATGTATGTCATGACATGCATCTATTCCATGTATACCAATGGCCAATTCCAGTCTCATTACATCAGTGGCATAATACCCCTCGCGTTTACATGACAGCGGCATTAATACCCCTCTCTTCGACATATTAGCGGCATAATATCCCTCGCAATAGTAATATGACAGCGGAATTATCCTTCGCTTCGACATATTTGCGGCAAAATATTCTTCATCGCTATAATATGACAGCGGCAAGTATTCTATCATCGTTTTGACATGAAGGCGGCAAGTATTCTTCATCACTGGAATATAATCTCGACTCACAGTCACATGCACCAATGCATCCAATATACACATGCAACCATAATGCATATTCAACCCATGTATGCAACCATAATGCATAATTAATTCCATGTGTGCAACCATAATGCATAATCAATTCAATGCGTAAAAATACGCTTTACCGTCCGATGCACGTACGTCTCACTACATACCTCTGTACCAAAATGTGGTGTGTTGTGGACTTTCTCTCCTAGGCTGTGGCCACCTGGGATGGTTCTACACATTCACACAAACCAATATTAGGAGCCAATAATAGTCCAATACCAAAATCCCTCAGAAAATAAACAAAACATTCCATTCTGGCATCTCGCGATCGATCGCTGCGGAGTCCCGATCGATCGCGAGGTCCAGCAGCCCTGAATGCCAATTTCTGGCGATAGGCGATCGATCGTCATTTTTGGGGCGATCGATCGCTCGCCTCACCGATCGCTCGCCCCAACATGGCGATCGATCGCCAAACATAGCGACTGGCTACTGTCCGCGTGCGATCGATCGCCATTTTTGGGCGATCGATCGCCGCTGTCTGTACATCGAAAATCCACCATTTCTGCACCTCAAACTCTTCCCAAACCATACCAACACTTATACCATCAAACCAACAGCATACAAACACCATAAACCTTCAAAATACACCTTAAAACAACCAAAAATCTAACATCCAACCCAAAACAACACCAACCCAAAACAAACACATTTCAAAAACTCAAATACCAACTCAAATCTAAACCAAACACCATAAAAACATCAAGGAGGGTTCCATACCTCTTATGGACTCCAAATCTTGCTAAGAATCTCACCAACAAAGCTTTTGCAAAGATTTTTCCCCCCTCCTTATGCCAAAATCGAAAATGGGTTTGGGGATAGGGTTTGGGGGGTGAAATTGATTGGTAATGAGAGATGGGGTGGGTGGGGTAGTGGGGGTTTTATTTAAAAACAAGTACCTCAATAATTAGCATGATGTATAAAATATCCCAACATGATATTTTAAAAGCATTTTCCCAAAAAGTGCACCAAAACTTCAATTAAATACATGATTTCCAAATAATTATCTACCATCACAATTTAAACCATGTTAACACCCAATTTCCCAACATGCATAACATGCACCCTGAAATGCATTACCAGGTCACGCCCACCATGTGACTAAGCATTTCGCCATTATAATTAATTCCAACACTAAATTAATTAATCACCATAATTATCACATAAACATAATTAATGCCCAAAATGAATATAATTATTTCGGGGATATCACAATGCTCCCCTACTTATAAGATTTCGCCCTCGAAATCGCATGCACTTACCCAAAACGAAACCAAACATAAATCACATACTAGAAAATAGTTCCGGGTAGTGCTGCACCATATGCCGCTCCGTCTCCTAGTGGCCTCCTCGACACCCCTGCGATCCCACTGAACCTTGACCATCGGTATCACTTTGTTCCGAAGTCTGCGATCAGCTCTATCCAGAATCCTGACAGGCCGTTCCACATAAGATACATCGGACTCAAACTGAACCTCAGATGGATGCAAAACATGTATACCCGCCAAAGAAGGTGGCAAGGCCAGTCGGTAAGCTAAGGTTCCAATGCGCTGCAAGATCTTGTACGACCCAACATATCTCGGAGACAGTTTCCCGCGCATTCCAAATCACACAACACCTTTGAAAGGTGAGATCTTCAAAAAGACCTTATCCCCCAACTGAAATTCTAACGACCGCCGCAGTTTATTAGCATAAGCCGCCTGTCTGTCCTGGGATGCTTTCATTTTCTGCCTTATCACCTTTACCTTTTCTTCCATTTCCCGAACTAATTCTGGTCCTCCGACCGATTTGCGGTCCAAGTCGTCCCAACATAAGGGTGATCTACATCGTCTGCCATAAAGGGCCTCAAAAGGAGTCATTTGAATGCTTGCCTGATAGCTATTGTTATATGAGAACTCTACCAAGGCCACTGAATCCTGCCATGAAGCGTCAAACTCCAATACACATGCCCTCAACATGTCCTCGAGCGTTTGGATAGTACGTTCGGTATGGCCATTCGTTTGAGGATGATATGCAGTGCTCAACCTTACCTCAGTTCACAATGCTGATTGAAGACCCTCCCAAAAATGAGATGTGAATCGCGGATCTCGATCCGACACTATAGAAATAGGGATCCCGTGCAATCTTATCACATCTCGAACATATAACTGAGCCATCCTCAGATAGGTGAAGGTCATACTATAGGGAATGAAGTGATCCACTTTGGTCAATCTGTCCACAATCACCCAAATGGCATCAAAACCCGAAGTAGTCCTCGGCAAGTGGGTCACAAAGGCCATGGATATGTATTCCCACTTCCGTTTTGGTATCTCCAAATTCTTCAACTCACCACCAGGTCTCTGCCTCTCTACCTTAACCTGCTGGCAGATCAAGCACCTCTTAACGAAAGTGACGACATCACGCTTCATTCTTTTCCACCAAAATTGATCACATGGATCCTTATACATTTTCTTCCCGCCTGGGTGGATACTAAGCCTGCTACTATGAGCTCACTCCAAGATCCCTCTACGCAACTTCGGTGTATTCGGAACTACCCAATGGCTACCCAACCTCAAAGAACCATCCTCACCCACTCTGCATTTCGATGGCTGTCCCTGAAGTACCAATGAGGACCATCTCTGAACCTCATCATCCATTTTCTGGGCTTCCCTGATATTCTCATAAATGTCCGGCTCTGCCAATAAAGTCAATACCCGTACCGGATATGTATCCACATCAAAATCATAGCCCAGATGGCAATAAGAAGTCATCATAGCCGATAAACACATGGCGTCCTTAGCAGTACTCACCTTCCGACTCAAGGCGTCTGTGTCAAGTTCGCTTTTCCAGGATGGTACTCTATCTCACAGTCATAGTCCTTGAGTAAATCCATCCATCTCCTCCGCCGCATATTCAACTCCGCCTGAGTAAACAAGAATTTCAGGATCTTATGATCTGTATAAATGGTAAACGACGTACCATACAAGTAATGCCTCCAAATCTTCAGGGCAAAGATAATAGCCGCCAACTCCAAGTCATGGACTGGATATCTAGCCTCATGCTGCTTCAACTGCCTCGATGCATAAGCTACTACATGCTTATCTTGCATCAGTACACAACCCAAGCCCTGTAGTGACGCGTCAGTGTATAGGACAAACCTCTTGTTCTCCGTGGGAATCACTAACATAGGCGCCGTCCTCAATCGATGCTTCAACTCTTGGAAGCTTTGCTCACAAGCCTCAGACCAATAAAACGGTATTCCCTTTTGAGTTAACTGGGTCAATGTCTTAGTAATCTTAGAAAATCCCTCGACAAAGCGACGATAATAACCTGCCAACCAAAGAAAACTCCGTATCTCGGGTACAGAAGTGGGTGCAACCCACTCCATCACAGCCTCAATCTTCCTGGGATCCACCGATATCCCACTGCTAGATATAACATGCCCCATAAATACCACACTGCTCAACCAGAACTCGCACTTGCTGAGCTTGGCAAACAACTGATGATCTCTGAGAATCTGGAGCACTGTCCTCAAGTGTTTCACGTGCTCCTCCTCGCTCCGAGAGTAGATAAGTATGTCGTCAATAAACACTATGATGAACTGGTCAAGATATGGTTGGAACACCCTGTTCGTCAAGCTCATAAAGACAGCCGGGGCGTTTGTCATGCCAAACGGCATAACTAGGAACTCGTAGTGCCCATACCGAGTCCGAAATATTATCTTCTGTACATCCTCCTCCCTAACCCGTATCTGATGATAACTTGATCTCAAGTCAATCTTGTTGTACAGCTTAGTACCCTGCAACTAATCAAATAAATCATCAATCCTTGGGAGAGGATACTTGTTCTTCACTGTGGCCTTATTCAGTTGCCGGTAATCGATGCACAAACGCATCGAGCCATCCTTCTTCTTTACAAAAAGAACCGGTGCGCCCCAAGGCGATACGCTAGGACGTATATATCCTTTGTGGAGTTCTTGTAGCTGCTCCTTCAACTCCCTTAGCTCTGCCGGTGCCATCCTGTAAGGGGCACGAGAAATAGCGGATGTCCCCGGTAATAACTCAATTCCAAACTCGACTTCTCTAGCCGGTGGGAATCCTGAAATCACCTCTGGGAACACATCAGCAAACTCTGCTACCACTGGTACATCCTCAACCCTCAACTCTTTATTCTTTCCCGTTGTGTCCACGGCATAGATGAGATAGCCCGTGTGACCACGTTCTAATAATTGGGACATTTTGATCGTTGATATCAACAGAATCTTCGCACGAGAAACGTTCCCATAGAAAGTCCACTGGATCCCCAAATCAGATCTGAACCGAATCGTCCTCTGCCGACAATCTACCACTGCCTGATATCTGTTTCAGTATGTCGATGCCCACAATGCAAACAAAGTCTGACATACCCAACACGATCAAATATGCCTTCAGCTCATTGCCCTCTAAATAAATGAGGCAGTCCGTAAGAAACTGATCAGAACAACATTTCTTCCGGTGGGTGTTGAGACCAAAAGAGACGTGGGTAACGGAGACGTGCACATATGATGTCTCTCCACAGAGTCCGCAGACACAAAGGAGTGCGAAGCACCTGTGTCTATCAAAATAAAGGTGGAATATGTAAATAAAAGGAACGTACCAGCTATCACCTCCTCTGGAGCTGCATTGGCCTGCTCCCTAGTCAGTGCATAAACCTGTCCCTGAGGTGGCCCCATCGCCTGTCCTCCCATCTGTCGAGGCACCATCGGTTGCCTCTGCTGCACTGTCCCGCTAGAAAACCTCCCACGACCTTCCCTAAGGTCCATCTGTCCTTCACGATTTGGACAACGCCGAGCAATGTGGCCCGGCTTGCCACATCTATAGCATGCAGAACAATCATGCATCAAATGCGACCCTCTGCAGAAGTGACACCTAACTTCTCCAACTCTACTTGCTTGAGTTGGTCCCCCAAAGGTAGATGCATCACCCCTCCGGTCTCCTTGCTTCCGGCTATCCGGCCGCTTTCCACTAAACCGGGAAAAAGAAGAACTCCCACGTGACTTAAAGGATCCTCCCCGAGGCTTCAAATTATCAGAAGAAGATCTTTGAGATGGAACTTGTGGGGGTACGGCATCAGGATAAGCATCCACTCCTATCTCTGCTAGTTCTACTCTAGTAAGAGCATCATCAAAAGACGTTGGGTTGTTGGTAATAACCCGGTCAAACAGCTCCGGTCGCAATTCTTTCAAAAAGTGCCTCATTTTAGCATGCACATTTGTTGTGATATGAGGAACATACCTCAACAGTGAAGAATAACGCATGGCATAGTCCGATAAGTCATGCCCCCTTGCTTCAGAATAGTAACTCATCCTCCTTCATCTGTCTCGCAGCAGCAGAAAAATACCGGTTCAGAAACCGGGTCTGGAATAAAGTCCAGTCAATCAACATACCCTGAGCCCACAATTCCATCATTGTCGTCTTCCACCACATTGAAGACTTCTTTGCTAAACCATGCTGACCTAGCACAAGGCAAAGACACAAATATCTGCTCCAATCTCTCTTGCCACTCTTCGGCTTCTTCCCGTGTCTCTGTCCCCTCGAATCTGGGCGGATGGAAAGTCAGAAATTGAGTCAGACTAAGCTCCCCAGGAAATAACAACTGAGCTACCGGTTCCACGCCCACAGCCGGTGGAGGTAAATGATTTGTTTGACCAATGCTTGCATTCACACTTCCTACATCACCTACCTCGTCATTGAGGTTCCCCAAGTTTATAGCCGTCATGCTGTAACACAAGGGTTAACAACAATTCGAAAACAATACATATGCTACACCGTTAGATAACATGAATGATAATAAGCATGTTAGTATAACAATTATAGACACCAATATGCACCACATGCATAAACATGCCCAAATATAAACACCTAGCCAACCATGCTAAGGCTACCCTTCACTCAATCCCGGGTTCTCTAACCACTGCTCTGATACCACTAATGTAAGACTCTAGTTCCTTAAG
The DNA here is from genome assembly GCA_907163345.1 of Haberlea rhodopensis. NCBI lineage: Eukaryota > Viridiplantae > Streptophyta > Magnoliopsida > Lamiales > Gesneriaceae > Haberlea > Haberlea rhodopensis. The sequence continues at coordinate 2,815,704 of CAJQUN010000020.1, read as the reverse complement.
TGCGGATTAAAGGCGTAATAGAGCTAACATACATCTATAGAGAATAAAGTTCGTGTTGATGCCTTGAACTGTTAAGATTACAGTGCCAAAATAAACTTTCCAAAAGGGATCAATTACATTCCCAACCAATTGAATGTTAATCCTATAGCTTTACACTACTCCTGTAGTAGAGACTATACAAAAGAATTATGCCTGCCACATCAAAAGCACTCCTCACAAGCTCACCGCATCAACCCGCCTTAGCCCGTCAGCCCAAAAGTACCTACAGGAACACCCCAAAACCATGAGCATGCAACAAATCATATTCACAATAATATGATTGTAATATAGAAATGCATAAATCGTAAATACGAATCACTTCCTGTATTTAACACATTTAAATGCTCCCTTTTGTTGTCCCTGTACCACAATCATAATCAATAGATTATGATGCCAATAATGCATGTCATGACATGAATCCATTCCATGTATACCAATGGCCATTTCCAGTCTCATTACATCAGTGGCATAATACCCCTCGCGTTTACATGACAGCGGCACTAATACCCCTCGATTCGACATATTAGCGGCATAATATCCCTCGCAATAATAATATGACAGCGAAATTATCCTTCGCTTCGACATATTTGCGGCAAATATTCTTCATCGCTATAACATGACAGCAGCAAGTATTCTATCATCGCTTCGACATGAAGGCGACAAGTATTCTTCATCACGGGAATATAATCTCGACTCACAATCACATGCACCAATGCATCCAATATACACATGCAACCATAATGCATATTCAACCCATGTATGCAACCATAATGCATAATTAATTCCATGTGTGCAACCATAATGCATAACCAATTCAATGCGTAAAAATACGTTTTACCGTCCGATGACCGTACGTCTCACTACGTACCTTTGTACCAAAATGTGGTGTGTTGTGGACTTTATCTCCTAGGTTGTGTGGCCACCTGGGATGGTTCTACACATTCACACAAACCAATATTAGGAGTCAATAATAGTCCAATACCAAAATCCCACAGAAAATAACCAAAACATTTCATTCTGGCATCTCGCGAAATCGCGAGGTCCAGCAGCCCTGAATGCCAATTTCTGGCGATAGGCGATCGATCGCCATTTTTGGGGAGATCGATCGCTCGCCTCACCGATCGATCGCCCCAACATGGTGATCGATGGTCAAACACAGTGATTGGCTACTGTCCCCGTGCGATCGATCGCCATTTTCGGGCGATCGATCGCCGCTGTCTGTACATCGAAAATCCACCATTTTTGCACCTCAAACTCTTCCCAAACCATACCAACACTTATACCATCAAACCAACAACATACAAACACCATAAACCTTCAAAATACACCTTAAAACAACCAAAAATCTAACATCCAACCAAAAACAACACCAACCCAAAATAAACCCATTTCAAAAACTCAAATACCAACTCAAATCTAAACCAAACACCATAAAAACATCAAGGAGGGTTCCATACCTCTTATGGACTCCAAATCTTGCTAAGAATCTCACCAACAAAGCTTTTGCAAAGATTTTTCCCTCCTCCTTATGCCAAAATCGAAAATGGGTTTGGGGGGTGAAATTGATTGGTAATGAGAGATGGGGGTGAGTGGGGTAGTGGGGGTTTTAATTAAAAACAAGTACCTCAATAATTATCATGATGTATAAAATATCCCAACATGATATTTTAAAAGCATTTTCCCAAAAAGTGCACCAAAACGTCAATTAAATACATGCTTTCCAAATAATTATCAACCATCACAATTTAAACCATGTTAACACACAATTTCCCAACATGCATAACATACACCCTGAAATGCATTACCAGGTCACGCCCACCATGTGACTAAACATTTCGCCATTATAATTAATTCCAACACTAAATTAATTAATCACCATAATTATCACATAAACATAATTAATGCCCAAAATGCATATAAATATTTCGGGGATATCACATCCTCCAATATCTGAATAACCCTTTCAGATTGTCCATCACTTTGTGGATTAAATGATGTCCTCAATGTACTCGTTGTCCCCATGGCATTGTACAAACTTTTCCAAAATTTAGATGTAAATTTTTGATCTCTGTCAAATACTATTGAAACTGGCACTTCATGTAATCTGACTATCTCTTTAATGTATTGCTCATCATACTGTTCCGTATATGTGCAATTCAACGAAAGAAAATGGGCTGATTTAGTTAATCTATCAATAATCACCCATATGGAGTTGTATCCTTTTTGAGTTCTAGGCAATCCAATCACAAAATTAATTGTAATGTGTTCATATTTCCATTCTGGAATCAGTAAAGGCTTTAGCAACCCTGCTAGTCTCTGATGTTCAATCTTAACTTGCTGACAAGGCCGACATTCAGCCACAAACATTGCTCTATATTTCTTCATGTTAGGCCACTAGTAGTGTTGTTGTAAGCCTTGTACATTTTTGTGCTGCCAGGTGTACTGAGTAAGGACTGGTATGAGCTTCCTTCAAAATGTCTTCCTTGATGGTTTGTTGGATGGTACACACAATCTCCCTTTATACTTCATAACCCTATCATCGGTAACTGAGAATTCTGGTTTTCTTCCTGCATAATATTTCCTTTCAACTCAGATAAATATTTATCCACCTTTTGAGCTTCTTTAATTTTGTCAAGAAGTATAGGTTTCAACATTAAAGGTGACAAAGAATACGCATTCCCTTTAGGAACAATTTCAATCTCTAATCTCTATAAATCCAATAGTAATGGCTTCTATGTGGTAAGGAGAGAAAACATAGACTTTCTACTCAATGCATCAGCCACCACATTTGCTTTACCCGGATGATAGTTGATCACACAGTCATTGTCTTTTACAAGTTATAACCATCTCCGTTGTCTCATATTCAATTCCTTCTGGGAAAAGAAATATTTCAGACTTTTGTGATCCGTGATCTCACACTTCTCACCATACAAGTAATGCCTCCAAATCTTCAAAGAAAATACTACAGCAACAAGTTCCAAATCATGGGTTTGGATAATTATTTTCATACTATTTCAACAGCCGTGAGGCATAGGCTATTACCTTCCCATTTTGCATCAATACAACACCTAAACCATTTTTAGAAACATCAGTATATATCCGGTTGGAATGGCTAGAACAAGAGTAGTTGTCAATTTATGCTTCAACTCTAGGAAACTCCTTTCACAACCATCAGTCCACATTAACTTCACATTCTTTCTTGGTAGCATTGTCAATGGAGTTGCTATCTTTCAGAATCCTTGAACAAATATCCTGTAACACACTGCCAGTCTTAAGAAACTCCTAACTTCTGATACATTTGTTAGTGTTGGCCAATTACTAACAACTTCTACCTTACCTGGATCAACTGATGTAAGGCCCAAACCCCTTAACTCGTCATTAGTGCATTTATGATTCATTCTTTAAAAGAATCATTACATGCTTCACATATTCTCCATGACATAAATACTACTCAGCATGGAAAGATCACTTCTACCAACAATAAGACTCAAGGTTCACCCATTATCATCACAATTGCACCACTTTTATATTGTGGGTTTATAAAAAATTTGGGCAGAGTCTCTCCATAAATTGAGCTATCCAAAAATGAAACACATCATAAAATAACTCCCAACCAGGGAAAAACACAATACTTAAAAGAAACCAAAACCCTAAGTAAGTTCACAGCCAGGGAAAACACCATACTAAGAAGACATCAAAAGTGGGCTTCAACACCCTTATACTGTCCATATACATGCATCCAGATGCTCACATAAAAGCAATAAATAAATGAATACCAATTAAATGCATAAATAATGTATGCCTTCAACCCATACTCAAACTACACTCCGGTGAGCAGCAACGTTCAACGAGTTCGACCTTACCATCCCAAAACGCCGTAGTACATGTCGTACATGTTCTACCTATATCAATAGAAACAGCCCCCACACGGGGTGAGCATACCAACATCACACTACCCATATCATAACAAGGCATAAAGATCATGATATCACAATTTAAGAGTATCAAAAATCTATAAGATGTACTCCATGTGAAGTTCTGAATCTGTATAGCTTCCACGCAATGTTCCTGTTTCAAGCTTACACGCTCTCATAATATCAAGTTTAGCATCGTCACTGAAAATATGATACTCAACCACACGATGAATTCAATACAACAAGAATCTATTATTTATGCTCAATCATAAATAATTCCATATCGATGCAGTTCTGTCTATCAATCTATCACTCAACACTTTCTCATACTGGTCATGCCAAAGGCATCCATACCCAACTCCATGTCCGGACCACGTACATTTACGTGTCCACCATACCACATATAACAAACCCAATTCACATATTCGTTCCCTTATATTCAGTCATCACAATTATTCACATATTTGTTCCCTTATATTCAGTCATCACAATTATTCACATATGCGTTCCCTTATATTCAGTCATCACAATTATTCACATATTCGTTCCCTTATATTCAGTCATCACAATTCAACAATATATGAATAATGGAATATGAAATAATTCATATTATACCTGCTCGTACGTCACCATGTACCTTATAGTGGACAACATGAACAAGCTACCCTCGCCTTTCAGAAGTACATGGAGCATCTACATCGAATATCAATTCAACATTAGCTCATTAATAATACAATTGTTATCAATAGGTATTTCCAACTCCCAATCTAGAATTGATAACTCAATAAAATGGACATTGTCACATAATCAAGACAATCTATATTACTCAAATCAACTATCTAGTTAGTTCATAGATTTGCCATTCAAATACTCAATAAAGTCTCCAATTCATGCTATTGCACACATGCAAGTATATTCTTTAATACACACTTTAATACATGTTTATAACACACGTTAACATGTATCTAACTCACCTATTCACACAATGACACAAGCCCCAAGTTATTAGCATAACAAACCATAGCCCAACACTCCTCAAAACACAACCATGATATAAGCCAAAAAAGTAGATTTTGTTACTACACAATTAGTAGAGTTTGGCCAACACTTGAACACCACTTAAGCCTATTATCAAACACATTATAAGCATGATTTGCAAGCCCCATAACAGCCCTAATTTTTATCCAATAACAGCCCCTAAAGTTGAATCATGCAACTCCTATCTCAAACAATGGTTTTAATCCAACTAGCGCACCACAAGATTTTTTTTAACCACAAAGGAGCAGATTTTCACAACACTAGCAGCAAGGTTTTTGAGCTGATTTCAGCAAAAAATCGAGCCCTAAACAGCAATGAAATCGAGCCAAATAGTGGGAAAAGAAATGAAAACAGATACAATAATCTACTTCAAGTTTTAACCAACTTGATCACAAACCCATTAAATAAAATTGATTAAACAAGAACCAAACTTCCTGGACAAAGACCAAGAAAAATCGACCACCACACTCCCAAAAACAGTAGCATAAATTCGAAACCAATGTTGGGATTTTCATGGGGAATGAACAAGTACAGAGTGAAGTAAGATTACATGTATAATTCTTGAGGAAATCGCTCAAAGTATTTCATGGAATCGTCGCTCTTCGTCCTTCTCTTCGAGGCGCAGAAAAATCGGAAGGAAATGGTGAAGGGAAATGTTTAATCGATGGAGAGATTGGGGGAAAAAGTGAACCTCTAATATCTCATTACCAAATTTTTAAAAAGATAACAATTAAATAATGTAAAAGCCCTTTTTTAAAATTTAGCTTACACTACAATTTCACCCCGGAATTATTTATTCTCATCCAGACTAAAATGGCATTCCCAATAATTTATAATCTCCTTGAATTTAATTAACCTTATAAATTCAATCCCAGAATCATTTATCCCAACTCCGCTCCCAATAAAATTCCCGATAGTTGAATTCCGTAATTATCTTATAATTATCGTAATTATCATCAAATAAATAATTAATTTAATCCAGACATTACAACTGAAATACCATTCTTTGACACCACATGCCCTAAGAATACCACTTGTTCAAGCCAAAACTCACACGTCGTGAATTTAGCATATAACTATTTATCTTTAAGAACTTGCAAGGCAGATTTTAAATGTTCTTTGTGCTCTTCCTTATCAACTGAATAGAAAAAGTTTTCATCAATAAACACAATTACAAATCTATCAAGAAATTGTTTGAATACACGATACATGAGATCCATGAAAGTTGCAGGGGCATTGGTTAAACCAAAAGGCATCAATAGAAATTCATAATGGACATACATGGTTCTGAATGCAGTATTTTGTATATCTTCCTCCTTAATTTTCAATTGATGATAACCAGAGTGCAAATCAATTAGAAAACACGGATGCACCTTCAATTGATCAAACAAATCATCTATTCTTGGAAAATGATACTTATTCTTGATTGTTATTTTATTCAACTCTCTGTAATGTGCCATCTTTCTTTTACACAAACAACACAGGAGCTCTCCAAGGAGAATAACTAGGGCGATGAAACCCTTATCAAGTAGTTCTTGCAATTGAACTTTCAACTCTTTCAACTCAGTTGGTGCCATTCTATACGGGGCCTTAGAATTGGGGTAGTTCTAGGTACGACATCAATCATAAATTCAATCTCTTGATCTGGCGGCGATCCAGGTAAATCATAACCCTTGCTTAACATCTTTTGGGCTTTCAATGCAGTTATAATTGGTGAGGAACATAAACATGAAGTACCACTAAACACAAATTGTTCTTCTCTAGGTGGCTGAAAGATCACAATCTTCTTATTACAGTCAATTGTTGCATGATATTTGGTAAGCCAATCCATACCCTTAATAACTTCAAAATTCAAAATTGGTAGAACAACAAGGTTAGTGTAGAGTGTCCTACCATGAATCTGAACAGAGCAAGCCCTCAGTATTTGGTTGGAAAGCATTTCTTCCCTTGATGGAATTGTCACGCTGTAACACATTTGGTCAAATGCCCAGCTTTCTCACAAATGTTTTTTGATGCAAATGAATGTGTAGATTCTGAATCTATCAATGCAAGTGTAGGTACTCCAAAAACAAAATTGTACCTAAGACTACAGAGGCATCCACATCAGCATGTTCTTGTGTAATTGCATACACTCTTCCCTTAACTATGTTTTGAGTGGTTGGAAAGTCTTTTGCAAAAAAGGTCCATGCTTATTGCACTCTAAACAGCGACTGGAACCCCTCCAGCATTCTCCAAAGTAGTTCTTCCCACATGTGGCACATTTAGTCTTCTCAACTGTTAAAGACGTTTGCCCAACTCTAGGTTTCTTTTCATTTCTTTGGTTCACTTTCTGCTCTGGTTTCTTCCATTGGCTTGGATTTTTGGAAGTGAACATTGGCCTCTTCCGTTGATGGAATTTTGGAATCTCTTTTTCATCAAGGTCAGCCATCAAATCTTTGTCCATCATTTCTCTAAATTCAATTGCAGAAGACATTCTCACATCTCTTCAAATTTCAGGATTCCTTAGGAAGTGATCCATCTTCTCATTGTTGTCCCTAGCAATGTAGGGAACATAGTTGCAACCCTCTTCAAACTTTCGCACATAGTCACATACATACATCTCCCTTGTTTCAGTTCCAAGAACTTTTTCACTTTGAGTGATCTGGCATTCCCGGTGAAGTATTTATAATAAAAGATTGTTGTGAATCTATTCCAGGTCAGCTCTTCCATGTTCACAACAAGTTTTGCTCCTTCCCACCAAGTTCTAGCTTCCTTGTTTAATAAAAAAAATAGCATTATGTACCATCTAAACATCATCAATACGCAAGTAGTCAAAGATAATAACAAGAGATTTAACCAATTCCCCGGCCACCATGTCAAGCCCAATATAGAAGTCACCTGGTTTCATTTTCTAAATTTTTCATATATAGCTTGTCAATTATTTTGTTGAGCATGAGGTATATGAGGTTGTGGATTTGGTTCATGAGTTCTCTGTTGTGTAGCCAACAAATGTTGTATCTGGTCATCATGCATTCTAGTCTGTTGTTCAAGCAAATCAGTCAGATTATCAACCAGGTTGTAGTTACCCTCTTGGTCATCTCTTGTCTTCCTTTTTGGTAGCATGATCTCTTGGATATTGTCCAATTTTCCATTCATAGCCAATAATAAATCCACAATCATGATCATATAAATAAAATTCAATCAATCAAACATATATAGAGAATTGACTAACTTTCCCGGCCAGGATATGTTCACATGCCTTCTTCTATCTCCAGGATAGATTAAACATCTGCTTTGATACCAAAAACTGTAACACCTCTTAACCAGACTGCATAGCTCAATTGAGCTACACAATCAAGTCAAGAAATGGTATTCTTTTATCATAAAATGAAATGTTATGCTTTTTAAGAGAATAATATATTTTCCTTGAAATAGAAGCCAAACCCTTTATAGTAGTGAAAACCATCAGTAAATCATTGGTTTAACATATACAAGTTTACACAAAAACCATAACAGAGCGGTTTACGCAAAATAACACAGAGTCTTTAACATTGCTATGCCCCGACGGTGGGGCCTTATGGGGAAGGGCCCAATAGGGACAACACACCCCCCACTCCGCTCGAAGCATGGCAAATGAACAAATCTCTGTATGACCGCTCTGGAGACTGAGTCAACCTCTACACATGTACATTATCTACATCATAGGAACCTAATGAGCTAATGACTCAATAAGTTGAAACTGATGTAATAACAAGATATCACATATCACACTCATCAATCAATTGATACATTATTCAATATATACACTTTGTTATATTTATTCTTTCTTTTGGGTACTCTTGAGTTTGGTACTTAAACTGATAGCAACAGACTGTGGTTTTTGGAACCTGTTCATAATCATTGACCAATAGAAGAAATAATACGGGGTTCCCATACAGGTTTTCAACCCTATGGTATTAGCCGTATTGATAAATGTCATTTTTACACTTATATTTGCATATATTTCTTGCCATTTTTATAGTGATTCTTGAACGATTTTACGCTTTTGGTTGTGTTTTGGCATATTTCCAGGAATCCAGTAGAAGTGCAAGAAACACTGGAAAAAACCTCGTTTTATGGACTGGAAGGTGGAACTGGAACAAAACAAGTCAAGCTATTGGAAAAGATTGAATTGATGAAAAAATGTGAGGACCCGTCCTAATCAAGTGTTTAATTATCACACAAATATTATTTATTTGTAAACAATGAAAGATTATTTAAAAAGTCTGCCAACAAGTGGCTCTAAAAATTTCGGAATGACATCCCCGCACGAGGGACATACAAAAAAAATGAAAACACCAATAATATTATCCCAGTGCAGCAAGTAAATACATAATACCATAGCATGCATCATAGGCACTCAGCACATAATCCGTACTAAAAATATTTACATCATACCATAGCATGCACAATAAGTCTCCAACACACATTTCATACTTCAAATATTTACATAATACCATCAGTAAAAAGTAAAACACCGAATATTCACAAATACGCAAGACTGAACTGAAATAAACTCAATTTACATAATTATATGATCCAGGACACACGCTGGTATAATTAACTATCCTAGGACATGGATAAACAAAAGAAAACAACTTCAGGTAAGACTTCCAGCGAGCATTCCCTCTTTGGGATCCTGATCACCTGTATTACCTGTCATTGCTCACACACAAAGACTACAACAGCCCCCTTGGGGTTGAGCCAAAGCCCAATATGAAACTATCAAGTAATTACAACATGCATCTATAAAATGGGGTATATGATGTAATGCAGTGCAATGTAATGCAACGCATGTAATGTACAATGGATCAAAATCTCAAGATACCAAAATATCGGAGTCCAAAGAAAGGTATCATCAAACAATAACAATCTCGAGCAGAGGGTGACAGCACACACACTTTGCGCTAGGAGAATCATCATGTGCTATGCTCGTCATCCCTCGTGTCTAGGCCCGATAGCAGCGCGCGTGACTATAGTCGCTACCTAAACTGCCTGTCATCGTCGTGCCCATCGTCCCCGACAGTCAGAGTAAATCAAGTCAATCATCATCAAGGATATCCAGGAAGTGGATAGATCAACATGATATGCCCAACATGTTTGTCATATATCGATGTATATTTATCAAAATGATGTGTGTTAACAAAACATTTATTTTCATTCATCGATATGCCAATCATGAATGTTGTGAATGCTCATAATTCAATTAAAATCACATGGCCAAGTAGTTTCACATAACCAAGTGGTTTCACGTAATTCACGTAAGTTCAGCAATTCATATATCAAATAATAAATATACCTGTCGTATGTTGCCGATCGCCACATACCTTATTTCTCCTTGTTCTAGAGCTATCGTCATCAAAGTTCGTGGAACTCCAAACCTGTATGTTAATCTATAAAATTCATACAATACCACATAGAGGATTATCTACTGAAGTTGGACATACTGGATTGTATCTTTAGTCGATTCTAGTAGCGTCTAAATTCATTAAGCCATCTTATATTTGCATGTTATTCAATTTCGACTTAATAATGGCACATATATCACGATTAAGTCTTTATAACTTCATTCCCGATCATAATTAATTCAACTAATTCACTTCAACCAGTAATTCTCTATATATTATTCAACAGCCAAAGTGACATCATTATAAATAGCAAAACTAAGAAATTCACTAAGTTCTATTGTAATAATGATGTGACTTGAAATAGACACATCTATTGCGTTTAATTGTCTACGATTTGGTAGGTTTTGATGGATAATTTGATACGTATGCTACCTAATCGTATATTTGTGTAATTGTAGGTATAATCGACAAAAACGAGCTAAAAATGATGTGTAAAGACCAAGAAAAGACATGAACATGACAAGGACTCAAAATTGATCAAGAAAAGGGCAAAAACGTAATGTAGGATCTAGCGCTTACCGCTTTACCAATAACTATAGTTAAGGGTAATGGTGCAACATCAATCTTTTCAACCATACACTGGCACAAGCGCCACGTGTTCGACCGATCACAAAGCAGAGGCAATTGTTGAACCCCAACAATCTCTCCCCCAATAATTGTACTCTCTGCAACTCATGGGAATCGAACACGCGACCTTGGCTCTGATACCAATTGTAGGATCTAGCGCTTACCGCTTTACCAAGAACTATAGTTAAGGGTAATGGTGCAACATCAATCTTTTCAACCATACACTGGCACAAGCGCCACGTGTTCGACCGATCAAAAAGCAGAGACAATTGTTGAACCCCAACACGTAATTTTGAAGGAAGAGATCGATTGTCATGAAGAGGAGATCGATCGCCCGTGGACAGAAACTTGAGCAACAAAATTAACGAAGCAGCGATCGATCGGTGATTCTAGGCGATCGATCGCCTGAGGCTACTGGAGGGAAGCGATCGATCGCTATAAAGTGGCGATCGATCGCCTCAAGCGTTTGGCTGAAAAAAATAAACGAAGCGATCGATCGGCATAAAAGGGGCGATCGATCGCCGAAGAGTCCGAATTTTGGAAATTAATTCTTTACCATGTTTAAAAGATTGTAACTTAGTTATTAGCCTCCTAGACCATTGAACTCGATTTTATCACCTCTTTGGCAGATTTTTCCAGACTTTAGAATTTTTTTAGGTTTTAGAAGATTTTTCTTTCAAGTTTTGTCAAGAACAACGCGAAGAACGAAACCGGAATCGACAAGCCGGAATCGTGATTCGTCTTAGTAATTTCTTTCCTTTGTTTATTTAATGTTTTCGAATCAGTTTTTGTTATTTTTAGATTCAATTATGCTAGGCTAAACTCTTAGATTCTTGGTTGAAGGGATACTTGCTTTTAGATTTGAATCTCTTGTGAGAATTTTGGTTTGTTTATTGAATTTAATTTCGATTTCAATTCTGTTTCTTGGTATCGATTTCAATGATTATTGTGTTTGTTTATTAAATTGATCACCTAGTGTTCACATGCATAATCGATAGCTAATTAAGAAGCAACTAAGATTAATAATTACCGGTTGTAGGTGTTATTGAATTCTTAGGAGAAACGATTGGGTAATCAATAATTAACGGCTGTAGTTTCTATTGATTAGATTTATCGAACTCACTAGTTTTGAAATCTATCATTGATTTAATCATTAACAGCTGTAGTTTTGATTAGAGATTTGATAAGGGTCAGATTGAATGTTGTTTTCTCTTTGACTACGATTAAGGTGGGTAGGAATTCAATTTCCAATCGATGAATAATTGAAAGAATTCGAATGTTAGTAATTTGATGATCAAGAGAGAATTTTCCAAAAGTACAGTTGATCGAAAACCAAGAATCGCTTCACTCTCATAAGTTTTAACCGTTTTAGTTAATCTCGTTAATTAGTTTAATTCTTAAAATTTGCTTAGTAGTAATCACTCAACTCAAAACCCCCTTTTTACTATTCGTTTTTAAATTGACACGAAAAAAATACTACCTTCCCTGTGGGATAGATCCCTACTCTCGCTACTACATACTTTTGCTATTAACTTGAGAAGGGTTAATTTGGGCGTACACGATAAGTGCTACCAAATAACCATATGTTTTCTTATATAATTAGTTATTGAGCATTGTAGCCAAACTAAACCATCAATCTCAACCCCAACACTATGTTCTACACCAAACATTTCATAGGTGATAAAGTGAAATTAGCACTCTAAAATCCCTCAAAAATTCAACAATAAAATCAGATTTCTCTATTCTCAAAACAACTCGATTAACTTTTGAGGCTGGGTTTGCCAAACTAACTGCTACCTCACGCATAAAACAGGACATGCATAATCAATACCAATCTCTCCAAACAGAACATGTAAATCAGAGTTCCTACAATTCTCTCATACCTGGTTCATCTAGCAAGAACATGGTTTAAACTAGTTAATCACTGACTAATTAATAACATAGAACCTTCTCCCTCAAACCCATTGTAGGGCCTTCCTACCTTAACATCATTATCATCACATATTATGGACTAAACATGCATTACTAACATCTTAGGGTTCCGGTTGTAGCTTTGAGCTAATAGAATTACAGGCCAAGAATAAAATTTCAAAAGCTAAGTAATTACATTCCTGACAACGAATGTTTAAGCGATAGAATTATACTACTCCTAGAGTAGAGACTATCCAAAAATCATGTATCCTATCTTCTTTCATGCTCCTCATAGCTCACTGCCTCAACCCGACCCTTAGTCTTTCAGTCCAAAAGTGTACCTACATGAACAACCCATCATGAGCATGTACATCGTTACTTAACATCATAAGGTAATGGCATATAAATAAATGCATGAAAGTAATTGTAACATATACTTCCTGGTTAATCGCATTAACCCACTTTGGTTGTCCCTGCTTCATAGTCATGCATATAATCATTAGTTCTTGACATAAATGATTAAAGTCATACTTCACATATATGCTCATAATCAACAATGTTATTGAGAAATGTGGATGTTTCTGGCCTTGTTATATCCGCGGAACAATTGGCCCCCTCGCTTCGACATATAGCGGTCTGTGATTACCCCTCGCTACACCTTGATAGCGGATGTAATCTCCTCGCTAGCTATGTCAGCGGTAAGTACCTTCCTCGCTTTCCCATAACAACCACCAGAACACTCAACCATTCTTAATACATAGTTAAACATACATCATCATCATCATAAATATCATCATCTTATAACATCATCATCTTATAAGCATCATCATCTTATCATAAACGTCCTCATAAACATCATGTAATCTTTACTCATCATAAACTTACTTATCATAATCATCATCATAAACATCGTGAATACTTATACAATCATTGCGTAGTCATAGTATAGGAATGTGTTACCGTCCGATGCCCGTACGTTTCTTACGTACCTTAATTCCTAAAGTGGAGAAGTTGGAGAACTTTATCTCCTTGATGTTGTGGGTACCAAGGATGGTTCTACACATTCATACAAATCAATATTAGTAGCTAAACAGACACAATCGAGACTAGAATCCCATGTAACCTCACCACATCCCGTACATATAATTGGGCCATCTTTAGATATGTGAAAGTCATACAGTAAGGGATGAAATGAGCTACCTTCGTCATCCTGTCCATGATCACCCAGATCGCATCAAATCCAGAGGCCGTCCTTGGTAAGTGGGTCACGAAGTCCATAGATATGTGCTCCCACTTCCATTCAGGTACCTCTAAGCTCTTCAGCTGGCCACCAGGCCTCTGCCTCTCTGCCTTTACTTGCTGGCAAATCAAACATCTTTTGATAAAAGCGATCACGTCACGCTTCATCCGTCTCCACCAGAACTGACCACATAGGTCCTTATACATATTTCTTCCTCCTGGGTGGATGCTAAACCTGCTGCTATGAGCACGGTGCAAGATCCCTTTACGTAACTCTGGTGCCCTCGGCACTACCCAACGGTTACCAAGTCTCAAAGAACCATCTTCTCCCACTCCGAACTTTGATAACTGACCTCGAAGTACTATCGATGACCATCTCTGAACCTCATCATCCGACTTCTGGGCTTCTCTGATAGCCTCAAATACGTATGGCTCAGCCAATAAGGTTGACACTCGCACCGGCGACATGTCCACATCGAAATCATAGCCTAGATGGCAATAAGAAGTCATCATAGCTGATAAACACATAGCATCCTCAGCAGTATTCTTCACCTTCCGACTTAAGGCGTCTGCTATCAAGTTTGCTTTACCAGGATGGTACTCAATTTCACAATCATAATCTTTGAGTAAATCCATCCATCTTCTTTGCCTCATATTCAGCTCTGCTTGGGTGAATAAGAACTTCAAGCTCTTATGATCCGTATAAATGGTAAATGAAGTACCATATAGATAATGCCTCCAAATCTTCAAGGCGAAAATGATGGCCGCCAGTTCAAGATCATGAACTGGGTACCTGGTCTCATGAGGCTTCAACTGCCTCGAAGCATAAGCCACCACATGCTTATCTTGCATCAACACGCAGCCCAAACCTTGTAGTGATGCATCTGTGTACAAGGCAAACCTCAGAAGGAATCACAAATACTGGTGCTGTCGTCAAACGACGCTTCAATTCTTGGAAGCTTTCCTCACAAGCTTCGGACCAATAGAACGACACTCCTTTCTGAGTTAGCTGTGTCAGGGGTCTGGCAATCTTTGAGAAACCCTCGACGAAACATCGGTAATATCCTGCCAAACCGAGAAAGCTCCGTATCTCAGGTACAGAAGTGGGTGCAGCCCACTCCATCACAGCCTCAATCTTCCTGGGATCCACAGATATTCCACTGCTAGATATAACATGGCCCAATAACACCACACTGCTCAACCAGAATTCGCACTTGCTAAGCTTTGCATATAACTGATGATCCCTAAGGATCTGGAGTACTGTCCGCAAATGCCTTACATGCTGTTCTTCAGTCCGAGAGTAAATGAGTATATCGTCAATGAAAACAATGACGAACTGATCCAAATACGGTTGGAACACTCTGTTCATCAGGCTCATAAAAACAGCTGGGGCATTCGTCACCCCAAAAGGCATGACTAGGAATTCATAGTGCCCATATCTAGTCCTGAAAGCTGTCTTCTGAACATCATATTCTCTTACTCGAATCTGATGATACCCCGACCTCAGATCGATCTTACTGTAGAGCCTCGTACCCTGCAGCTGGTCAAACAAATCATCGATCCTTGGAAGCGGATACTTGTTCTTTATTGTGGCTATGTTCAGTTGTCTGTAATCGATCTGAGGTCGGGGTATCATCAGATTCGAGTAAGAGAAGACGATGTTCAGAAGACAGCTGGTCAAACAAATCATCGATCCCTGGAAGCGGATACTTGTTATTTATTGTGGCTATGTTCAGTTGTCTGTAATCGATGCACAGACGCATCGAACCATCCTTCTTTTTGACAAATAAAATTGGTGCACCCCAGGGCGATACGCTAGGGCGTATATAGCCCTTATCAAGGAGCTCTTGTAACTGAATCTTTAACTCCCTTAGCTCCGCTGGTGCCATCCTATATGGGGCACGAGAAATGGCAGATGTCCCCGGTACTAACTCAATTCCAAACTCGACCTCTCTCGTCGGTTGAAATCCGGAAATCTCTTCCGGAAAGACATCAGGAAAATCCGCCACTACGGGCACATCCTCAACCTTTAATTCTTCCCTCTTTTCAGTAACATCAACAGCATAGATGAGATATCCTGCATGGCCTCGTTCCAATAACTGTGCCATCTTGACAGCAGATATCAACGGGATCTTGGGACGAGAACCATCCCCATAGAATGTCCACTGTACTCCCATATCAGACCTGAATCGGACAGTCCTCTGCCTGCAGTTCACAACTGTCTGATACCTGTTCAGAGCATCAATTCCCACAATGCAGTCAAAATCTGACATTCCTAAAACAATCAAATCTGACATTAGCTCGTTACCCTCAAAATAAATGAGGCCGTCATAGACAATCTGATCAGTAATCAAACTTCTTCCAGCGGGTGTCGAGACTACAAGAGGCGTGGGTGACGGAGAAGTGCATATGTGGTGCCTTTCAACAAACCTTTTCAACACAAAAGAGTGTGACGCACCTGTGTCGATCAATATAAAAGCAGGATGCATAAATAAAAGACACGTACCCGCTATCACTTCCTCCGGAGCCGCTGTAGCCTGCTCCCTTGTCAATGCATAAACCTGCCCCTGAGGTGGCCCCATCGGCTGACCTCCATACTGCCTCGGTACAAACGGTGGTCTGTGCTGCACTGCTCTATCCGCAAGCCTCCCCATAGAGTTTTGTTGTCCCTCCCGATTGGGACATTGCCGAGCAAAGTGGCCCTTATTTCCACAAACATAACAACCGACGCAGTCTTTCGTAGAATGTGGTTGCCCACAAATAGAGCACCGAACCTTCCCAAATCTGTCTCCCTGAGACTGTCCTCTTCCCGACGGGGCATCATTCTTACGGCTTCCTTTCCAACGATTCTCGGGACTCTTACCACTAAACCTCGAAGCCGATGTGTCCCCCTTGGCTTGAACTTATCACCCCTCGGCCTTAAATTATCAGAAGTAGATTTCTGAGGGGGTGCTGGAGGTGGTACAGCATCAGGATATGCACCAACTCCCAGTTCAGCTAGCTCAGCCCGTGAAAGGGCGTCATCAAAACAAGCAAGGACATAAGTGATCACCCTGTCATACAGTTCATGCCTCAAGTCCTTCATGAAGTTCCTCATCTTTGCTTGAGTACTTGCAGATATGTGGGGTACATATCTGAGCAGAGAACATTAATGAAGAGCATAATCTAACACAGGCATGTTACCTTGCTTGAGGTTAGTAAACTCATCTTCCTTAGCCTGTCGTGCAGCAGCTGAAAAATAGCGGGTCAGAAACCTAGTTCTGAACAACTTCCAATTTATTTCTTGACCCTGAGCCTCTTGCTCTATCACTGTGGTCTTCCACCACATCAGCGCCTTCTTGGCCAATTGGAACTTCGCTAGCCTTATCCAGACTGACTTAGCACAAGGAGCCGCCACAAATATCTGTTCGATCCTCTCTAACCACTCTTCAGCCTATTCCCCTGTCTCCGTTCCTTCGAACATCGGGGGTCGGTATGTCAGGAACTGAGCCAAACTTAGCTCCCCGGGTAGTAACTGTTGCTCAGAGGGTTCTTCACCCACGGCTGGCGGTGGTAGGGGATTGGTACGCCCAACACTTGCATTAACACTTACTGCATCACCCACTTCAACATTTGTTGCCATGCTGCAAGACAAGGGTTAACAACAATACCCAAAAGCAGTTCATATAATACATCGTTAGAGAAACAAAACATGTTAGTATAACATCATATACTTCATATGCAACACATGCATAAAACATGTTTAAAAGAAGCACCTAGCCAACTTATTGCTAAGGCTACCCTTTACTCATTCCCGGGTTATCTAACCACTGCTCTGATACCACTAATGTAGGGTCTTCCTACCTTAACATCATTATCATCACATATTATGGACTAAACATGCATTAATAACATCTTAGGGTTCCGGTTGTAGCTTTGAGCCAATAGAATTACAGGCCAAGAATAAAATTTCAAAAGCTAAGTAATTACATTCCTGACAACAAATGTTTAAGCGGTAGAATTATACTACTCCTAGAGTAGAGACTATCCAAAAATCATGTATCCTATCTTCTTTCATGCTCCTCATAGCTCACTGCCTCAACCCGACCCTTAGTCTTTCAGTCCAAAAGTGTACCTACAGGAACAACCCATCATGAGCATGTACATCGTTACTTAACATCATAAGGTAATGTCATATAAATAAAGGCATGAAAGTAATTGTAACATATACTTCCTGGTTAATCGCATTAACCCACTTTGGTTGTCCCTGCTTCATAGTCATGTATATAATCATTAGCTCTTGACATAAATGATTAAAGTCATACTTCACATATATGCTCATAATCAACAATGTTATTGAGAAATGGGGATGTTTCTGGCCTTGTTATGTCCGCGAAACAATTGGCCCCCTCGCTTCGACATATAGCGGTACTGTGATTACCCCTCACTACACCTTGATAGCGGATGTAATCTCCTCGCTAGCTATGTCAGCGGTAAGTACCTTCCTCGCTTTCCCATAACAACCACCAGAACACTCAACCATTCTTAATAATATAGTTAAACATACATCATCATCATCATCATAAATATCATCATCTTATAACATCATCATCTTATAAGCTTCATCATCTTATCATAAACGTCCTCATAAACATCATGTAATCTTTACTCATCATAAACATCATCATCATAAACTTACTTATCATAATCATCATCATAAACATCGTGAATACTTATACAATCATTGCGTAGTCATAGTATAGGAATGTGTTACCGTCCGATGCCCGTACGTTTCTTACGTACCTTAATTCCCAAAAGTGGAGAAGTTGGAGAACTTTATCTCCTTGATGTTGTGGGTACCTGGGATGGTTCTACACATTCATACAAATCAATATTAGAAGCTAAACAATAGCCAAATACCAAAAATTCAACAAAAATCATCATTTTCCACTTTTTAAACAGCGGCGATCGATCGCTTAAAATGTGGCGATCGATCGCCTGTAGCAATTTTTGCTACTGGCCTTCGGCGATCGATCGCCTCATACAGGGCGATCGATCGCCACCTGCTGGTGCACGATTTTTCACCATTCATGAGCATTTTTCAAGCTCATCCTCATACATTTCAAACCCAAACTTTCCAACAACATAAACATCATCATAACTCACTAAAACCCACATAAAACACTTCAAAAATCATACCCCAACAACATACAACACATACTCAAAACAAACCCACCTAAAACACTTCAAAAATCATCCCATTTCAAAACCAAACATCATCAAAACTTTAGGAAGGGTTCCATACCTCTTGAGGACTCCAAATCTTAACAAAGATCTCAAAAACAAAGGTTTTGTGGAGCTTTCCCCTTCCTTCCTTGCTAGATTTCGGAAATGGGGTAAATGGGTAGGGTTGAGAGTGAATTGGGGATTTAAGAGAGAAAATGGGTAAAGTGAATAAAGTGTAGTGGGGTAAAGGGGTTATAAGTTAATTAAAATTTGAACCCCAAAGTTAACATGATGTATAAAACACCCCAACATGGTATTTTAAAAGCATTTTACAAAAATGCAACAAACTTCCTCTAACTTCATATCTTCATAAATAACACCCAATACAATTAAATCATGTTAACACCCCATTTTCTAACATGCATAACATGCACCCTGAAATGCAACCCTGGGTCACGCTTATCATGTGACTAAGCATTTCAACATGATAATTAATTTCAACACATAAATCAATTATCAACATAATTCATCATATAAACATAATTAATGCCCAGATTGCAATTAATTAATTTCGGGGCATCACACCCATAAAAGCCGATCAACATTCCCCAACCAACAACAAGGCAGAAATCGCTTCAATCCAAAATGCAAGGAAATTACATGCAATCCTCTCAAACATGATTAAACAAGCTAAAGCATGATTAAAATGGGTAAAAATGATCATGGAAATGAACCAACAAATCATCACCCCAAACTCAAGAAAAACCGATCAAACCTACACACATGCATTGGTCAAACTTGACCAAAACTCCATAAAATTGCAGGGAAGAAAGAGTATGGAACAAGGGAAGATTTACCTAAACCAATCTTGAAGAAATCGACCAAAAATCGGACGAATCCTAGTTTACAAATCTCTGCGCTTTCTGGGCAATGGCGAAGAAATCCGCGATGAATACCACGATTTCTTCGAATGTAAATTATCGCTGGAGAGAGGGGAAGATGGCGCTGGGTCGAGCTCGGCGAACGACGGTCGGACGGTGGGGTGCGCGGCGCTTAAGCGGTGAGGGGTTGAAGCAAGCACGAGAGAGACAGAGTGAGGCAGAGATCGGGTTTGAATGTGTGTGTTTGTGTGTGCATATTTTAGTGCGTGAAATTAAGCTAAAAGCATTTTAATATATGTATTTCCAGTCCAGTAATGTACATCAGGGTGTCGCCAGTGTACTGATATAAAATTGTACAGTCGGTACTTGGGATTTATATCCACTATTATAACACAAAATTAAATTCTTCATTTTAGTAATTTATTTCTAAAATATTATCGGAGTTTATTTTTACAATTTCAAAAATATGACATGTTCCGATTAAATTGTCAGTTGATATTCATCTTGTCAATTTAACATTTAATTAATTATTACAAATTAATTATTATTAAATTCCCAAATTATATTAACTAACAGTAATCAAATCTCGGGGCCTTACACTTCTCCCCCACTTAAACAGATTTCGTCTGTCCTCGAAATCTCAGACATAGATACAGATCAATGCTAAAAATAGCATATGGATCAGAATACATATCAGGATATATTGAATACCATAGAACAAATATATATCCTTACGATCCAAAATGCGAACAAGATGTTTGACAAGAATGAACAATTCCAATCTCGTTAGGCTGAAAGACATGCTAGATTCGATTAATATTTTGTAACAGGGCAACATGAAGAAAATACAACGCGAGTGACCGATAAAGCTGGTGACAATGCCAATCCATAGGCAAGATTTCCAATTTGATCTCGGATCGTGCACAATCAAAGTAACAAGGCGATAGTTTGTCTCGTGAGCCAAAACGATTTGTGTCTCTAACGGATAGATTTTAAGAAACATATGATCACCTATTTGAAATTCTACGGGTCGTCTTCGTTTAGAAGCATAACTAGCTTGACGATCCTGGGCAGCCATCAACCGCTATCTGAGCAACTGAATCTTATCATTCGTTTCTCGTATTCATCAAGTCCAGTCACTGGTGTTTCACCAATTTCTTTCCAGGCTAAAGGCGATCTACAACATCTCTTCCAAAAGGTTTCAAAAGATGTTGAACCTAAGCTCGTTTGGTAGTTATTAATATAGGGACTTTGATTAACTGCAAAGTTTCATGCCCTCCAAAGTTAAAATCATTCGCCACATTACGTAGCATATCCTCGATAAACAAATGTCATATTCGTATAAGGATAAGTCCGCTCGTAAGGAAACAAAAGTGCAGACATAGGAAGTAGATCAATAATGACCAAACAATATCACAGTCTCGGGGTGATCGAGGAATATGGTTCACAAAATCCATAGCCATAAGTTCTCAATCCCATTGGAGACTCTTGAAGCCATGAAGTAACCCTCCGAGTTTCATTCATTTGGTTTAAACTTGGTGACAACCGCAACATTTGACAATGCATCAGTAATCATCTTATCTCATACTGCTCCGCCGGAATGGAGGTTTCAGAGTCATGCATTTTTCGCCTTCAGGGTAGATACTGTATTACAGTCAAGAATCTTCACGAATAATCACAGAGGTCAAATCATAATTATCAGGAGCAACTTATCAAACATTAAGTCATGAAGGACTATCAGAATACGTTTGAAAATGAGATAGATGTCCTAAAGATACATTTCGTTAGGTTGATATGATATTTAGAATAAATTCAGACTCAATTTGAAATGCTGAGACAAATGATATAATTTCTGGTATGAGTGGAAAGCTCAGTCAAATGTACAGATATCAGCATGTACTTGGTGATACGAACAAAAGCTAGAATAGACTCGTGGACTTTACGACTAAGGACAGTCGTCGACATTCATTCGTCTAGGATGATATTGAGCTTCACCATCGCGATCCTTCAAAAAAGATTCATCAACCTGCGTTGCCTCATATTTAGATCGGATTAAAAGAATATATATTTTAAGTTCTTGTGGTCCGAATAAAACAAATGTTTCCCCCGTATAAATAATGACGTCAAATTTTAAAACAAAACATTTATTACCAGTTCAAAACTAAATATAGGGTCTCAAGAAAACAATTTCATACTCGTCTGACCAGCTACATTTTCAACTTTTCTGTGTCAGTTGAGTAATATGTTTAGCCATTTTTTTCAGAACAAATTCTTTCGATAAATCGACATTTGGGATCCCGCTAAACCATAAAATATTGGGCCTCATGAACGTTGATAGGTCTTAGCTAGTTTCACACTACTTCGACCTTGGTCGAATAAGTCAAAATGCTACGTCGAGAAATGACGTGGCCCAAGAGTATCACTTCGATCCTCCAAAATTTTGTTTACATAGCTTGGCATACAGAATCATTTCCTGATAGAAAATTGAGATATCGATTAGAGATCTGTTCTATTTTCTGTGGTGTCAGAATGAATGACAAAAAAAGATTCGGTGGTTAATCAAAGAACCAAAGTTACGCTCGTCTGATCAGAGAAATATCTGACTCGCTAGAGTTAACCACAGAAGGGATGTGAGATTTTCATATTCTCCACTATCGATGGGAAAGGTCAATAGGAGTATCCCGCTAAAATTCCATGATAGAAAGTTTATCATCCTGTGCAATCCACATTCTGGTTGGATGGATGGATCAAGATTATTTCACGTACGGAATCTGAGATATCTGTTTTGGATATTCAACACAGCCTATTTTCATCGCAAAAGACTTTACAATTCGATCAAGAATTTTTCAAAGGATTCGACTAATCAAGTCCATGAAATACATGAATTAGAGTCTCTTATACATCAGCAAACAAGATAGATTTAGGCAGATCTTGGTTTTGGATGGACATCTAATACTATTCAAAGTACAGATCTTTTAGTAGAAGTACAAAATCGTCCTAAGATAAAGAATCAAATAAATCGTTAACATAATACAATCATTATTCAAATTGTCTAAATTCAATACCGAGTTAAAGTCTCTATATCACTATGCTTACAAATCTCCACTGGAAGTATTTTTGAAAGTTCTACCATTTTAAATTTCTTCTCAAAACTTTATCACAAATGCATGAAATCTATACCGAGTTAATATTCAGGTCCATGCAAATTCTATTATGTAGTATATCCAAAATTATCACTTCAGTTAACCTGAGATCCATGATAGCTCCGAGCACAAGTTCATGTTCAACACTACTGTCGTGCGATCTCCAGGTCTGGGTTCGTACCAATTCTACATTTTCAGAAAATTCAACTTTCCTTGAAACAGATTTTATGGTACATTTACGCAAAGTTCGTATATAATCATTTCATTAATGGTTCTCAAATATATCAAACCATTTTTAGCATTTATTTAATTATTTTTGCGCATCGTTCAATTCATGTCCGGATGTACATCTGTTGTAAGGATCCTAGTTCCTTAAGTGTGGATTAAAGTCATAATCCATTGATTTTGGGACACCCATTCGTAGTTACTGGAAGAGTCGTCATTGATGTTGAAGAAGGGAAGTTGATCCTTCGTGTAGGAGAGTACCGGGTTACATTCAATATGTATAAATCTTCAACACACGCACAACGAGCATGATTATTTAAAAGTTAACATGATTGACACTTTGCTTGTTGATGTGGTGCAAGGTACTTATGAGGTAAAGATGAAGACCGAACTAGAGACTGCAGAAGGCAAGAGCCATGACATGGTGAAGTCAAAGAAGGCTAAGAAGCTTAAGGAGAAAAGGACGTTCATGAAGGGAGAGACAGTTCAATTGGACAAAGCACCACCACCTCGCATTTTCCAAAGCAAGCGAAAGGCTTCGTGCTAACCATTCACTGTTACCAAGATATACCCGTAAGTAGCCATTAAGGTAAGTTATCCTATTTTAG
Organism: Haberlea rhodopensis; assembly: GCA_907163345.1. Lineage (NCBI taxonomy): Eukaryota > Viridiplantae > Streptophyta > Magnoliopsida > Lamiales > Gesneriaceae > Haberlea > Haberlea rhodopensis. Next base: position 2,791,508 of record CAJQUN010000020.1, on the reverse strand, counting down.
GCACTTATGTCATTAATGATGAGAGGTTGAGGCATTACCCAACTGATTACGGAGATTCGTGCTCCACGAACGATTCCAACCTTTGAGGCAATGTGGTAATAAGTCCATCTTGGGACTATAAATCAAGAACTATTTTTTTCCCTTATCTCCATTCTTCATTTTATTTCTAGTTGGTTTGCATTTTAAATTAATTTGTCTGTCTTGAATCCAATTTTGTTCACACTCTCACCAATGATGAAGAAACTAAGGATGAGGGTGATGACTACTGACGGTCGTCACCACAGGTATTTCGTTGTCCCTAATTTTCAATCTTATTACATTGAGGACAATGCAATATTTAAGTTTGGGGGAGTAGTGAGTCGTTGATGGATTGTTTCTCTTGAGCTGTGAATATTTGGTTGAGTATTGATCTTGAATTATCTTATGAAGAGCATATAAATTTTGTTTGGTGTAATTGGATTAAGTAGTGAATCTATGCCATGTTGTTATTAGTTTTACTCTACTTTTGACTTGTATCTTGAATATTGTAGACGTGTTGTGAATAATATCTTGATTTGAGTTGACATGTTGAAAATGAGGAATAATTTGAGCACATTAAGTCATGAACTTGTTGATTGCATTTAGAGTAGTGATGATATGTGTGAACTTGATAACATGTCTTGAGCATCTTAGAGTGATCATAGAACTTATTTGATGATGGCACTTTGAGGCGAAAGTTTTATAATTATGAGCATGACTTGGACATGATTTAGGCGATCCTTGGAACGTTTGAGCCTTTCAAGCCTACCATGTCTATATTATATCACTATGTCCACTTTTGAGCCTAACTGAAAAAGAATGGTGTATATTTAACATACAAATAAATCCCTATCCGACATTCATTGGTAAACTCATTATACCCACCTTTATTAGCCAAAATTGAAAATTATCCTTACGCTATGGGAGTATACTGAATCTCATCAATGCATGTGAATTGTTATATCATGATGAGCTTATGGAAAATATTGATGGATGAGAAAAAGAGCAAAAGAAAAGATGTAAAGAAAGAGCCTTGAGAAAAAGTTTATGAATAAGAAAGTGGCCAAGGCTAGAAAAAAAATATAAGCTCAATATGTGCTAAAAAGAAAAAAAAAATTGAACTTTATAAGTTATACTCTGCACTTATCATATCTTTTCTTTGCAAACCGACACCAAAACGGCTAACATTATAAGCTTGAAAAGTCCTTTTGATCCAAGTCTAGGAATTAATTACATTAGTGAAGAAGTACTCGATGATAATCTTGACTATTGTTGATTAGCACTGTTTGATCTATGGTGATTGTATGATACTTGTGATTGACAATAGAACACACACGTTCGAGTTTGAGGCTTGTTACTTGATTTAAAGAGAAAACACTTCGTGTCCAACGTTTAGATGGATTCTTGTCGAGGTATGAGTGAAATTTCTGAGATAAACATATGAGCACGAAATAATCCATGTCACATATCGTTTGTGAGTTTCACTGTTTTTAATTCTATTCTTGCTCGAGGACGATCAAGAGCTAAGTTTGGGGGAGTTATAGTTGTCATTTTTACACTTATATTTGCATATATTTCTTGCCATTTTATAGTGATTCGTGGACGATTTTACGCTTTTGGTTGTGTTTTGGTATATTTACAGGGAAATTTAGTAGAAGTGCAAGAAACACTGAAAAACGCCATTTTACGGACTGGAAGGTGGAACTAGGACAATACAAGTCAAGCTATTAGAAAAGAAGTGAAAAAGATTGAATTGATGAAAAAATGCAAGAGATCGACACATATAAGCAAGAGATCGATCGCCATCAGTCAAAAACGTGAAGAAAATTTGATGCAAGAGGTGATCGATCACAACTACCAAGAGGTCGATCGCATCTCTGCAGAAATTTTAGGCGATCGATCGCTACTCATGAAGAGATTGATCGCCATAGAAATAAAATTGAAGAGATCGATCGCCCTAAACCAAGAGATCGATCGCTATAGAGTCCTGCACGAAAAAAAATTACCTTTTTAGAGAGATTTGCTATTTTGGTATCAGATTTGATGGCTCGTCTTCTGACTCAGAATAGCAGCCTACCCTTGGGAGAGCCATCACCTACAAGAGGGATTCAAAGCAACCCAGCTAGAGACGGGAACATTGGATCGACACACGGTTTCAACATCGAGTGTTTATATGTATTTCTAAACTTTATTTTAATTTTATTTTTGATTTTACAATGTTTATAATGTTGTTAGATGTTATAAAACATTGTTTTTCCGTTAATATGCTATGCTAAGTTTAGTATAGAGACAAGGGGATCTTGTATATGAACCCACAATTTTATTTAAACTTTTTTGATTGAGTTTTTGTTATCTTTGTGTTTGTGTTATGTTTTTAATGCTTTTAAGGGATTAGCTACCCTTTGAATGATGTTAATGCAATCGAGATTGAGAGATGATATTGTAATACAGAACAAATAACACATACCGTGGATTTCAGACCGAGATCGAGAAATGACGTCAAATACACGAGTGATAGCTATAGATATCTAGTAATTGAAGGCTAAGGGTTTTCATAGAGCGTATGCAACATTGAATTGTTAAGTAAGTGAACGAGAGTTACTTATTGCAATTTGGTGTTAGGTTTAATATAGCTCGAGATAGTGTATTTGATATAACCGGAAAACTTGTCACCTTAGATGCATTAATTGTAATTAGAACTAGTAGATGACTTGTGGGGAATTACTCAAGTGAACGAAGTCTCGATATTTATCTCTACTGTTTACTATATTACTTCTTTGTGGTGTGGTTGATTCCTAGAGTTGAGTAAAGTAGTTAATCTTTCAAAACAATTTTGTAGGTTAAATATAATATGCAAATTGAATTTGGTAATTACTATTAGTACGACTCCTTACTTTTATATTATTATACTAAAACTTGGCACGGTGAACTTGCGATATAAAATCACTACATTGGAAATAATTGTTTAAAATAATAGTGATCACATATCCTATCTCATTTATTATGGTTTTTCTTATACCGATTTTTACAGCGCAGGTATTCACCACCATTTGCTGGGTCTGTCGGAACCTCCTGCATCCCTTATCTACCCGACCATCAATCAAGTACCTTACTTCCACTTTCAAAACCTTTTCTTTATATGTGCATCAACATCATGCATTATAAATCATAAATGTTTATATTATACATAAACAATTAGTAATAATCAACTCAAGGCATTGCAAACATTATATGACTTTTATGATGCAGCAAACGAAGGCTTCAACTTACCTTAGTCCCTTGTGCAATGAAATGGAAACTCAGTCTCCAAAGGATGATGTTTAATTAAGATCATTTACTCTTTACCTTTCCATGATATATAGTCAGTTCTAACTTAAATTAACCAAATATTAATTCATCAATCATTTTCATATGCATAATGCTTACTATTCATGGTTTCAATTCACAAGCATTTTACTATTCATGTTACTGTTACTATTCATAATCCTTATATACATATTATTATGACAATAAAATTGTGATGCCCGGGAATTATTGGTGTAAATCCCGGTGTGATAATGATCCTTAATGGATTATAACTATGGCAATTATGAATTAATTGCGATATTGGAACTCCCGATGATTTTAAATCCGGAATTTGGAGTCGTTGACCAAGGGTTGAGATTATATTCTCATCGTGGTGATAACCTTGGAATTTGGTTTTTGGTGGGATCTGGGGTCCGGAGTGCTTTGTGCTGGGGCTGGTAATGGAAATTGAGATTGAGAGGTAATTATTGAACACAGATGATTTTTAATGAGTCATGATGTATATGTGGAGGATTTGGGATTTTTGAGACTTGGTACTATATATATGCCAAGAGGGCTCGGTGTATAGCCATTTTCCTCTCCTCTCTCTCTCCTCTCCACGCCTCTTCCCCCATTTCCCCAAACCCTTCTTTTCTGCTCCCATGGAAGAATCGAGCAAGGCTCGATCTCGGAGCAATATTTCTCGAAGATAATGAGGTATTGCGCTTCCCTCTCCTCTATCTTCGTTTTGATTGTGGTATTGTTGTTTCTGGTTAAGATATGTGTTGGGTTTGGAATTTGGGGATTTTTGGTAAAAATCTTAAATTTTGTTATTGGAGTTTTTAATGAGTTTTAATGGAGTATTTGAGGTGTTGAAGGAGTATGGGGTGTTGGTTTTGAGTTTGGGTGTGAAAAACACCATTGAAGCTCGAGTTTTTCCGAAAATCACAGGTCGCGATCGATCGTGGTTTGGCGCCGATCGATCGCGATGAGATTCTGGAAATTTTTGAAGACGTACAGTGCTGGCGATCGATCGCTAAGTCTCGGCGATTGATCGCGAGGGGTTTGGCGATCGATCGCGAGAGGGTTCTGTTGGCCACTGGTTCATGCAATCGATCGCGATTATATCGGCGATCGATCGCGGCTCGAAGAAGTTGGTTTTTTCGATATTTTGGAAAATGTCGGGATTTTGGAATCGAGGTTTACTTAGCCGATTTTTGGGGCAGTGCCTACATTCCATTGGGAATGCTATACTTTTAAAATGGAATGGTTGGAGCCTAATTATAAAAAAAGTGGGACACTCGTTTTAATAAGTGGTTAACCTTTGTACTTATAAAATGGAATATTTTGGGTATTACGCATGCTTAGCCCGAGTCTTTTAATATGGTAAATCGTCATGGATTGAAGGTATAATTGGGGGTTATGAATGTGCTTTGGCACGTGGTTGCATGCTTGTTGATAATTGTGAATTATTTTATGTGTTAGCACATAATTCATCGGATCACGGGACTAAGTTAAGGTTGGGTTTGAACTACGGAATCATAAGGTACGTATAACGTACGAGCATAGCCTTTTATATTATTGCAACTATGAAATGTATGGTAAATGGATATACATTGGGAATTATAAGGTGCCACTTTTGAGCGAGCAACGATTGGGGATGTTGTCGCTGTTGAGCGAACATTGGGAATTATGACGCCGCTACTGTTGAGCGTGCGTGGGGTTAAAATGTCGCTATTGTGGAGCGAGCGATGCAATAGAAATATGGAATTATTGATTAGATATATGTGATATCTGTAGTCATTTATCTAATGATTTAATCATATTTGATTATGACTTAGTTAATCAACGAGATGATTAACTGGCTTTTGGGAATTTGATGGTTTCGGTTATTTTGAGAACAGGAACAGCACGGTGAACTCCATGTGGTAACGATACTATACAGATTACATTACAGTTTTATATTCTGTAAATTATGTAACTGTGATTATTGGAATGGTGGTATAGGTATGCCCACCTCGTGTGGTCGATGTCTCTGTTGGGGCAGGTGGAACATGTACAACGGTAGCTCCGGAGTTGAGGTCGAGCTATGGATTAGAGATGCTTCCAAGATCGAAGTACCAGTGCCGGTATTGAGTAGAGTACCTTATACATTAAATACACATTCATTCATTGGGTGCTCGCATGTGATCACGTTTATATGTGTATATGGGTTGTATACAGGGCATGGTCTTTCTCTTTTCATTTATATGTTGCATGCAATTAACGTGAGGAATTGCTAAATGAATTGAGAACATGTTAGTGTATTATAAGGGTGCATGCTATGTAAGTGGATTTGTTTTGGGAAAATTGGACATTATATGGGTTAATGTAAGGAATTTTATTATTGGTATGTTATGTTATGGTAGCATGTGGTTCTTTCCCCCTGATTACATGATTGCATGCACTAAATACATGGGTTACTACACTAATAGCGGGTTAAGGGCACGGGGGTCCTTACATTAGTGGTATCAGAGCAATGGTTTGCTCTTTGGGGCTGTTGAGGGCCTATGAACATGTTGATGGAAATGGGTAGCACATAATTTTGCATCATGGTAGTTAGTGTTGTGTGACACGACTATTTTGCTTGTGTGACACGACTGTTGTTGCTAACCATGGTGGTTGCAGGGTCATATGGGATATGGATGAGACCTTGTGGAATGGGGATCACCTCTTGAGTCCAATGGGCAAAGTGCACATGTTCGGGGGTCACCTCTTGAGCCTACGGGGTAAAGTGGCACGTACATGGGAGTACCTCTTGAGCCTGCGGAACAAAGTGATACATTCCTGATAATGCCGATGACATGTCGAAGCAATGATGCCTCTGTCGTGTCGAAGCGATGGTACACGTCGTTGTCACGTCGAAGCGATGATGTCGCTGTCATGTCGAAGCAATGATACTTGTCGCTGTCATACGTAGCGATGAAAAATATTTGTCGCTAATATGTAGAAGCGAAGAACATGACCGCTGTCATATTATAGCGAGGGATATTAATTGTCGCTGGTATGTCGAAGCGAAGGGTATTAATGTCGTCGTCATACCGCAGAGATGAGAGAATATTTGCCTCTATATGTAGAAGCGAAAAACACGACCGCTGTCATATTATAGCGAAGGACATTATTTGCCACTGGTATGTCAAAGTGACTGCATTTATTTTAAACAAAAGATTTTTCAAAGAATAGTGTGAAGCGATTCTACCGCAAGTGCACGGTGTCAAGTTTTAGTATAGTGAAAATTAAGTACGGGATGTCGAATCCACAGGGACTAACGTATAAGTACCAAATAAGATTAATAAAATTATATTTAGCCTACGATTAACAAAGGTGATTAACTAACGCTAATTTAAACTAAAGACTGAAAAATAAACAAGAAACAAAAAGATGAATGGTTCAGGATATGCGAAGGCAAGTTACTAGAGAAAATTTCCAAGCTCGTCGTTCAACTATGTTCTCTTTAATGATTCAACTGAATTCTCAAATTATCAACCAATTGATTTTAAAGGTGAAAGGTTTTCGCGATTATTCGATACACTCTCTCGAGCTGTAAAGAAACTAACATTAATTAGAATAAGTCACTCTCGTGCACCTATTTACTAATATAATATTGCATGAAACGTCAACACCTTATAACTCTAAATCTTTCGATTCCAAGTTCTCACGTATGCGATATCATATCTCGATCTCAATCGTAACATACATCATAAATTAATGGAGCGTGTTACAACATTATCTCTCGATCTCGGTTATAACTCTCAGATTCAATCAAAGCTAGCTAGACTTTGATCTACACAAACAATTAATTTATGAACAAACATTCAATACGCTCAAACACAATTGAATCAATAATCAAACACAAACTAAAACTCGAATAAAATAAACTAGATTTAATTCAAATCAAATACATAAGAGTTTAATTGTCTCTCGACCTCAAAAACATCAAATGGAATTGAAAATCAAATAAATTAAAGTTTAGAAATACGATAAACGGTGGATGAATCTGTGCGTTGCACCGTGATTTCTTCTCTTGTTCCTTCCTTGCACTCCGGAATGGATTGGCTCGACTTTGGACGAAGAACGGAGATTGAATCTCCTTCGGAGGCGTTAGGCAGCGGCTAGGGCTGCTAATTTTCGACCTAATCACATCTGGTATCCTCTCCCCTGATTTGGAAGTGATTTACCCTTTTATACCTCAAAAAGTCATTTCAAAAATGGAAGATAAGATTTTCCCGGATTTGCGTCTCGATCGATTGAGATTTGCGTCCGATCGATCGGGGCACTGTTCATGTCAGCCTTTGAAACTCACTGCCTCGCTCGATCGATCGAGATTTTCCACCGATCGATCGAGACTTTGAAAAATCAGCTCTGAAGTTACTGCCTCGCTCGATCGATCGAGATTTTCCACCGATCGATCGAGACTTGAAATTCTTTTCTTCTCAGTGCACTGTCTGTCTCGATCGATCGAGACATAATCTCGATCGATCGAGATTCCGAAAATCTCACTTCCTCAATTTCAACTCTTTCTCGCCTCGATTTCGCCCGTTATCTTCATATTAGCTCATTTCTTCCACTTCCGATCTAATTTCCTGAAACAAACGAATAAACACCAAAAAAACATAATATCATCCAGGAAAAAGTACGGAAAATGGGAAGAAAGTACAGTTAAAAACACTTAAAATCTAAGCCTATCAACTCCCCCAAACTTAGACTTGATCGTCCTCGAGCAAGCAATAAGCTCAAAAAGAAAAGTTAAACTCGATACTAAGCATGAATCATCTTTACAACATACGTAAAAACTCAGAAATCCTACTTGCACATCAATAGAAGTCATTCAACACTTAACAAGAAGCAATTTCTCCTAAGTTAAACAATACATCGCAACATCGGAACGTGCGCGTGTGCTATTGTCAAACATGAGTTACATACATATCTTTAAGATCAACATGTGCCATATCAACTCCTAGTCAAGATTACTTTGAATTACTCTACAAATTTACTATCCAGCACTTCTCCACTAATGTAATTATTGCCTAGACTTGGATCAAAAGGTCTTAAAAGCTTATAACGTTAGGCCTTTTGGTGTCGGCTTCAAAGAAATGGTAGGATGAATTCAAAGAAGAGAGTATAATAAAATCAGTTCAACTATTTTAAGCTTCTCTTCAACTTTTTCTAGCCTTGGCCACTTTGGGTCTTCTTTGAATTTTTCTTTTCAAGGCTTTTCTCTACAATATTTCTTTTTCTTTGCTCATTCTTTCGTTTTTTTCAATAAGCTCATCAAGATATAACAATTCAAGTGCATCGAATGATATTCATTATACTCCCTTAGGGTAAGGATAACTTTTTTCATTTAGGCTCAAATAAGGGTAAGTATAATGAGTTTGCCAAGAATGTCGAATGGGGGTCTAATCATATGCAATGCATATACCATTCTTTTTCAATAAGGCTCAAAAGGGGACACTAAGGAATAATATATAACAGGTAGGCTTGAAAGGCTCAAACGGTCCAAAGATCGCCTAAATCATCTCCAAGTCTAGTTCCTAATTATAAATTTCGCCTCAAAGTGCTTTCAACTAAACTGTAAAGTTATCTAAGATACTCAAGACTCATCATAGTTAACACAAATTTTCAATTTAATCAATACATACTTCACTCAATCATGACTCAATAAGTGCTCAAATAATTCCTCAGTTTTGACATATGGTTAACAATGGATATATGCAAACAAGTTAAACATTTCCACGACTCCTATCTAGATGAGGATTAATTTCATCATGTATTATCGTTGCAATTCCAACTCATCAATTCTCAAGAATAACTCAATCAATAAAAAAAAAAATGTTGGTAATGCTCAAGGATGAATCAGTCTCAAAATCATGCAGTCATGCTAGGAAAAGAAACAAGACAAGTAGCAGAATGTGCAAAAGCAAGATATATACAAATACTCAAAAACCCCCCCAAACTTAGCATGTGAATTGCCCTCAATGAACAAGAAAAATGAATGCACAGGCAAAGACACATACCATGACGACGATCGTCACTGATCGTCGTCCTCATCATGCTCCGGAGGGGGGACTGGGGAGTGGTGCTCCTTGGCACACACGGATTCATGCTACAAAACAAAAGTAAACAAAATCACAAAATCAATAAAACTAAACTAAAGAAAAAGAAAAAGAAACAAAGGGAATAAGAAAGAGTTCTTGATTTATAGTCCCAAGCTGGACTGTCACCTCCTCGTCTTGTCATTCGATGGCTCCTTTGGATTCTTTACAGAATCACTTGGGAGCGTACCTTGCGTTCTCCTTGAAATCAACGTGGCCAATTGCCCTATCTGCACTTCCAAATTTTTAATAGATGCATCCTGATTCTGCATCCTTACCTCCGTCGATGAAATCAATTTTGCCATAAGTTCCTCCATACTCGGCTTTTGTGTGAACCCTGCCTGCGGTTGTGGGTTCAACACATTCTCTTGATTCGACCACCTCAAATTCGGGTGGTTCCTCAATGGTTGGTTATAATTCGAATATGAATTTTTGGGTGGCCTGTTACCTACAAAATTCACAGCCTCAACAGATTGGTTAAACTGGTTACCTGCCTGACACTCGATGCTAGGATGACCGCCTCCACACAGCTCACAGAAGATAGCTTGGGCGTGCATTGCTGCCGCTCCCATGCTGTCTATCTTCCGGTTCATGGCTTCTAATTGAGCCGAAAGAGCAGTGATATCGTCCACTTGATGGACTCCCATTGGCTTCTGTGGCGTGCTCCTCTCTGACTGCCACTGGTAACTGTTGCACGCCATTTCCTCCAACAAGCTATATGCCTCTTCCGGCGTCTTCCTCATTATTGATCCCCCAGATGCTGCATCAATCATTGAACGGTTAGAAGAAAATAAACCGTTATAGAAAGTTTGTACCTGCAACGAAATGGGTAGACCATGGTGTGGGCATCTCCTCAACAATTCCTTAAAACGATCCCACGCTTCATATAATGTCTCGGGGTCAAACTGCCCAAAAGTTGTGATATCGTTCCGCATCTTCGCCGTCTTGGAAGGGGGAGAAGTATTTTGATAAAAACGCCTTCGTCATCCCCTCCCATGTTGTTATAGAACCTGCAGGTAGTGAATTCAACCATGCCTTAGCTTTGTCTCGTAATGAAAAGGGGAAAAGTCTTAACCTGATGGCGTCGTCCGAGACGCCATTATGTTTGAAAGTGTCACAAATCTCCAAAACGTTGGAGATGTGATTATTTGGGTCGTCCGCCGCTCCCCCAAACATAACCGAGTGCTGTATCATTTGTATGATCGCCGGCTTGATCTCAAAATTGTTTGCTTGAATCGTCGGCCTCGTAATACTGGACAACGATCCATGAAATGCTGGTTGCACAAAGTCCATCATTGACCTTGGGTTCTGTGCTTCATTATTATCTGCCATCTCTCGAGCTTCTCGTAATCGCCTAAGTAAAGTTCTCTCTATCTCAGGATCGAAAGGCTCGAGAATGGGCTCCTCTCTTCTGAGCATGCACTAGAGAAAAGATTCCTGTACAAAATAGACAAAAGGAGACAAAAAAATACACAAATTTATTAACAAAGATCAACAAAAGAAAACAGAAAAGAAAAACACAAACGCAATAATAAAAGAATTGGCTAAATTACAATTAACTAATCTCGTATGATATTATACAGATTAGTCCCCGGCAACGGCGCCAAAAACTTGACCGCTTTTATTTTAAACAAAAGATTTTTCAAAGAATAGTGTGAAGCGATTCTACCGCAAGTGCACGGTGTCAAGTTTTAGTATAGTGAAAATTAAGTACGGGATGTCGAATCCACAGGGACTAACGTATAAGTACCAAATAAGATTAATAAAATTATATTTAGCCTACGATTAACAAAGGTGATTAACTAACGCTAATTTAAACTAAAGACTGAAAAATAAACAAGAAACAAAAAGATGAATGGTTCCGGATATGCGAAGGCAAGTTACTCGAGAAAATTTCCAAGCTCGTCGTTCAACTATGTTCTCTTTAATGATTCAACTGAATTCTCAAATTATCAACCAATTGATTTTAAAGGTGAAAGGTTTTCGCGATTATTCGATACACTCTCTCGAGCTGTAAAGAAACTAACATTAATTAGAATAAGTCACTCTCGTGCACCTATTTACTAATATAATATTGCATGAAACGTTAACACCTTATAACTCTAAATCTTTCGATTCCAAGTTCTCACGTATGCGATATCATCTCTCGATCTCAATCGTAACATACATCATAAATTAATGGAGCGTGTTACAACGTTATCTCTCGATCTCGGTTATAACTCTCAGATTAATCAAAGCTAGCTAGACTTTGATCTACACAAACAATTAACTTATGAACAATAACATTCAATACGCTCAAACACAATTGAATCAATAATCAAACACAATGAAACTAAAACTCGAATAAAATAAACTAGATTTAATTCAAATCAAATACATAAGAGTTTAATTGTCTCTCGACCTCAAAAACATCAAATGGAATTGAAAATCAAATAAATTAAAGTTTAGAAATACGATAAACGGTGGATGAATCCGTGCGTTGCACCGTGATTTCTTCTCTTGTTCCTTCCTTGCACTCCGGAATGGATTGGCTCGACTTTGGACGAAGAACGGAGATTGAATCTCCTTCGGCGGCGTTAGGCAGCGGCTAGGGCTGCTAATTTTTGACCTAATCACGTCTGGTATCCTCTCCCCTGATTTTGAAGTGATTTACCATACCTCAAAAAATCATTTCAAAAATGGAAGATAAGATTTTCCCGGATTTGCGTCTCGATCGATTGTGATTTGCGTCCGATCGATCGGGGCACTGTTCATGTCAGCCTTTGAAACTCACTGCCTCGCTCGATCGATCGAGATTTTCCACCGATCGATCGAGACTTTGAAAAAATCAGCTCTGAAGTTACTGCCTCGCTCGATCGATCGAGATTTTCCACCGATCGATCGAGACTTGAAATTCTTTTCTTCTCAGCGCACTGTTTGTCTCGATCGATCGAGACATAATCTCGATCGATCAAGATTCCGAAAATCTCACTTCCTCAATTTCAACTCTTTCTCGCCTCGATTTCACCCGTTATCTTCATATTAGCTCATTTCTTCCACTTCCGATCTAATTTCCTAAAACAAACGAATAAACACCAAAAAGCATAATATCATCCAGGAAAAAGTACGGAAAATGGGAAGAAAGTACAGTTAAAAACACTTAAAATCTAAGCCTATCACAAAGCGAAGTAGCGATGAAGGATATTTGTCGCTAATATGTAGAAGCGAAGAACACGCCGCTGTCATGTTATAGCGAGGGATATCATGCCGCTAGTTCTATTGGCGATGGTTCATGCCACTGGGTATATATAGCGTTCATTCCGCTATTCTATTGGCGATGGTTCATGCCGCCGGGTATATATATATAGCGATGGTTCATTCCGCTATTCTATTGGCGATGGTTCATGCCACCGCGTATATATAGCAATGGTTCATTCCGCTATTCTATTGGCAATGGTTCATGCCGTTGGGTATATATAGCGATGGTTCATTCCGCTATTCTATTGACGATGGTTCATGCCGCCGGGTATATATAGCGATGGTTCATTCCGCTATTCTATTGGCGATGGTTCATGTCGTCGGGTATATATGGCGATGGTTCATTCCGCTATTCTATTGACGATGGTTCATGCTGCCGGGTATATATAGCGATGGTTCATTCCGCTAGTCTGTGGCGATGGTTCATGGCCGGGTACACATATATAGCGATGGCTCATTCCGCTACATCTATGGCGATGGTTCATGCCGCCGGATATATGCATATATCGATGATCTATGCCGCTGATTATATAGCAATGATTCATGCCACTGATTATATAGCAAGGGCTCATACCGCTGATTTTATAGCTCGGGATTGTGCCGCCTTCGAGCGATGGGTACTGATTTCGTACCGCTATTGGGCAATGGGTACAGGTATGACGTTATCTTATAAGCAATGAGTTATGGTAGAGTACTATTCTGTTAGTGTTATTCATGTATTGACATGTACCGTCATGGGTTGACGATGTTATTGTGGATGTCATGTGTTGACATGTACCATCACGTGTTGACGATGTTATTGTGGATGTCATGTGTTGACATGTACCGTCACTGGATGACGATGATATTGTGGATGTCATGTGTTGACATGTACCGTCACATGATGACGATGACATAGAGGATGTTCTATGTGGACGGATGACGTCGTTACGATTAAAAATACAGATAAGTGTATGTATTTAGTCGTATGGTTGAGTGCCAATGGTGGGCACAGGGTAGTGTCTGAGTCACTGGTTGACGAGACCATTATGCCGCGCAGGTTTGCTCGATGAATTATTGGATGCACCGTACAGAAAGTGTACCGCCGCACACATTTGAGGTAAATATTTTACGAGTAGTGGTACCTTTGGGTATACTCGTTGGGATGGCTATGGCCAAGTGACTGGTGGTAAGAGTAGTTATTGAGGAAATTACTTGACATATACCTATGTGATGCATGGCAGACATGGTCACGCCCACACATGAAAGTGTGGAATAAATCCTAATGGATTAGGATTGCATTGTGGTTGAGTAAGGACATCGGGATGTCCGTTGTGTTTTGGTATTATAGAAATGTTGGGTGATGACCAATACTCTAATGGATGGTACGGTATGGTATAACGGGTGGAACATATGATACGTTTGTAGGTTTGTTATAAACCTAAGGAGACAGCGATATGCTAGCCAGGAATTGTTGTCGTATTATAGTGTGCTTGTTGTAGCCATTATAATGCTCGTTGGAACCGAGTTTGGCGAATCGTATGATGATACGATGAGGGTATTTGGTGGACTCTTGTAGTCACTACGTGGCATGAGGTTTGAGGCAGGAAATAGCTCACGGGAACGTTTATACGTTAAATGTTTTGAGGGACTTGTTCTGGGACAACTCAATTTTGTTGGGAGTACCAACGTGAGTCCTTCCATGTGGAATGCAATGGGGGACACAATCAGAATTGTGGGATATAGTTAGTGGGATGACACTACTATATTGATTGTATCTCTTGGAGAGATTTGGAACATACTGTCATGGAGACAGCTGGTATCGGTCGTGGGTTGATTGTGAATCAGCCATGGTAAGTATTATTGGTGTTGGACTGAGTAATGACTTTATATTTTCCGAGAGACGTACGAGGAGACGTCTCCGGGGAAATGCTCGAGATTGTGGAGTACTATGGTATTAGTACGGAGCATTGTTAGAATGAGTATACATTGTGTATACGGATTTTGGATTAGTAATAGTTGCAAGGATGCACTATTCTGTATCGGTTGTGTATTTTATAAGTTTCGAGAAATATTTTGGTGTAAATATATCCAGGTTTTCGAACGGTGGTTCGAGGTTGGAGGGTCATGGGTTCATGACATTTTCCTTGTGAGGAATGCGGTATTGATATACCTACCTTTTGGGAATCTTTGAAGAATCGATGAGTCGGTTTGTGTGGTGATGATGTTGGAATAACACCATTGGTCGTTGGTTCGTCAATCATCATTCTCCACGATGTGAGAATAACTGAGGATTGACAGTTGTATTTGGGGATTTTGGGTATGATTGGTGATACCTGAGTCGAGTGCATTGAGTATGCATGTAGTATTGGTGCTTAGGCATGTATACAGGTGTGTGTATACGAATGCCAACATTTTTCTTGGTACTCGTCAAGCATCGGGTTAGTATGCTTGGATGCATGAATCTCCGGTGAGAGATTGTGGCACCTTGAGATTGGTAGTCTCAATGGCACGATATATTCTGAGGAATGATCGTGAGGTCGGGTTGACTTCCTCTGAGGAGGGATTGACGTAATTGGGAATTAGGATCATGGTAGATCATTACTGGTAATCTAATAGCATCCCTATGTAAGGATTACTGAATCCTAAGGTAAACGAGGGATGCCGGGATTCAATATGTTGGGTGTCGTTGTCGACGCGGGTGGTGAGAATGCAATTGATTTTGTTTCTTGCATGTTCTGTATGGAACTTGAGACCTTGTGGAGTCTCTATAGTGTGTTTGGACCAAGATGTGATTTCTTGGAACACACGGATGTAGACATCTTTGGAGATGTGTTTTGTGTTGATCGGTGGCCTTGAGTTGCCGATCCGTGTTTCAAAGTGGTGCAACTACTCCTCTTTGGTAACGATGTATGTTTAACATCGTTGGTTAAGTCATAGAGATATCATTGGGGCGATATCTATATTGGAATTGCGAATGATTCGTTTGGTTAGCAGTTAGGGTTGACTGACTACTTTTGGGTGGTTAGCATCGGGGTATGCCGACGTTATTTTGAGATGGTGATGATATGGGAGATTTACTCCATTCCAGGTATTGGTGCGAGGTCGGTGTCCTCGCGGTTGGTGTGTCGTTCATGATATGTTCATGACTCGACGATGTAGAACCGTTTGGATTGTGTGGTCTCGACGATACGTGGAGTACGCCTTTGCAAATTTCGAGGATGAAATTTTATTAGTGGGGGATAATTGTGATGCCCGGGAATTATTGGAGTAAATCCGGTGGCAATTAAGGATTTTAACTGTGGCAATTATGAATTAATTACGGTACTGGAACTCCCAAGGATTTTAAATCTGGTATTTGGAGTCGTTTGATCCAAATGTTGAGATTATATTCTCATTGTGGTGATAACCTTGGAATTTGGTTTTTTGGTGGGATCTGGGGTCCGGAGTACTTTGTGCTGGGGCTGGTAATGGAAATTGAGATTGAGAGGTAATTATTAAACACAAATGATTTTTAATAAGTCATGATGTATTTGTGGAGGACTTGGGATTTTTTAGACTTGGTACTATATATGCCAAGAGGGCTCGGTGTATAGCCATTTTCCTCTCCTCTCTCTCTCTCTCCTCTTCCACGCCTCTTCCCCCATGTCACCAAACCCTTCTTTTCTCCTCCCACGGAATCGAGCAAGGCTCGATCTCGGAGCAAGATTTCTCGAAGATAATGAGGTATTGCGCTTCCCCTCTCCTCTATCTTCGTTTTGATTGTGGTATTGTTGTTTTTGGTTAAGATATGTCTTGGGTTTTGAATTTGGGGATTTTTGGTAAAATCTTAAAGTTTGTTATTGGAGTTTTTAATGAGTTTTAATGGAGTATTTGAGGTGTTGAAGGAGTATGGGGTGTTGGTTTGATTTTGGGTGTGAAAAACACCATTGAAGCTCGAGTTTTTCGGAAAATCGCAGGTCGCGATCGATCGCAGCTTGGCGTCGATCGATCGCGACGAGATTCTGGAAATTTTTGAAGATGTACAGTGCTGGGGATCGATCGCTAAGTCTCAGCGATCGATCGCCAGGGGTTTGGCGATCGATCGTGGAGACTCGCAATCGATCGCGAGAGGGTTCTGTTGGCCACTGGTTCGCGCGATCAATCGCGATGAAATCGGCGATCGATCGCGGCTCGAAGATGTGATATCCCCGAAATGGTTAATTGCAATTTGGTGCATTAATTGTGTTTACAATGATTAATTATGTGGTAATTAATTATGTGTTGGAATTTATTTACCTTATGTGGAAATGCATGGTCATGTGGATAGGGTGACCCGGGGTAGCATTTCAGGGTGCATGTGGTGCATGTTGGGTAAATATTATTGGAAGCATGATTTATTTGCCATTGGTAGCAATTGATTAGAAATCATGTGTTTAATTGATATTTGGTGCATTTTGAGTTAATGCTTTGAAAATATCATGTTGGGGTGTTTTATACACCATGGAATTCTTTTGGTATACATTTTAATTAACCCAACTTTATATCCCCTTTTATAACCCCACACCTTACCACCCATCACTTTTAACTTTACCAAAAATCAAATCCACAAACCCTTTCCCTTCCAATTTTCGAGCTCAAGCTTGGGGGTGAAGACGAACCTTTCAAAAATCTTGTTTTGTGGAGATTGTTGGGTGATTTGAGATCCCCAAGAGGTATGGGTACCTCATGGTTATTTTTGTAAGGTTTTGTTTCAGTTTGATATGGTTTGAGGGATTTTAAAATGGGTTTGTGTTGGGTTGTTGTAGTTTTGGTATTATTTTGGGTGGATGTTAAATATTTGGGTTTATATAGATGTTTATTGTTGGTTTTGAGTTGTTGGGTTTGGTTGATGTTGGTGTATGTGGGTGTGTATGAGTTGGGGTTGAAGATGGGTGAATAGTGCCCAAACCCCGCATGCCCAGAGCTCGGCGATCGATCGGCGCCTTCTCGCGATCGATCGCGAGCAACAGAGCTGAGGCAGTGAGCTTCAGCGATCGATCGCGAGTTTGGCGCGATCGATCGGCGAGGCCGCGATCGATCGGCGCAAGCTCCGCGATCGATCGCGGATTTGCAAAATTTGTTGCCCGAGACAGTGAGGTCTCGCGATCGATCGGGGCTTTATGGCGATCGATCGCGAGACACCAAAAATGATGTTTTTGGTTATTTTTGTAGGATTTTTGGTATTGGACTATTATTGGGTTCTAATATTGATATTTGTGAATGTGTAGAACCAACCCAGGTGGCAACACAGCCAAGGCATTGAAGTCCTACCATATCCTACATTTTGGAAAGGTACGTAGTGGACGTACGGGCACCCCAACGGTACATGTATCTTATATACTTATTGTTGATGCATTGTGGATGCAAGTATATATGTGGTATTGCATAGTGGATGCAAATACATGTTATGCATGATGTTTATAGATGCATATGATTATTGGTGCACATCCCATGAGTCGTGGTCATCCCTTGATGATTTTAATGCTTGCCGCTATTTGGTTTGGTTCCGCTAAATGTGAAGCGAGGGGTGGGAGCGCCGCATGTCACATTTGAGCGTGGTTATCATATAGGGCGAGGAAAGGGTATTTGCCGCTCGAATGAGAGGCGAGGGGTGGGAGTCCCGCAGTCCATTGAAGCGAGGTTATCCTATGCCGCCTATATGTAAATAAGCGAGGGGCATTAAAATACATTGTGATGGACAGACTAGGGATTGGTGATCAGTATTTGGTATTGATGAAATGGTATATGTTCATGACATGTTTAGACCATTAAAAATAATCTATTGATTATACTCATGAGTTATGGTACAGGGACAACCAAACGGGAAGCGTTTGAAATGCATGGGGAAAACAGGAAGTGTTTTATTATGATTATGCATTTACGCTTTATCTTCATATTGTGTTGAATATGAATGATTATTATTGCTCATGTTTGGGGGTTGTCCTTGTAGGTACACGTTTGGCATGATAGAAGGGCTAGACGGGTTGAGATGGTGAGCTTTTGAGGATGCTTTTGGGACTTGAAAGACGGGATTATTTGGATAGTATCTACTCTAGGAGTAGTATAAAACTATAATTGAACATTCATTGATTGGAATGTAATTAATCCTTTTTGGTAGTCCTTATTTTTGGCATGTAATGCTTAAGCTCATAAACTCAACACGTTATTTCTCACTCTGATCATTTATATTAGCTCTATTATGCCTTGATTCCGCACTTAAGGATTAGGGTCCTTACAGAAGAAGTGGTTTTTTTTGATATTTTGGAAAATGTCGGGATTTTGGAATCGAGGTTTAATTAGCCGATTTTCGGGGCAATGCCTACATTCCATTGGGAATGCTATACTTTTAAAATGAAATGGTTGGAGCCTAATTATAAAAAAAATGGGATACTAGTTTTAATAAGTGGTTAACCTTTGTACTTATAAAATGGAATATTTTGGGTATTACGCATGCTTAGCCCGGAGTCTTTTAATATGGTAAATCGTCATGGATTGACGGTATAATTGGGGGTTATGAACGTGCTTTGGCACGTGGTTGCATGCTTGTTGATAATTGTGAATTATTTTATGTGTTAGCCCAAATTCATCGGATCTTGGGACTAAGGCTAGGTTGGGTTCGAACTACGGAATCATAAGGTACGTATAACGTACGAGCATAGCCTTTTATATTATTGCAACTGTGAAATGTATGGTATATGGTATTTGCAATAAATGGATATACATTGGGAATTAGAAGGTGCCGCTTTTGAGCGAGCAACGATTGGGGATGTTGTCGCTGTTGAGTGAACATTGGTTATGACGCCGCTACTGTTGAGAATGCGTGGGGTTAAAATGTCGCTATTGTGGAGCGAGTGATGAAAAATAAATATGGAATTATTGGTTAGATATATGTGATATCTATAGTCATTTATCTAATGATTTAATCATTTTTCATTATGAAACTGGCATGGAAGGAATGGACTTAATTACTCAACGAGATGATTAACTGGCTTTTGGGAATTTGATGGTTTCAGTTATTTTGAGAACAGGAACAGCACGGGGAACTCCATGTGGTAACGATACTATACAGGGAGTATATTTTACATTACAGTTTTATATTCTGTAAATTATGTAAATGTGATTATTGGAATGGTGATATATGTATGCTCACCCTGTGTGGGGATGTCTCTGTTGGGGAAGGTTGACAGGTACGGTAGCTTCGGAGTTGAGGTCGAGCTATGGATTAGAGATGCTTCCAGGATCGAAGTACCAGTGACGGTATTGAGTAGATTACCTTACGTTAAATACACATTCATTCATTGGGTGCTCGCATGTGAGCACGTTTATATGTGTATATGGGCTGTATAAAGGGCATGGTCTTTCTCTTTTCATTTATATGTTGCATGCAATTAACATGAGGAATTGCTAAATGAATTGAGAACATGTTAGTGTATTATAAGGGTGCATGCTATGTAAGTGGATTTGATTTGGGAAATTGGATATTACTTGGGTTAATGTAAGGAATTTTATTCTTGGTATGTTATGCTATGGTAGCATGTGGTTCTTTCCCCCTGATTACATGATTGCATGCGCTAAATACATGGGTTAATACACTAATAGCGGGTTAAGGGCACGGGGGTCCTTACAAAAATCAAGTAAGTAAATCAAATTGTACAAGTTAATAACTGTGGTTTTAAATCACCTTAACTAGCTAAGTTTGGCTTCTTTTCTACTTCACATAAATTTATAACCATAAAATCCTTTTAAATCATGTAAACATTCAAGAAAACATAATTTAGCATAAGAAACATAAAGGAGGATACCTTAATTACGTATGGAATAAACTTCAAGAACAAGATTTTCAAGCATGAAAGAGCAAAGAACTTGTTCTAACTTTGGTTGTATGGATTTATTGGTTTTAGAGAGTGATAACGAATACAAATATGAGAGAAACATAAGAGAATGAAGCCCGTTTTAAGAGTTTTACACAAGAAATGATGGTGAAAATAGCATTTCCTACCTCATTTGACTTTTCAAAAGGTAGGTGAGTCAATGGTTGCAATTGGCAGGCTATGTTGTGGTGTTATTTATGTGTAAACCCACATGTATAGGCTGAATGGAGGACAATAACTGTGCATCATGCATTAAAATCAAGTGTGGTTGTGTGGGGAAGGCTTTAGTGCAACCTAGTCAACTAACCATTCAAATTGCACCATTATGCATACTTTTGTTCCTAACTAAATATGAGGTGTTTCAAGCACTTATCCATGAAATAAGATGATTAGAAGAAAATGCTTCAGTCATTTTATATTCATTTTATATCCGTTTAGCACATCGATCTCCCTTAACCAAGCAACTGACATTTCACTGAGATCAAGCATTTAAAGAGCATGTTAAATAGGGCACATAAGTAGCAAGTATTCATGTCCGTTCAATCATGCTATTTGTATGTCATACATCAATGATCAATGCTAAACTATATGCATGTTGATGCATGATGCTTACTATTGGATAAGTAGGAGATTATTGTGTATTACAGAAACAATCTAATAAAAATTAATTATCAAATACATGAATCAAAGCGCAACATGGCTCTGATACTAATGTTTGGTTTCCATCCCCCGGCGTCAGATCCAGATGCAGCAGAAAAATAAACATAAACAGATATAAACTCGAGCCTGATTCATATATAAAGATGAAAATACCAAATATAAATGCACGAAAAGAGATTACCGTTCACCAACGTAAATCTGATAGCGGTGATCCCTCGAGTCCAAACAACTTGACCAAATCCACGATCCCAATGTCAGTGCTAGTTTGGTGTCGGTGTTTCTTCATCAAGAAAGATGTGATTGTGGTTTTTAGATTTTTTGTGTTCTCTTTCAGAGGCTATAGTGATATATGGGCTTTGAGTGCATAAAGTCCAACAACCAACATTTGGCTTGAAGGGCATATATTATGCTAAATTGCTAACAATTATTGCTACTGCTTATTGTGACCAAATACCCAACGCTAGAGATGTCAAACGGAGCGGACGGCACGAGGCACAACACGACACTGAGCGGCAAGGTACGACCCATTTTGCTACAGTGTTGTGCCGTGCCAGGCACGAACCAGAACATGGGTCGTGTCGTGCTAAGGGGTGCCAGCCCGTGATTGAAAATTTCCTTGCCAAGCTGCATGAAACAGATTTCCGGAGGTCCACAGAAAAATTATTGCTGACCGAAGGAAAAATATTCTGATAAATACGTTCCTCAGTAATATCATCATGACTTTCGAAGTCATGTGCGGTAGCAATACCAAACCAAATACGACGAGTAGTGGGGTCCTAAGCTAAGCCTTGGCTAAACCTTGGAAATCTTAATGCCATAATGCTTTTCAAATCCTCCTAGCCATTATCCTACTGCAATAATTCTTGCTAAGAAGAACCCCCATGTTGTGGCAATTCCACCCAAAAGGTAATTTTAATGTGGCCGATTTCCCCTCTTTTGCAATCAGTTTCGCTACAGCACCCGCTGCTCTAACTAATTGTCCACCCTTTCCAAGTGTGATTTCTATGTTATGTATGGCCGTGCCTAAGGGCATATCGGTTGAAGTAGATTCCTCTTTTTGATCAATCAAAACCCCTCCGGTATCAGGCAGCAGAAGGGGTTTGATCCGATCCATCGATAGGAGTCTCATGTTTGTCAATCACAGTAGCGCTGTGGTTCAAGGTGAAGGGAGAGTGCTGATTTTCTTAGACCAACGGTCCTCAAACCTACCTGAAACGCACTAAGTCGTTTCGAGAAATTTTGCCATGTTTCCCGATCACAGTATATATGGCACGAAGAAGAAAAACCCCTTTTCCCCAACCCCACCGATTACCTCCTTGCTCGCGGAGCGGCATACCGAAAAAAAAGAAGGCTCGCTAGACCAGCCATAGGGAAACATATGACTACCCTGTTACGAAGGCGCGCATTAAAGCAAAGCGCATGTCCCTGCAGTACAGTACGAATATACGAGAATGTCCCTCCCTTCCTTATGTCATGCCCAAGGGAAGTGTCTTCATGCCAGGAGTTGCGGTTGATCGATGCCAGTAGCAGTTTCTTGCCTTTTTCAAAGAGTAAGGATGCATAGGCTCTTCCTTTAACTTGCCTCATTACTCTTAGCTCCCGACTACACTCTTAGCCTCCTCCCGTAACTTTATTCATTAATACTAGTCTCCACTACCCCTACGCTACAATGACGTCTTTTTATAATCCAATATGAAGTATATTATAACTTTACTTTACTGAAACTCCCTCTTAATACTTAACATGTCTTTTTTTGGGTCTAATACCTCCAAGAATTGGGTCACTTTGTTCATACTTTAAGACCTTTTCACCCTCCACAGTAGGTTGCAGATGTGCTTGGCGATCGATCGCCGAGTGGCAGTAGGTTATGCGTGTGCTCGGCGATCGATCGTCACATAACTGGCGATCGATCGCCGAAGGCCCAACAGTCAAAAAAGTGCCGTTCAACGGCATTTTTTTATTTTTTATTTTTGGTTGTTATATATAGGTGTGTTGAGGAAACATTTTATCTTCTCAATCTCTAAGCTCTATATACTTGAAACACTATACTCTCAATTTGTTCACAAGAAGAAATAAGTCTGTCTTACGTTTGTCAATACAAGCACAAGCAAAAAAGCAATACTCCTCCTAACAAATATTTAGGAACTTTTATATTTGTTGCATTAGATAATTGTAGTCTATATACATAATGGCCGATTCTTCTTATAATGTGAATTATGATGGTGAAATTGATCAATTTCAAGAAATTGAAGAAATCACACCAAATTTTCAATCATCAACTAGAAGGATTTCAAAAAAAAAAAAAAAAAAGAACTAGTAATGTATGACAACTATTCGAGGTAGAAAATGTTGAGGGGAAGGGATCAATGGCAGTTTGTAAAAATTATAAAAAAGATTATGCATATGTTTTTTTTGGTGGTATAGGTCATTTACTAAGACACATGGCTAAACATGAAAGAGAACCAACTGATAGTAACCAAACTACTCTTTCACAATCTGGTACTGGTAGTAGTAGTTCAAGCTTATGTATTTTCACTTATAATGTTGAAAGAGATAAGAGAGATTTAGCTAAACACATAATAAGGGCGGAGAAACCTTTTTCAATGGGGGCGAATGCGAAATTCACTAATTATATTCATTTAGGTTTGCAACCTCAACATAAACGATTTTCAAAGAATACTATTAAATCGGATGCATTCACAATTTTTAAAGAATATAAAGCAAATTTAATTACATATTTAGGTAATCTTTATTTGAAAGTAGCACAACAAGTGATATCTGGACAACTTATCTTGGCAATGTATCATATCTATGTGTTACAGGATTATTGAATTGACGATAACTGAGTGTTACATAAAAAAAATATTTAGGTTTCACAAAAATTGATTGGCCTCATACGGGTGGAGTTATTTCCAATGCCATTATGCAAGTTACTAATGAATATAATATTAGTGTAAAAATTATATTAGAATCTTATCACGCCAACGTGGCTTATGAAAATGTTAACATTAATCAAGAGAAAAAACGCATTAATAAATGTATGTTTGCTTTGCTTTCTTTATATGATTCGTTACATAATTATAGATCAATTCCAGTAAGAGAAAGTGGTAGTAGTTGTGCTAGTAGTAGTAAGGGTTCTGAGTACACAATATTAAGGTGTACTTAAAGGGGCACAAGAAAAATGTGTGAAAATACGAGGCATCTCCAAGTTAAAAGTATTTAGTGATCCATATTGGACAAGGCGTGTAATAGATAAAAGATCAACTTGGTGATAGTGGAATGATGGCACATGATACTTGTGGTGAAGTTTAAATGTACAAACAACTACTTAGGAAGATTAAAACTACTAGTCCCTTCATGTGAAAGGTTTTTTGTGATGACAAAGAGGCTATTGTAATCACACAAACAAGCACTCCAGGATAGAACTAAATATGTTGAAATCGTCTGACGGAAAAGCAAGATAATGGATAATTAAGTTATGAGATAATTACACGTGTCTCCCTTGAGGAATAACTGTTTTACAAATTTCCCCCTCTAGTTTGAACAATTACAACTGCTTCTCTTGTAAAATAGTTGTATTACAATAACACCCTCTATAGTTTATAAATATATAAGAAAAAATTACTACTACATCCCCTTTGATTTGACATAAAATACACTGCAGAGGAGGTATATGGTATTGTTCAAACTAGAGGGGCTAAAACGATAATTACGAAAACTAGAATGAGTCTATATGAAGCTTACTCTTGAATGAACTTCTCATTCACACATCTAATCAGGTAGCAGAGACTCGCAAGATGTCAATCGCTCCCATAAACTCTACCAACCAACTTGAGGAGAAGTGGGATTCTGTTCAACGAAGACACCAAATTTTTTGTAATTGTAGGAATTTTATTAGTCTTTATATTTTTGTCATCTAATATTTCCTTTTTTATGGGTCAAATTACTTGAAATATATAAAAGGATGAGGATTTAAACTACGTTCTTTTCTACCCAATCTATACATATTTAGATACATTCCCTATTCCAACATTGCATATTAATATTTTTCTACTATACCAATGCTGCTTGTTTCGAGCGGCAAAAAGATCAAGGGATCTAGGCCTAGAAAAATAAATTTCTATAGTTCAACGAACAAATGATTAATTTCGAAGTTATAGAGAGATCACATGCACTATCAAAAGAAGTGGACAGAAGGTTCCTCAATATTGACCTCCACGACTTGTTTATTTTACAGATATCCGAACTTCAATAAATTGACTTTATTTACAATAACCACAATAAACCAATAAAGAGATTAACTGTCATGGACAGTTAATCTCTTTATTGGTTTATTGTGGTTATTAATCAATATAGCCAATTAAACTACTCCAACGTTTCTGAAGAATTGTATGTGCTCTGCTACAGGGGACAGCCTGCACTGTTATTTGCCCATCAACAGTTTTCTTTGTAACGAGGCCCAGCCTCACCAGCGTGTCTATCGATTTTTCGACTGGCATTTTAACCTGCACGAATAATCTCTCGTTTTTCAGAGGAAAAACAAAAGGAAACAGAGAAACATATCCGCTGTTTGATTACCTTTTCTTGCGAAACATTGTAAATGAACCTCTCACATTTATCTCCTACAGCTCTTATACCAGTCACCTGCAATCAAACCCATTCTTGAAGATTTAGGCACTGCGCACTTTGAGTATGTTAAGAACTTATGATACCACCCGTTCACCGATTACGATTCAGTTACACAGATTGAGGTAGTCAAGGAAACCTCATGCCTCCAGAGAAGATGGAGAGAAACAGAGCATTAAAGATTGGGAGATTGGGTATAAAAAACTATTCTTCTATTTTATGATTTGAGCACGCGTTTTATATGGTAAGAAACAAACTGTTGACAAACGAGCTCAGTCCAAAATTTATTTCAACACGAACAAACTACAGAAATTATGTGCGGTGCCAAACTACCCAATTGGGCCAATTCACTTGGGCACCAAACATGAAGGACTGATGAAGAACAACTTATTACTCATCCAATGTTTGTTTCGTGTTTCAGTCATACCAAACATCATTTTATTCATTACAGTATATTACTTATCCTTAAATGATATGTAACTATCACTATATCCTTCCTTATCCTATACCACAAACCAAAGGAAGTAGGTGGGAAAGAGCCAACTTCTGGCCACAGTAGGGAAATGTCATCAGGAAGCTTAGTTATGAAAGTTTTAAAACCTTTTAACATAAACTTCGAATCCATGTTAGTTTGATGTTTTTGTTGTCTGACGACTTCATAATTTCTTCAATACTATCAAGAATGATGAAACTTGTAAACTTAAAAGACTAAAATGACTAAAATTCCATTAGACCTAAAAGGAACCCAACGGCAATAAAGAACGATGAATCAAAGAAAGATCTTGCATGAAAACCCTGTAAACTTTTCAAAATTGCAATTTAAAAATTGGTATGCTTTCAATAAAATTGCAGCATACACAATCAATCTTCAAGCTATTGCCTACAAAGCATACTTGTTAGGTAAAATCCTGACGAATTAAATTACCCGAAAAACATAAAACAAAAAATATAAAAGCCAACCTGGCCTCCCTCCATGTTCAGTAGGATTGCATATACCAAAATTGCTTCTTTGAACTGCATCATGCCAAAAAGAGAAAAAATGAGATGCACTCTTAATCATTTTTTTGGCCTAAACTTCTGGGTGGAGTATAAAGACGAGTAATCAACAGAAACAATTATGAGAGTAGAATCAAGATTTCGTACTTGCTGCTGTTCAGAAGCATCAAGAAGGAAATGAATGCAACCAAAACCACTAGCAGCTGTTTTCTCGTAGAGTGTCCGGTTGACCAGAAGCTGAAATAAAGCTTTAAACAGGTGTCTTTTACAAAGAACCATTTTCTTATGAAAAAAACAAAAAAACACTCATCTCACATGATATCTCTCTCTTGTTTGTTTATAGCCCAAAAGTGCACGAGTCACATATATTACAAGGGCACTGGCTGCAATCACATCTAACAGTAGCGCCGATCTGCAGAAACAAGGTAATATAAACAATATTCAATCTTTAAACATCAGAATAATGATCACCACCGTCCAGAAGAATTCCGCGATCGATCGGTAATCCATCACGATCAATCGCGGATATGAAAAGTTTGGTTATCAAGTCCAGAATGATATGGCGATCGATGGGAACCTACGGCGATCGATCACCAACACGAATTTTCTGGAAAATAAATTTCTTGTAGAGTTTGTGTGCACAAGGAAGCTCAATATTCCCTTTCCTCTATAAACTGGGGACGAAAATCAGATTAAAAAAAGACTTTTACAACATAGGAATAGCCTCCATATACCATCCTCCATATCACCACCATCCATCCTCCGGTCATCAACCATCTACCCTATGATTTGGAACAAGCCAACAAGATAATCGAGGAGCATGATCGAGAAAGAAGCGAGGAAGGATCGAGAATCAACGAACGAAGTGGACTTGTGATTTTGCTCTTACTTTTCTATTTTAGTTTTGAATGAATAATGGATTTATTGTGTTTTTTATGATTGAGAGATATCTTGAACATAATTTTTCCTATTGTGATTGAATTTATACATCTTCTATGTGCATGTCTTATTGTTCTTAATTCTTTTGAAGGTTTGGCCATCTTTGAATGATTCTAGTTATTATAATTGAGATCGAAAGATAAAATTATAATACGACATAGTAATTCATGCCGCGTGTTTAAAGATTTAGATCTAAAGATAAAATCACATACGAGTGATAGCTTTAGGTTATTTAATCTAAAGTTAGTGGTTTTCATAAAGTTTCAGTCAATATCAAATTTTTAATTAAGTGAACGAGAGTTGCTTGTTGCAATTTGGTGTGAGATTTAATATAGCTCGAGAAAGTATATTGAATAAATTCGGAAAACCCGTCACCTTAGAGATGTATGGAGAAAAGAATTGTAAGGGTTTGGTTAGATGAATCATTGTCTTGATAATTCTTTCTTGTGGACTTTTCTCGTGATCGTCGATTGTTTTGGTTGGATTATAGTAGTTTAATTTAGTTATTAGTTAACTTGTTAATTAATTATTGTAGGTTAAATATTGATAAGGATACTAAGAGTTTTGTAGATCTTAGATTATAGATTTACTTATCTTATATTTAAATTGTAGATTAAGATTATCTTTTATAGTATTCTAAGATAGTAGAACTCTTTTCTCCTCTATATATAGAGGACCTTTCTTTGTATTCAAGTTAAGTTGATAAATTAATAAAAAAGAAGAAGTAGAGAGCACAGACTCTCTCGATTTATTCCTTCTCTTTTGCTTTCATGGTATCAGAGCCAGAAAATCGCATATCAACTTTTTTCTTACAGCAAAATTCTGTGAATTTCGCAGCGTCGTTCGTATAAAACTCGACGTAAATTGCGAATAAAATCTGTGATTTCTACAGTAATTCCGCGGCTTTGCTACAGTATTTTCGCGATTCTGCTACAGTACGCGCTACAGTAACTTTCGCTACAGTGCTTCGCGCGTGCTACAGTACTTCGCTACAGTGCTTCGCGCGCGCTACAGTACTTCGCGGCTTGCTACAGTATGCGCTACAGTAAATTCGCAGCAAAGCTACAGTAACTTCGCGAATCTCGTCAACCCTACTGTTGTCTCCAGCACCATAGCAACGTTTTTTTTTCTCCCTTAAACATCGGACACAACAAATCTCTAATCTTTCTCACACATGGCCTCTTCAGACGATAAACCTACTCATATTCCTCCAAATTCAATCGCTGTTGACTCCTATTCTTTACAAATTACCAACCACAAATTGACGGGCAGCAACTTTCTTCAATGGTCGAGATCCGTCCAATTGGTAATTCGTGGCAAAGGAAAATACGGCTTCCTTGATGGGTCTATTCCTCAACCCCCAACCACTGATCCATTGTTTGCTCCTTGGGACGTCCACAATTCCATGGTAATGGCTTGGCTTCTCAATTCCATGGTTGATAGCATAAGTTCCACATATCTCTTTCACTCCACGGCCAAAGAAATATGGGATGCTGTCTCCCTGGCATACTCTGACCTTGCTGATTCCTCACAAATCTTTGAATTGCGAAACCAATCCCGCAACTTAAAGCAAGGAGACAAGACAGTGACCGATTATTTTGGTTCCCTCAAGCGGATTTGGCAGGAACTTGATTTGTTTATGGTTTGCGACTGGAAAGACCCGGCTGACGCGGTTCTTTATCGTAATCTGATTGCTAAAGACCGCGTGTATGATTTCTTGGCGGGTCTCAGTCGAGATTTGGATGAGGCTCGTGGCCGTATTTTGGGGTTAACTCCGCTGCCTACAATTGATGAGGCGTTTGCAATTATACGTCGGGAGGAGAATCGCCGTCGTGTGATGCTTTCGCCTACTTTACAGAATCCTGAAGCATCTGCTCTTATTACTCACACTCCGGCTGATTCATCTACTCCACGCACCAAGGATGGGAAACCATGGTGTGACCGTTGTAAGCGGCCTTGGCATACTGTCGATACATGCTGGAAAATTCATGGTAAGCCAACCGATGGGGTCCCAAACAGGTTTAAGCCAAAGGATAGGAAGGCTCCACAGGTTGCTCTTGCATCGGAACAGTCCTCCTCCTCCGATACTTCAATATCGAAAGCCCAACTTGATCAGCTTCTCAAATTACTATCGGCCAGCAGTCAGAATTCCTCCTTAGGTGCCGCCACAGGTACTGTGCACGTTGCCCTTAGTGCTCTCAATCAGCCAGGTGAGCATTGGATCATTGACTCTGGTGCGTCCAATCACATGTCTTCAACTAGGAATATGTTTACTACATTTTTACCAGTGTTGGCTACTCACTGAGTAAAAATTGCAAATGGTTCTTATGCCCCGGTTGTTGGTCGTGGCAATATATCCATAACTCCTAATTTAATTCTCGTTGATGTGTTATATGTGCCATCTTTAGCTTGCAATTTGTTGTCAGTCCACAAGTTGACCAAAGATTTGGATTGTACTGTCTACTTCACACCATCCTCTTGTGTTTTTCAGGACCGGAATTCGAGGAAGAAGATTGGCAGTGCTAAGGCGATTTCAGGTCTCTACTACCTTCAGGAGGATTCCTTTGTGAGCCATGCTGTCCATACTCCAACATCTCCTCCTTCTCTTTCCCGCGTGCAACAGATTATGCTTCTCCATTTTAGATTAGGCCATCCGAATTTTGCTTATTTGAAACGTTGGTTTCCTTCTATGTTTAGACACAATGATCTTTTTCAATGTGAGATTTGTCAATTATCAAAACATACAAGAGTTTTTTTACCACCATCCTCTTATAAATCTTCTGCGCCTTTTAATTTAATTCATAGTGATATTTGGGGCCCCTCCCGTCTGTCTACAGCTTCTCATAAGAGGTGGTTCATTACTTTTACGGACGATCATACTCGTGTTTGTTGGGTATACCTTTTAAAAGAAAAATCAGAGGCTGGAATTGTATTTCAAAACTTTTATTCGATGGTTAAAACTCAATTTAATACATCGATTAAAATTTTACGTACGGATAATGGCACAGAATTTTTTAACTCCATCTTATCTGATTTTTTGACTACCAATGGCATCATTCATCACAGCTCTTGTGTTAACACACCACAACAAAACGGTATTTCCGAACGTAAAAACAGACATCTACTTGAAGTTGCACGCTCTCTTATGTTCACCTCTAATGTTCCCAAGCTTTTTTGGGGAGATGCACTCCTCATTGCATGCTATTTGATAAATCGGATGCCTTCCCGAGTTCTGAAATTTAAGTCCCCCCTTGATTGTCTACATCATGTGTTCCCAGAATATCGGTCTTTCTCAACTCTCGATCTTCGGGTGTTTGGTTGCACTGCATTCGTCCATATACATGATCAAAATCGTAGTAAACTAGATCCTCGGTCACACAAATGCATATTTTTGGGTTACTCATCCACCCAAAAAGGGTATCGCTGTTACTCGCCCTCACTGCACAAATACTTTATCTCTTGCGATGTCACTTTCTTTGAATCGGCTCCTTTCTTTCCTAAACCAGACACGACGGCTCATCATGAGGGGGAGTTTTTTCCCTCTCCTTGCTCAGCTTCTACTCAGCCACAACCTTTTGATTATCTACGAGAAGTCTCTGCCGTGCCTTCACAGCCTCATTTCCCAGACCCTCCGTCTCCTCCTCTCGAGCAGCTCACTGGCAGGGGGAGATTTATTACAGCCGTTCCCTTTCCATTACTCACGCAAAGATCCCTCCAAAAAGGTAGCAGAACCTACACCATCCATTGGACTTGACACTCAATCTTCTGACTCAAATTCCGCGTCAAATGAGGTACCTACTGAACTTGATACTGATTTATCTCATATACCTAACCTTGAAGATCTTGACATCCCTATAGCATTGAGAAAAGGACTCGGTCATGCACAGAGCATTCTCTTGCCAAATTTGTGTCTTATGGACACTTGTCATCTTCTATCCAAGCCTTGGTGACTAATCTCTCAAATACTAAGATCCCTATTACAATACAAGAGGCTTGGAGTGACCCGAACTGGAAGAAGGCTATCCTAGAAGAGATGAGAGCTCTTGAAATGAATGGCACGTGGGAGATTGTAAAAAAACCGAAGGAAAAGACCCCAGTGGGTTGCAAATGGGTCTTCACTGTTAAGTATACGGCTGATGGACAAATTGATCGATATAAAGCAAGGTTAGTAGCAAAGGGATATACACAAACATACGGCATTGATTACCAAGAAACCTTTGCTCCGGTTGCCAAGATTAATACAGTAAGGGTACTATTATCAATAGCAGCAAATCTTGATTGGCCTCTATATCAATTGGATGTAAAAAATGCTTTTCTGAATGGAGATCTCGAAGAGGAAGTATACATGACATTACCTCCAGGGTTTGATGAAGAAAGTAAGAGGGATAAGGTCTGCAAACTGAAGAAATCATTGTACGGGCTAAAACAATCTCCACGGGCTTGGTTTGATAGATTTACTAAAGCAGTAATGAAACTTGACTATCATCAAGCCAATACTGATCATACATTGTTTTATAGACATAAGAATGGGAAAAAAACTCTATTAATTGTCTATGTGGATGATATCATACTCACAGGTGATGATCAAGAAGAAATAGAAAGGTTGAAAGGAAGGCTTGCAGCTGAATTTGAAATGAAGGATTTGGGTAAATTGAGGTATTTCCTTGGGATGGAAGTGGCGAGGAACAAATCTGGAATTTCTGTCTCTCAACGAAAGTATGTAATAGATCTTCTAAAGGAGACAGGGATGCTTGGGTGCAAACCAGTTGATACTCCGATGGATTCTAATGTAAAGCTAGGAGAAACTATGAGCAGCAATCCCGTTGATAAGGGAAGATATCAACGTCTAGTGGGGAAACTAATCTATCTTTCTCACACTAGACCAGATATAGTTTTCCCAGTAAGTTGTGTAAGCCAGTTCATGCATGCCCCATTGGAGGAACACATGATTGCAGTTTATCGGATTTTAAAGTACTTAAAAGGGTCTCCGGGCAAAGGCCTATTCTTTCGAAAAACAGATACAAGAGATGTTGAAATTTTCACGGATGCTGATTGGGCAGGCTCAATAAGTGATAGAAGGTCAACATCAGGGTATTGTTCTTTTGTGTGGGGAAACCTAGTAACTTGGAAAAGCAAGAAACAACAAGTGGTAGCAAGAAGTAGTGCCGAAGCTGAATTAAGATCAGTGGCTCATGGTGTTTGTGAAGCCTTATGGTTAAAAATGTTGCTTGAAGAACTGAAATTGAGTATAATACTACCTCTAAAACTACTATGTGACAACAAGGCTGCCATTGACATCTCACACAATCCAGTACATCATGATCGAACCAAACACGTGGAGGTAGATCGACATTTCATCAAAGAAAAGATTGATGAAGGAACAATCAGCATTGTCTACATTCCCACATCAGAACAGACTGCAGACATACTTACTAAAGGCCTGTTTCGACCCATGTTGGAAAAATTCATTGACAAGCTTGGAATGCATAATTTATACACTCCAGCTTGAGGGGGAGTATTGATAAGGATACTAAGAGTTTTGTAGATCTTAGATTATAGATTTACTTATCTTATATTTAAATTGTAGATTAAGATTATCTTTTATAGTATTCTAAGATAGTAGAACTCTTTTCTCCTCTATATATAGAGGACCTTTCTTTGTATTCAAGTTAAGTTGATAAATTAATAAAAAAGAAGAAGTAGAGAGCACAGACTCTCTCGATTTATTCCTTCTCTTTTGCTTTCATTAAATATAGTTTAAGGAAATCTTATTTGGTATTAGCTTGTTAGTCCAAGGTTCGACACTCGTACTTACGAATCACTATATTAAAACTTGACACCGTATGCTTGCGGTCGATTTGTGTTGTTGATTTATATCATGCAACGCTTAATATTTATTTGCTAAAGAAAAACGCGATCACGTTTTTGGCGCCGTTGCCGGGAATTAACTTTAGTAATATCATACGAGATTCTTTGACTGTAATTTAACTATTTTTGTTTTCTTTTTATATATTATATTCGGAAAAAAAAATTTATATATAATATTTTATTGATTTATTTTTATTGTGAGGTACTTGGAGATGCTACATCAACAAGCCTTCACGAGATTTGCCCAACAACCTTCCGAGCCGTTCTATGCAGCTTGGGAGAGATTCAACGATTTGGCGAATACCTACCGGTATCGTGACTTTCCAAACTACACTCGTCTGCAATATTTCTTCAGTGGTTTGGATGCGGACACAAAAGGATGGATATTCAACGGAGCTTTGGCAACTGGTAGTCCTTTGGTTGATATAGATGAAGACAGTGTATTACACTTGTTTACTGATATGGCGAACTTCGACTACTAGTGGCATTGGAATCCTTCACTGCAGGGTTGGAGCCATCAATACCCACCAAAGCCTCATTACCCTCATTTTTACACCCCCGCCACTTGAACATCACGAAGAGACGATTAACAGTTCTGTAGAAGTCAATACTCATCTAGAGGATACGTACTTAGGTTTATGGCATCATGTGAGACAAGGATTGAAAGTCAGACCAACTCTACATGTCGTCTGGAGCACCAAATGGCGATCCTCATGGAAACATCATCAGCAAGCTGCCAATAGAATGAGGCGATACCTACAAAAGAAGAGGAGACGAATCAAGTTGGGTTTCATGACGATGATCACTCAACCAACCAAGTTTGGGGTCAACCAACCAAGTTTGGGGGAGTGATCCTACTAGCATGGAAGAGTCAAGGGAATGTGAACCTCTTAAAGTAATTGAGCCTACATTGGAGACGTTATCCGAGGAGTTCCCATGTGAAGATGAGTCGAGTGTGAAGTTGGAGAAGGAAGAGACTTGCGAAGATTCTGACTTAAGCCCATCGATGGAGACATGCTCTATGCCATATATGGATCCGTATTACCCATAGAGGCCAACTTCACCACACTATCTCCTCCACGAGATGAAGCCAAGCCAAGAATCATTCTCCCATGCCTACCAATTCAAGAATGTTGTTGGAGCGACGAGCCTACAGTGTTATATTCATGCCAATCTTGAGGGCATTCTGAATGAAGATCCATTTGTGGTATCATATGATACTCACTAGAGGCGGCAGCTGCTCTTTGATGGTTGCTTCTAATGGTCAAGCCGAAGACTAGAAATCTGCACTTCTTGGGAGGCAACCCAAGCATATCCTTTTGTTATTTAGTTTATTTGATTTTCAGTTTTTGTTTTTAGTTTTTATTATCTCTCGAGTCGACTATTTTATTATTTGCATTCTTCTCGTGCTAGGTACTCAGTTGGAGCGATGAACCCCTACAACAGTGGAGCTTTAAGGAGCCAATCTTCCTCAACCCTCATGCAAACGTCGTGATCAGGGGTGTTTACTGTTTCCTTTTGATTTTGTTAAACATTGAGGACAATGTTTGATTTAAGTTTGGGGGAGTGGATTGCATGTTTTACTTGTTTAATCTACACATTGTGTGCTTAATTGACACTTGAATAATCCGATTATTTTGAGCAAATTTTTTTTTATGAGTTCAAACTTGAGAAAATAATGAATTATAGTGGTGACTATTCAATGAGGGTTTTGATCTCATGATGCATTTGAACTTGAATTTTGATGATTGTTGGACTTGTACACGAATATCCTGTCTTGAGTTAGCATGTCAAAAATGAAGAATATATTGAGCACATTGAGTCATGATCTTGTGGATTGTATGTTGAATAGTGACAATTGTTGTGAACTTGATGATTAGTCTTGAGCATCTTAGAGTTATCCTAGAACCTATTTGATGATGACACTTTGAGGCGAAATTTTATAGTTATGAACTTGACTTGAAAATGAGCTAGGTGATCTTTGGAAGCGTTTGAGCCTTTCTAGCTTACCATGATTTATACCTAATGTCCAATTTTGAGCTTTATTGAAAAAGAATAGTGTATGCTTAGCATACAATTAAACCCCCATTCGACATTCTTGGCAAACTCATTATACCTACCCTCATATGAGCCTAAGTGGAAAAAAAAAATTCATTACCTAAGGGAGTATAATGAATCTCGTCGATGCACGTGAATTGTTATATCTTAATGAGCTTATTAAAAAATATTGATGAATGAGAAAAAGACAAAATGAAAAGATATAAAAAAAAAGCCTTGAGAAAACGTAAATAAATAAGACCCAAAGTGGCCAAGGCTAGAAAAAAGGAAGAGAAGCTCAATATGTGCTACAAAAAAGTGAACTTTACATGATATACTCTCTCATCCTCTCTTTTCTTTACCAAAGGCCTTATATTACAAGCTTAAAAAGTCCTTTTGATCCAAGTCTAGGGAGTAACTATCATTAGTTGAGAAGTTGTTTAAAATAGGCTTATGGGGTGCTTAACGATAATATCGCCTTTGATTTGACTAACTTAATTTGATCTAGGACATGTACATGAAACTTGAGATTGACTATCACACACACATGTTCCAATTTTGAGACGTGTTGCATGATTTAGGAGAAAACATGTATTGTTCAACTTTTGAATGTGTGTAAGTGAGATTTCTGATAATAATGCAAGTCATGAAATAATTGTTTCAAGTATCGAGAATGAACTCTACCTTGTGATTTTAATATTTAATCGAGGACGATCAAGTGATAAGTTTGGGGGAGTTGATAAGTGTCATTTTTACACTTATCTAGTTATAAATTTCAAATGGTTTTCATATTACGTTTTTTGGTATATATTTGTATGTTTCAGGATCAAAGTCGAATTTCATAAAAGAGGAGAAACGAGCTAAAAATGTAGAAAAAGGACCAAACCGAGCGAACCCGTTGAAAGAAGGACCGGAATCTCGAAGAGTGAAGATTTTGAACTCGGCGATCGACCGGCATAATCATGGCGATCGATTGCGGAGCTGCTACTCGAAGAACCAAACAATTAATATTGGCGAAGAAGAATTCCGCGATCGTTCAGTAATCCATCGTGATCAATCACGGATATGAAAAGTTTGGTTATCAAGTCCAGAATGATATGGCGATCGATCGTGAACTTACGGCGATCGATCGCCATTCACGAATTTTGTGAAAAATAAATTCCTTGTAGAGTTTGTGTCCAACAAGAAAGCTCAATATTACAAGTCGACTTGGGAGTTTGCTCTTACTTTTCTATTTTAGTTTTGAATGAATATTGGATTTATTGTGTTTTTGATGATTGAGAGATATCTTGAACATAATTTTTCCTATTGATATTGTGATTGAATTCATACATCTCTATGTGCATGTCTTATTGTTCTTAATTCTTTTGAAGGTTTGGCCATCTTTGAATGATTCTAGTTATTATAATTGAGATCGAAATATAAAATTATAATACGACATAGTAATTCATGACGTGTGTTTAAAGATTTAGATCGAAAGATAAAATCACATACGAGTGATAGCTTTAGGTTATTTAATATAAAGTTAATGGTTTTCATAAAGTTTCAGTCAATATAATTGTTAATTAAGTGAACGAGAGTTACTTGTTGCAATTTGGTGTTAGATTTAATATAGCTCGAGAGTATATTGAATAAATTCGGAAAACCCGTCACCTTAGAGATGTATGGAGAAAAGAATTGTAAGAGTTTGGTTAGGTGAGTCATTGTCTTGATAACTCTTTCTTGTGGACTTTTCTCGTGATCGTCGATTGTTTTGGTTGGATTATAGTAGTTTAATTTAGTTATTAGTTAACTTATTAATTAATTATCGTAGGTT
Source organism: Haberlea rhodopensis (assembly GCA_907163345.1). Taxonomy (NCBI): domain Eukaryota; kingdom Viridiplantae; phylum Streptophyta; class Magnoliopsida; order Lamiales; family Gesneriaceae; genus Haberlea; species Haberlea rhodopensis. Next base: position 2,754,021 of record CAJQUN010000020.1, on the reverse strand, counting down.
AAATATAGTTTAAGAAAATCGTATTTGGTACTTGTCGACACTCGTACTTACGAATAACTATATTAAAACTTGACACCGTATGCTTGCGGTCGATTTGTGTTGTTGATTTATATCATGCACGCTTAATATTTATCTGCTATAGAAAAGCGCGATCTCGTCAATACTACGTAAGCCTGATTCCATGGCCAAAAAGAAAGAATCCGATATTGGGGAAGCAAAACAACATTTATCTGACAGTAGTGGCCAACCAATTTTGTTAAACAAAACTAAATAGTTTTGGACATTTTGTGTTAAAAGTTAGCATGCTGTCAGGGAGCCCCTTGTTATAGAATATTTAAATTCCAATCAATTTGTGACTCTGTATATAACAAGGCAGCATAACTATCAAATGAAGTGGTAACAATCTCTTATAGTTTATTCCTGGTTATAAAACTCTGGATCTCAAAATATTTCTTTCTGCCTCAACCAACCACTTGGTATTACTCTAGCCTCTCAAACGAATGTTGCGAACACGATAGATAGACAGATGGTAGTTTGTCCTCGGAAGAACAATCTCCGATAACATGCTTATCATGAGATTCTAGGAGACCGATAGGAGCCAAAACAATATATGAACAGCACACACATTCAATGAGAAATTGAAAGCAAATCTAAGGAAATATTTTGAATTATATCGATGAAATCTGGAAAGCAATACAAGAAATGCATACCATCCAACCTACTTTGACTCCGTGAAGAAGAATTCTTCCCAGCCCAAGGTAACGCTCGTCTCACACAATTTATGTAAATTCTGGAATGACGTTCCCCCTCACTCTCCTATACTTTTTAATCTGTCCGGCATAACTAACTCACTCCCCCCATCATGTTCACGTGCCTTCATGTCAATCATGGACTTCTCTCCTTGGGCCCTATTGATTGACCCATCTGGTTCCTGGATTGGTTTTCCTAAACTTTGGTCTTAACAATACTCTAAGGGTCCGTTTGGTTTGCGGGATGAGATAAGTAATATAATGATTAAAATTATAAGATGATGATAAAAATATAGTGTGATAAGTTATATGGAGTTTGGTTTGGAGGATAAGATGTCGGATTAATTTTATTGTTTAGTATAATGACTAAATACTCAAGAAAATTTGAATTTCAATTTTTGGCGAAAATTTCAAATTTTAAAATAGTAAAAAAGGTGGCAAATGGTACATATGTCATTTTTCTTGGGATAAATATGATGGGTTAACTTTTTTTTCAATCCTGCGAACCAAACATGGTATTAAACATTAATCCTAAGACCATTAATCCCGATCATGCAAACCAAACATTGTCTGAATAGAAGAATTTTTCCAAGCCCAAGCTAACGCTCGTCAGCAATCTTCTGTCCTGTACCAAAGCTATCATGTCAATAAGAGTAAACAAATCGTTAAGTAAATCTTGCTCCACGAGAAAATGTGTCGTCTCCAATCCCATGTCCACTGCCAAATACCCTCAACACTTACTCCCATATTTCCCACTAATATATCTCTATCCCTGGCTATTGATGCCAGTCGAGGAAACTTATTTTCAAAACTCTCATCCCCCACCCAAATGTCCCTCTAAAATTTCGTCCCCATACCATTCCCCACTTCTAAAACACCCATTCCTTAAACCACCATGTTAGATCATTAAAAATAGTTTTCCTAATATCTTTCCAGCAAGAGGAGTGTAAGTTCTTCTCTCCCTCACTGCCGGACAACAAAGAATTCCAACTAAGAGGACCATATTTAGATTTTAGTACTTTCCCAACAAACTCTCCCCTCCATTAATCAACCCCCAATCCCATTTATCCATTAGTGCTTTATTGAAAGAATCAAGATTCCTCACCCCGAGACCTCCGTTAAGTTTAGATTTACGTACATCTGACCATTTAACCCACTGTACTCTATGGCTGCTCTGCCCACCACCTATAAAAATGCTATCTGAAGAGATTTTACTTTAGAAAGGATTTTCTTTGGAGCACAGTAGAATGTGAAGAAATAGACCAGTAAAGATGATAGCGCAACCTAGATCACATAAGTCCGATGCGCGAGTGGATGCGGATGCGCTGGTGCGTCAATTTTCAAAAGAATTGAGTGCGGGTGCGCCTTAATGCGCCTATTAAAAATAAATAAATAAATAAATATACATACATACTGATAAAATGAAGTTAAGCATAAATAATATACATCATATTTAACAAACTTACATCTTTACTATATTATTTACAAATTACAATATGAAGCATTAAAATTAGATTTTATTGAAGGATCTAAAATTTGCAGCATTGCAAAATGTTATAGCCAGTGATAACAAATTTGAATCTTGTAATTCTCCGAAAAATATATTTTAGAAAATGAAAAATGAAATTGAAATGAAGTATTAAAATTTTATTTTATTTTAAGATATAAAATAACGAATTTGAAAAATGAAACCAAATTGTACATATACATTTCAACATGTTTGGTAATAGTATGAATTTATTAAGAATGACTCATATTATTTCCGGATACTTATATTATTACCTTATGAAATAACCAATATAAACATTTAAATTAACTCAATAAAAATAAAAGTTTTATTTATAAAGTTCATTCTATTAATTTTCATGCAAAAAACAAAGCTATCAAAATTATTATTATTTACTCCGTAAAAATGTTACAAAATCACAGATTTATCCGACTTTCTTTTATCACATATTTTAATCTTTCATATCTTATTATGTCTTTTCATGATTCATTAAATAATAGCGAATTTATCTTCTATATACCATTTAATATAATTTTCTTACCAACCCGAAGTGCCTAGAAACCATGAAAATTCATCTAAACCCAAAATCGGAGAACGTTTTTTATAATTACAAAAAAAAAAAAAATCGGAGATTAAGGAGGATTAACAAGACTTAGTAGTAACTTAGTGCGCGACTTAGTAAATCTTAGTGCGCGAATTATAAAATATTAGTGCGCGAACTAGAAATTCTTAAATCGCCTTCATGCGGCGGACGCGCACCCAGTTCGTCAGTTCGCGGTTGGAGCGCCAGTGCGTGGAGGGGGGTAGGAGGATTATGTGACTTAGAGCACAACATTAAGCAAAATCATATGACCCCCAAGAGACAAACTTTTATTTTCCCGGCTAGCCAACCTTTTCCGAAATTTCTCCACCGCTGGTTTCCACACAGTATTATTCCTCGAGTTCGAGCCAATCAGGATTCCAAGATATTTAAAAGGCAAATCCCCAAAATTGCAAGTCAGTATATATGCCAGTTCTTCCATTGTACCCTGCTCCACATTGATTCCAATGAGACTGCCCTTATTAAAATTGATTTTAAACCCCGACATTATCTAAAAAATGCTTAGGATTCCTTTGAAAGTTTTGGCATTATCCACTGTCGCATCACCAACCAGTAGAGTGTAGTCAGCAAACTGGAGATGGGATATTACAGCCTTCTCCCTGCCCACTTGACGACCGCCAAGAAATTAGTATTTACCGCCTTGCTAACCATTTGCTCAACGCTTCAGCCACAGTCAGATAAAGGATGAGAGAATGTGGATCCCTTTGTCTAAGACCTCTTTTTTAAGTTCATCGTGGGGCACCCATTGATTAACACTGAACCTTTAGCACTTGATACACACTCCATTATCCGACCTCTCCATTTGATATCCAAGTTCATCATTTTCATAACTTGCTCGAGGAAGTCCCGATTGACTGAATCATATGCTTTATTAAAATCCACTTTAAAAATGATCCCTTTACTTTGATTTTTCTTCAATTCATCAATTAATTCACTGATAACTAAGTACTCCATCCAAAATATGATGTTTACCGACGAAGGCCGATTGAGATTATGAAATAACCCTCTCTAAGACTCCTTGGGCCCTACTGATTGGCCCATCTAGTTCCTGGATTGATCTTGCTAAAATTTGGTTCATAACAATACCGCCTCTTGAAAATCAGCTTTACCCTCAAGGCTGAGACTTGAAACTTGATCTTCTGCAAGTGCCGCATGTTCCCAACAAACATCAAAGCCAACCATCGCAAAATTAAGATCATAGTACTTGTTACAATAATACAGAAATCGAGATGACATTCTTCAGCTCCCGCCTTCGTAATCGTGAATATGTCGACTGTTTTATTAAATTATTAAATTCCAGCAACCATAGCAATTTGACTCATGCCACGTATGATTTATTCAAAGTTGTTTCCATAGTAGAGTCCTTTATAGAAATTGATCAGCCTTGAAGTTTCTTTGTAGATTGGAAACGAGTATCAGCGCCAGCTCCATCGCATCCAAACACGACCCGTGTAATGAAAAGCATGCAGCCATAGCATTCCCAGCCACTAACTCTCTTTCAGATATTCCATCAAACACATCCCTCGTTTCTACCAACGAGACACATTTCCCGGAAAAGTCAACCAATGCAGTACACACAAAAAGATTTTCAAAATTATATCTTTTCGTATACCCATATATCTTTACACCACTGTCTACATCCTTGAACACACAAAGAATTCCTTCAACCGTAAAAACCATATTACCCCTTTTCAAGCCAATACTCAGGTATATCCAATTTTCCAACCTGAGGAGAAACAAAAAAAACTAACATGCTAACCTCATCAACCCACGTGGTAGTCTTCGAAATTCTCTGCTCATGCCGCCCTCGTTGTCGTAGTCACACTGGACACCAACCATCGTCCTGCAGTGTACCTCAGATGAATCATTGCGTCGGGATGGATCAATCGGGGGATGATAGCATTCCGTGACCGCCTTCGCTCCCACCTTCGTTCCAACGGCCCACAGGCCACCCCGCGGCCAGCCTCCGGCGTCCCACCAACCACCTCACGTCGTCTGATTTCAGCTCCCTGATGGTCTATATTTTTTACGAGGACTCCAATTTACACTGATATTGTTGGCTCAGCTTATTTATTTGGGCTCAATGAATTTCTTGGCCATAGTTTCTCCGGCCCTAGCCCACTTCTGAAATTCCCAAACCCTCAACCCAATAGCAAGAGTCTTCCCCATTGCCAACCTCTTATCGTGCAAGCCATCCCTTCTCCTTGTCTGCGACCACGGAGCGGTGCACCTGCCGCGCTACTCATCGTCTTACGCCCACAATATCGCCTTATTAATTCCTCTGTTGTTACTTCCCCCATTCTGTATGGAATCTTTCTCATAAATTGTCTTGGGTCCAGAATTCATCCTTATAATCCTTTAGTCCTTTAAACCTGAGTAATATCTATATTCTCATCACCTATTTTCTCCTCCTGATTTTTCCCACGGCCCCAATGATTTGGCTCCATGATTTTTCTGCTCATATTCTGCTCCGTCCATACTTCCATCTCAGTGGGAAAATCCATAGAATTTTCTTTTAGAGTAAGCTTCTCGATCTCTATTGAGAGCTCACCCTTGGACTCTTCGTTTCCCGCCACTGTCTCAGTTGGCTTTTTCCATCTTGCCTCCACCCTCCACAGTGATTTGTTCACGATATCAGCTTGTCTTCGAAAGTTGGTGGTCCATCCCTCTCATCTTCCGTGTATTTATTATTTGCTCTCATTAAATCAACCAAGATCCCCACTGTGTTAGTGAGTTCCTTGATCCTTCCTTCCGTGAGTTCCTTGATCCTTCCTTCCTGACTCATCGTCATCTTCTATATTTCTTGCTTCCATTCCTGATTTGTTTTCATTGCTCATCACCAGTTTTTTGCAAAGCTTCCAGTTTGGAATCTGAATGCATTGTTGCTAGGACTGTGAATCCTTGGGATCGACAGGCAGGTCGGACAAATTGATAGGATCCAAAACATATATGAACAGCACACACAATAAATGAGAAATTTGAACACAAATCTAAGGAAATATAATGAATTCATCTGAAAAGTAAAACACGAAATGTATACTCTCCAGCCTACTTTTACTCTGAGAAGAAGAAATCTTCCGAGACCAAGCTAACGCTCGTTTCACCGCCCCCATAATCTTCACATGCCTTCATCTCAGTCATGGGCTTCTCTCCTTGGGCCCTGTTGATTAGCCCATCTGATTCCTAGATTGGTCTTGTTAAACTTTGGTCCATACATAGTTGTTTGGTGTGTGGATGGGCCTGGAGGTGGCGGGATTGGCTCCATTTCAATATGTATCTACAATGTTTCAACTGATACCTCTATTTCAATATTTCCAGAGATTTGTGGCTATTGCAGAAAACCTAGAGTTTGTAAAGAAGAAATCTTGGAATCTTTAACTCAAAGTTTTGCACAGTATAGGACTTGTAATATAGGAAGGAAAAACTAGAATAAATAAGAGAAACAGGTAACATCAACAAATAGGCAGCCTGCTGAAGCTGTATCCACTTACACTTCAAACATGCTGCTGAGTAAAAAGAAGCCTACAGCCTATCTTCCTCTATCAGGGCCAATTCCCAAATTTCATATTGACAATTCACTACAACATGTGGATTCCCTCGTGAACTCGAATAAGTATTCTCAGTTTCCTCAAACTTTTGAGCAACCAAAATCATTACAATCTCAAGTCTTCACTTGAAAAGGTCCCCAACCAGTCTCACCACCCACCTCCATCTTCCTGAAATTGGAATGCTTCAAACCAATGCCTCATCTAAGTTAACCAATATGAGATAAACTTCACTAGGCCTTTAATGCTTTCAAGTTGCTATTGGATTTGAATTCTAATAAGTTGAGATTTATCATCAACATATTTTGTCCGAGTATTTCGTAGGCTAGTTGGAGCAATCAAGGCTCATGCTAAGAAACATCCAACGGTGTGGAAAGATCTTCAAAAAATGATACTTGACCGCCCAAAGCTTATTGATAATTGTTTGAGATATATCATCAGCATATTATGTTCGAGATGATGATATGAGCATTTCACTTTTAAATTACAGAAGCGAAAGACTATTAACCTAAAAATATAAATGTACAGGATGCAAATATAAATGTACAGGATGCAAGAAACACAAATTCAAAATAAAGCATGAAGCTAAACTACAGTAGCAATCATAAAAGAAGCAGTTACCCACGGGGAAGATAAAATGTCCTCAAACTTGTAACTTAAGAAGTATGCCAAAAGTCCCAATATTGTCGCAGCATCCAGACGTACCTACATATGATGTTATCTCATTATAATGTATAAATATCTCCAAATAAACAAACAGTTATAACGTACACCAGAAATGCAGATGAGACAGAAAAAACCAAGAAGTCACAACGAAAGAAAAATTAGCTAACTTAATTTATCCCATAAATAATAAAGTGATGCTATCCACAAGCTGGCATTAAGTAGACATTCTGGATATGTTCTAGTTATTCCCTATATAACTACACACGTACTACCATCATAAGCATTATCACAATTTTTTCCATATCGATGGCTCTGGAAAGTCAGATTTCTGTAAAGTCAAAGCATGACAATGATCCCAAATACAATGACCCTCCAAAACTTTCTCGCATAGTTTCATACGAAAGATATTCTCAAAATTCAACTGAACATAAGTAATAATGTTTTGTGAGTGAATACCCTCCACATCTTCCATTACATCATTGCATGTGTTTTATGAACTCCTTAACCTTTGAAAAGTTTATTTTTTTATGAGTTGAAAGGGAACATGTTAGCACGGAGTAATAAGAGCAAAACAAGCATAATAAATAATGTCACTACTAGCCTTGACGAAAGGAAAGATTATGTCTGGATGGAAAAGACTAATTCATATTCAGCATACCGAGTCAAGGATACGGAACGAAAGCTTTTTGTGAGGAAAAACAACCTACAAAAGTAAGAAAATATCATGTATGCTCACATAAATTAATAGTGTAGCAGGATTCTATAAGCATTTCAGTACTAAAGAATTTACTGGCAAATCTGGAAGAGGAATTTCCTCATAGATTTTCATCTGCAATGAAGACACCTCAGCTTTATTTGTGCTTTCTCTGTCTGCAACCTCTTCCATATAGAGTAAGATTATTTGTTGAAATGCAGGCTCCTGGATGAAGACATTTATATTTAAAAATACAACTGATCATTACAGAAGAAAAAGAATGCTAATGCAAAGAATTAGTGCCATTCAATAAGCACAAACCTTTTCCCAACATCAAATCCACGAATATATATAACAATATGTTTACAAATATATTTTGGTCGCTGACAGATGTATATCCACATGTGGCTTTGTGCAACACTAAATATAGCTTGTACCAAATCAATCAGTCTGTTTGATGATAGGTGAGGTATTGTCGTCGCATCCATTCCAGTCCCGTGATATATGATTACATTTTGTTGGAGATTAGATTGTAGTTTATCTTTTATATTTTCCTATCTTGATAATGTTTATCAAGATTTCATAGGATTAGGAGATAGAGTCAAAAATATCATCCATAATTTAAACATGGATTTCTAGATTAAATTTTTCTCTCTTTGTACATAAATATACAGTTGGTAAAATTAATAAAGCAGAAAAATATTCTCCTCCCCAATCAGTTTTATATTTTAGCATGGTATCAAAGCCAGGTTTCAATCCTGTATAAGAGCCGGCTTGCTCACCGTCACCTGCATTATCATTCCACGTGTTTGACTTATATAATGTCACACGTGAGGGGGTGTGTTGAGACTTGTCCCACATTGGGAAACTACAAGATTTGTGAGCTTCTTATAAGATACATGGGCTACTCCACTTGATCGCTATTTATTTAAACATAAAAGTCCAGTGTAGCGATTTTATACCGCAAATGTACGGTTATCAAGTTTTAGTATAGATTATGATAAGTATGAGTGTCAAACCCACGAGAACTAGAAAGTAAGTACCACTTTCAATTAGATTAACTATATTTAGCCTACGATTATCGAGTGATTATTAAACTAAATTGACTAAAACACAAAAATCAACCTAAGCAGCAGTGATGGATAATTAAGAAATATGATAAAACAATTATCAAGACGTCGGTTCACCCATATAATCCCCCATAATTTTCCTATTAAATAAGATTGCAAATCCTACGTTTTTCGGTATTAATCGTTCAATAAGGACACGAGTGGTTTATTGCACATTAATACTAGACTTGTTATAGCTTGACCATAGTTTTTGGCTGATTCGAGATTCCATTGAATTTATTAGCCATGCCATGACAATAGAATTGTCAAGTTGCCACTTGGAGCGGCCGCGATCATCATCGGCTGGTTTTGTGAAATCACCATTTACGAAATCCATCTTCCCACGTCCACGAATCACGATTAAGACTAATTGGACCATTGTAGGTAGTTTCGGGAATTCAATTTGTGATTGGTTGTGCATAGAGAAATTTTCAGATGGAGGCATGGATGAATGCAAATTGGAAGTTTTTTCTGGTGGTGGGTAGGACGAAGGGTCCTTAGAGTCCCTGGATCCAGACATGGTGATTTTCACGGTGATGGATCAAAAATAAGGGTTCGATTCGGATCTCAGACACATTAAGAGTTCACTAAATTTTACATGTGCCTAATTTGGCTTGCAACTTGTTATCTATAAGTCAACTAATAAGAAATAACAATTGCTTTGTTACCTTTTCTGAGTCCTATTGCACTTTTCAGGAGCAGGGTTCTGGGAAGATGCTTGGTAATGCTAGAGTTGATGGAGGGATTTATTACCTGGAGGCTGCCGTCCCTGAGAGTAAACAAGCATTTCAAGTTGATGTTGATTCCTTTCTGTTTCCAATAATGATGCAATTCTGTTATGGCATCGTAGATCAGGACATTTAAACTTTCAGTATTTGCGACTTATGTTTCCTACATTATTTCGTAATAAAAAGTCTATGACTCTTTTATATGTGAAATTTGTCAACTTGCCAGACACCCCCTCTGTTTTTCCTCCTAAAACCATATAAGTCCAGCCGTCCATTTGCCTTGATCCATAGTGATATATAGGGACCATCCCGTGTGAGTAACTATTCTGGTGTTCGTTGGTTCATTACGTTTATTGATGATCATACACGAGTTTGTTGGGTCTACTTGTTAAAAGAAAAATCTGAAACTCACAAAGTCTTTCAAGCATTCCACTCCATGATCAAGACTCAATTTCACACTAATATTCAAACATTACGGACTGATAATGGTAGAGAATATTTTCACGCCATCCTAGGGGATTGTCTCACTAGCCAAGGAATCATTCACCTTAGTTCTTGCCCATACACCCCTCAACAAAACGGTGTTGCCGAGAGAAAAAATTGTCACCTTTTAGAGGTCGCCCGAGCATTAATGTTCACTATGAATGTTCCTAAATACCTCTGGGGTGAGGCTGTGCTTACAGCTACATACCTGACTAATCGAATGCCTAACCGTGTCCTAAAATTCCATACCACGTTATCTCAACTGCTAAAATTGAACCCTGCTTATCGGACCACCTCCTTCTTACCTCTTAAAACCTTCGGCTGTACTGTTTTCATTCATAACCATGACCCGGGTATCTCCAAGCTTGATCCTCGTGCCATTAAATGTGTCTTCATAGAATATTCTCCTACTCAACGAGGCTATAAGTATTACTCTCTTCCAAGGAAATCAGTTATCACTATGGACGTTACCTTCTTCGAGACTAAATCTTTCTTCTCCACGCCTGATCTTCAGGGGGAGATTATACCTACTGAAAATCAGTTGTGTGATCATTCGTTAGCCCCATACCTCACGGCCCACATTATGTGTCACCTCAAACTGTTCCGTTAGCTAAAATTCCTCCTAACTAAAATGATTCCGAGTCTAATATGCCAATAACAGAATCTGCAGAATCAGAATCAGGGGGAGTTTATTCAAGGAGGACAGTACAAAGGACAGTCCCGACTGAAGCTTCACAGAACCAAACAATTTTCCATAACCCAACTCCACAACATGTCGAACCCGAGGTAACATCTTCGGATCTTTATATATCTATTGCACTTCGAAAGGTATAAGAACATGTACTGCTCATCTTAATGCACAATTTATTTCATACAATAAGCTCTATCCCAAGTTTCGAGCTTTTACATGTGAGTTGTCAAAAATTGATATTCCCGCAAATATCCATACTACTCTAACACATCCAAATTGGGGAAAAGCTGTGTTTGAAGAGATAAATGCGCTGAAGAAAAATGGTACTTGGGAAATTAAAGACCACCAAGGGATAACAAAAATCGTGGGTTGTAAATGGGTATTTGCTATCAATTACAAGGCTGATGGGAGTATTGAAAGGTATAAAGCAAGATTGGTAGCCAATGGATTTACTCAAACTGCTGGGATAGACTACCACGAGACATTTGCTCCTGTAGCGAAGATGAACACAGTAAGAATTTTAATATCTTTAGCTGCTAATCTTGATTGGCCATTACAACAACTAGATGTGAAGAATGCATTCTTGAATGGGGACCTTAATGAAGAGGTATATACATGGACTTTTCTCCGGGATTTGAAGAAGGGGATAATAGAGTTTGCAAACTAAAAAAATGCAACACCCCAAAAATCTCAATTACAAAATTAGACAAAATAAGTTGAAGCTATCTTAAATACTACTAATAATCTCCTTAAAATATGCATAATATTAAAATAATAATAATAATAATAATAAATCCATAATAATGGTAAATATATTGACACAAAATTCATTAGGCATCAAAATACCATTTATCACACTAAATGCAAATATATATATATATATATATATAAATCATAGAAATAATAATAATAATAATAATTCTAAATATATATATCATTTTGAATTAAATTTATTACTTAATATTTGTGAAAAACTTACCAACACTTGTCCAAATATCAACACCCCAGTTCATGCACACAACCCCTATAAATACCCTCCCATTTCTTCAGATTTCACTCACAAATTTCAGATAGAATTGTTAGCAATTAGGAAAAAAGTTTGGGTTAGGAAAAATGTAGAAAATAGGGATAAAAATGAGAAAATTATGAGGAAAATATCAAATCTCCTCCAAAAAATCCGAAAATTTCACACAACACTCATTATACACCCAGAAAAGATTTAATATAGGAGGTGTTCAAAAATCAGCATCCAAATTCGTCCAGAAAATCAAAATCCCGAAGAACACTAAGCTGCCCAACCCAGAAAAAACCCATTTCAAGGTATCAGTTTCAAGCTTCGATTTCGTGCCTTTATCAAATGATTTTAAACTTGGAATCTAAACGAAAGTTGTTCAAAATGTGTTCACGTTTATGGGTATGTCGGCCGATCGCTCAAACGACCGCCGTACGTACGGATTTCCGGCGACCAAAACACCTAGTTAATCATTTCGAAAACTCAAATTCTAGGTAAAATATGTTGAGAATTTCAAAATAGTTTCTAAACCAAAGATGTAGATCTTGATGCGACGAACACACCGGTAAAATTTCAGCCGCACGTGGTGGCCTGAGGTCGACCACGCGCCGTCACGGTGGTGCTTGAACTCCACGCGCCTCCCCGATATCGAGTTTTCCGGTGGCCGAACATTTACGGACTGATTTTAGGCATTTCTGGAAAGTTTCGTGATTTTTCGACTTATGGTTGAATTATCATGAATTTTTAAAGTATTATTCAAAATTACCTCGGACATGTTTTGTACAAAAATGATTTGCAAAAGATTCAACAACATATCTGGGTTGCTAATCACCATAAATTACTTATATTATGTTTATAGAAATTTATTTGACACCTGGGTTCAAAATCGAGTCAATCCAGTAAGACATCAAATAGTGAGGTGAGGTGTACTACCGAATTCTTGTTATATACCCCTTTTGGCATTTGGCCTGGAATTTACAGTAACTTGTTATTCCTTTTCTCACTATTCATTTATGCCATCATATTGTACATTACATCGTTACATTGGTCATCTTGATCTGCACGTTTAATTATCTTGAATGTTATCGATTACTGATCGAGTCCTTTGATTGAACGAATCCTTTGACTGAATGACTGAATGAATGGACCCTGGATATTTATCCACTGGACAACGCGGCTTCGGCCCGGAAAGTGAGTCCAATGAACAACGGATAACAGTCCGGGTATATGGTTCATCTAAACAATACGCACCGTTTTACGGTCCGGAGAATGGTTCACATTGGCTCGTAAATGACTGAATGTACAGATCACATCTGAATATGTGGGGAAAAGTGCTACACCAAACTGTCTGGTGGGAGCCACCTCTTTAGCCCACGATATTCACTCTGAAATCCTAAATCGTCAGTGTTCATTATTGACAATTGCTTGACTGCAAGATCTTTGTTACATGACATATCATATTGATGCATTACACTGCTTGATAATTACAGATATTAAAGCCATGTTATTCCCTCACTAAGTCCCCAAAGAGCTTAACCTCTGTTTTCCTTGTTATTTATTGTGAGTTCCAGATACAGGAGTACCGGAGCCAGAACCGGAGGAAAATTAGGAAATATGGAAATGTTGGCTTACCGGGACTGTTTTAGTATTTTCTTTTTATCAAGTGTCGGACCGTTATGAGGAGTTTGTACTGGGTTGTATTTTTGTACTAATTAGACTGTATAAACGCTTCCGCTACTAAATAGAAATGTTTGACTAAATGCTTCCGCTATTTCCGAAAAGGTTTAAAACCCTCGTGCGTAATGAACAGAGAGAATGTGGTACCGGATAAGGGATAAAGTACTATGTGCCCGAGTCGGGTCCCACAAAAAGGCTCTTTATGGTTTGAAACAATCCCTAAGGCATGATTCGAGAGGTTTAGCAATGCCATTAAAAGCCGAGGATACACTCAAGCTCAAACCGACCACACTCTATTTTTCCGACACTCTGAAGATGGAAAAATTACAATTCTAATAGTATATGTAGATATTATTGTGACAGGAAATGATCTTGAGGATACAGCTGAATTGAAGAAATTTTTAGCTACTGAGTTTCAAATAAAAGATTTTGGTCCTCTGAAATACTTCTTGGGAATGGAGATAGCACAAAGCAAATTGGGAATATAAGTATACACTCGATCTACTAAAGGAAGCTGGCAATGTTGGGATGTAAACCAGTTGATACACCTATTGGGAAAAAGCAATGGTAGACGAATTACAGGCTCGTCAAGAAAATGATGCATGGGATGTGGTATCTTGTGTGCAAATGGGTATTTTCTGTCAAGCTTTGTTCAGATGGGGCCTTGGATCTCTATAAAGCCAGATTAGTTGCTCTTGGCAATCGCCAAGAATATGGAATCAATTACGAGGAAACATTTGCACCTGTTGCCAAAATGACCACCGTCCGTACGATTCTTTCAATTGCCGCTTCTCGGGGTTGGCCACTGCATCAAATGGATGTTAAAAATGCATTTCTCCATGGTGATCTAAAAGAAGAGGTTTACATGAAACTTCCTCCAGGGATTTCCTCTCCTTCTTGTTCGGCGGTCTCTAAACTGAAGCGCTCTATTTATGGACTAAAGCAAGCACCACGAGTCTGGTTTGATAAATTTCGCACAACACTGCTTCGTTTCTCATTTCAGCAAAGTAAGTATGACTCCTCTTTATTTCTTTGCAAAACAACGGCAGGTGTTGTCCTCCTTCTAGTCTATGTGGACGATATTGTCATTGGGACAGATTCTTCTCTGGTCACTCAACTACAACATCATCTTCGTGCTTCTTTCCACATGAAGGATCTTGGTCCACTTACATATTTCTTGGGGTTAGAAATCTACAGTGATTCTTCTGGCATTTTCTTAAATCAGCACAAATATGCCCAGGATCTTATCACATTGGCTCGTCTTGCTGAAACTTCCTCCGTCGATAATCCATTGGAAATCAATGTGAAATATAGGCGTGACGAGGGTGATCTCCTCTCTGACCCTGCTATGTATCGTCAATTGGTTGGCAGATTGAATTATTTAACCATCACACGTCCTGATATCTCCTTTGCAGTTAAACAAGTCAGCCAGTTCATGAAATCTCCAGGACACTTACATCTCGCTGCTACAGTCCGTCGCATTATTTGATATCTACGTGGCTCACCGTCTTGTGGCTTATTTTTCCCCACAGGCAATCCACTAAATCTCATTGCTTAGAGTGATGCAGATTGGGATGGCTGCCCGGACACTCGTCGCTCAGTTACAGGATGGTGCATGTTTTTGGGTTCGTCCTTAATCTCTTGGAAAAGCAAGAGTCTCCAAATCGTCTACAAAATCTGAATATCGGGCGATGTCTGCTGCTTGCTCTGTGGTCTTTTGCGCGAAATTGGGTTCCCACAAACCCAACCCACTCCACTTCATGACGACAACACCAGTGCTATTCAAATTGCCACCAAACCATTCTTCCATGAACGCACTAAACATATTGAAGTGGATTGTCATTCTATTCGCGAGGCAGTTGACAGCAAGACTATCACTTTACCACATGTTTCCACCGATCTTCAACTTGCAGACATCTTCACCAAGTCCATGAATCGACAGCGTCATCAATTCTTAATTGACAAATTGCTGCTTAAGACCAGCACCAATTTGAGGGGAGATGACAGTGTAAAATAGTCTAGTATTTAGGCTATTAAATTAGGATGTAAATTTGGCAGATAATATGTTAAATTAGGCTGTTAATATTCTTTCCATAGATAGGTTGTACTTTCCATACATAAGTTGTAATTGTATTCCTATTTAATGCAGTGATAAATGAAGGGAAAAATATTCAGAAAGAAAGTCAGTTTGTATTACATTGGGAAATCTTGTAACTTGGAGAAGCAAGAAGCAGTCAGTGGTTGCTCGAAGTAGTGCAGAAGCTGAGTTCAGAGCAGTTGCCCAAGGATTATGTGAAGGAATATGGATAAAAAGAGTTCTGGAGGAACTAAAGATGCTCAATAATGAAACGATGAGGCTTTACTGTGATAACAAAGCAGCGGTTAACATTGCTCATAATCCAGTGCAACACTATCGACAAACACTTCATCAAAGAGAAGGTTGAAGATACAAGTGTATGCATGATTTATATACCATCAGAAAGAAAAGTGGCGGATATTATAACAAAAGGCATGCCAAAGAATACCTTCGAACAATTGACATGCAAGCTAGGAATGATAAATATCTATTCACTAGCTTGAGGGGGAGTGTTGGAGATTAGATTGCAGTTTATCTTTTATATTTTCCTATCTTGATAATGTTTATCAAGATTTCATAGGATTAGGAGATAGAATCAAAAATATCATCCATAATTTAAACATGGATTTCTAGACTAGATTTTTCTCTCTCTTTGTATATAAATATGCAGTTGGTAAAATTAATAAAGCAGGAGAAAATATTCTCCTCCCCAATCAGTTTAATATTTTAACACATTTAATAAGAGTTCACTTTTCAACTAGATTCACGAAATTTGAGCAGTTTGGAACTCGCTCACCTATATGTTGCTTCCTAATAGATCCTACTTAATTAATCATATGCAAGTCATACAGAATGGCAAATATGTTACTGAATGCGGATGTAAGGTCTGGTCTCAGTTTTTGAATTAATCAATCACATATCTCAAAGAACTGCGATATGAATTTGATATTTTAAGTACAAGCATAAAAAAAGAAAGAACCCCAAAAAATACGAACATATTGCTTTTATGCTAAGAAAATGTTAATGAAACATTTCATTATAAAGATAAGAGGATGGGACATTCATGTATGAAATACCTGGAGGACAGACTCTGAGATAAGGATAGAAGCAGAAGTCCTTAACATCTTCCAAAAGTCATTTCCACAATTTTTAAGTTTTGCGGGTTTCCATATGTCACTTAGTGTAATCCTTGGCAAAAAACTTTCACTGGATAAATGAAAATCTCGTTATGGTTAATTATCTATAAATGAAAATTTCAAAAGCCTCACACAGTCCTAAATTGAGAAAATAATTGGCGTCGAAAAGTTCTCATAGTATTTTACATGCAGATGCAGATAGGAACATGACATTACTATTGATTGTGTAATGCCTCAAACTACTAGTCAAAAACAATACAACACATTGCATTATTTATGGTTGCCAAAACAGACATTAATTTATGGAGGGTTTTCAATCAATTATTTCTTAGACAACTAAGTAAGCAAGAGAATGATGTTGTTATTTCAGTTCATAACATTTCCTTGGACAATTTTACAGAAGTTAGGCACTTTGGGGTATTAACGTTACTTTTACTAATCAATATTCTGTGTCATTCAATAATATAATATGCATGCACAAGTATTGAAACCTTTAGATTCAACACAAAGTCAGGTTGCAAGACCACTCTCTAAATTTTTTAACTTTAAAGGTCGTACTCTGTATGATAATGTTGCTTGAATGCTGTGTAAAGAAAAGAAATCAAAGAACAAAGAAAGTGCGAAAGTCGAAATACTTCATGAGGATTCGATTGAGACTTACACGATCTATTATGAAGGTAAGTATGGATATTTTTTCTCTGTAATTGAAATTACAGTGCAAGAACATATTATGGGCGCCCAAAAAAATTTGATGCCTTCTGAACCTGCTTTAGAATGGCTTATTTCATAGGGTAATCACATAGGTATCTAATTAAACTAAAAGAGAATGTCTGCAACAGAACTGCAGTTAGAACCCACTCCAAAAAAGAATCTTAAGTAATAAAGGAACACTGATAATCCCATAAGCTTTAGCACAGGGAACTTCCTGCTAAATAACTAACCATGGGAAAATATCCATGAGGACACCCGAGAAAACCTTTTCCAAATATTCACTTTAATTGTGTTGCTCCAGCAACGTAAATCAAAATTTAACTATAGACATAACAGGGTTGTCAACCCCCATAAACATATCAACCAATTTGTAAATTTTAATTTCAATCAACATGCAATTAGACATGTTAGAAGTTTAATGAAATAAAAGTCAATAAGCTCAACCTTAGATGAGATTCGCAAGAACTCTTGGAATCAAGGCCAAATGTTTGCATAGGTTTTGATGGTACTAAGCCCAACAATGCAAAAAACTTCCTCAAGAGCTTCTCACGAGGCCCACCTGCCGAGAGAATTGCTTCATAACGAGTTGCTGCCTTCTGCGCTGCCTCCCAGATTGGAAGATCATTTGATATGCTGTCAACTCCTTTATGGTCATCAAATATTTGATCTCTTGAATTTGGTTGCAAGGAGAGGGAAAACTCTTTAAGCCAAATATTAACTTTATTTGCCAGAACTTCTGTATCTTTTTTCTGGCTTATTCTTTCAAAAACCTGTGCTGATGAAAAATTTAAATGTCAAAATGTGTGTCAAAAGAATGAATGAAACAATACATAACAGAAGATCCACATAACCAATCACTCCACTCTAGGTCATGGGAAAATGTTGATTTGCATGAACCTTGTTTAAATTTAAACGCAATGAGAGTACTACGAATGCATATGGTGTGAGATAAGTACGTCGGAAAGATGATGAAGATGGTTTTCCAGCTAAAACTTGGGGAGTAATATTCTGACAAAGTGCTTTTGAATATGAACGTAGCTGAAAACTGGTGGAAATTTGGAAATGGAGACAGGCTTAGATAAAGGAACTAGAAGTCGAACAAATTCAGAGGATATTTGGCAGTGATGAAACTATTATGCATAGTAACTATAAACAAAAATGGATATGGGAGATTTTTCTTTCTGTATTATTATATTTTTAATATGATACAAACTAATTCTCTATTTAAAGAAAAGAAGCTAAACTATACAAGGAAACAAATATAATATTCTAATTACTAACTATTTATCAATCAAATCTGCAACACTCCCCCTCAAGTTGGTGCAAAAATGTCAGTCATGCCCAACTTGCTAACTTGAAGCTCAAAGGGTTGTCTTAGCAAGCCTTTTGTGAGAACATCTGCAACTTGTTCTACACTTGGTACAAATGGGATACAAATTGTCCCTTCCTCAACTTTCTCCTTTATGAAATGTTTATCAATTTCTATGTGCTTGGTTCTATCATGTAGAACTGGATTACGAGCAATGCTGATAACTGACTTATTATCACAATATAGTTTTACTGGTAAAGTCAGTGTCACTTTGATATCTTCTAGGACTCTTTTTAGCCACAGTGTTTCACATATTCCTTGACCCATTGCTCTGAATTCAGCTTCAGCGCTACTTCTAGCAACCATTTCTTGCTTCTCCGAGTGACAAGATTACCCCACAAAAACATACAATATCCAGAAGTTAATCTTCTGTCCGTGATTGATCCTGCCCAATCAGTGTCCGTGTATGCCTCAATTCCTCTATCCAAACATTTCTTGAACCAAAGTCCTTTACCTGGAGAACTTTTTAGATAACGAAGAATTCGATACACAACATCAAGATGTTCTTCGTAAGGAGAGTGCGTAAACTGACTAACCATGCTTACAACGAAGGCGATATCTGGACGTGTGTGAGATAGATAGATCAATTTTCCAACCAGTCTTTGATATCTCCCTGAATCGACTGGTTAGAAAAGTAGGGGATGGATTGAATATAAAATTCGGGGGGGTGGGGGGACGACTTGATATTAAGTTTCCTCATTTGCCTTCCATAGTTAGAGCTAGAGATATTTTAATGGGGAATATGGGTCACTGGGTAAGGGGAGTTTGGCAATGGCCGTGGGATTGGCGACGAGAATTGTTCTCTTGGGAGGGGGGTTTAACTAACGAGTTGCTTCTTCTTATGACAGGTCAGCTCCGGTTTAGGATAAAGACGATAGTTGGGAGTGGCGCCATGATCAATCTAACCACTATACTATATCATCGGCATACCAGATTTTTCAGGATGAGCCCATCCTTGATGCAGACTTGAGATTGTCGTTCGAAGGGATATGAAAAACCCTGGCTCCCAATAAAGCGGCCACTTTAGCTTGGAGAATCATCAGAGATCGTATTCCAACAGAAAAGAATCACAGATACAGAACAGTAGATCTAAACCGATCTTAGACGACTGTGAGTTTTGCAACCTGGAAGAGGAATCTACTAAGCGCCTGTTTTTCTCATGCCAAGTTCCTATTCCTTGTGGATGCAAGTGTTATGAGTGGTTAGGTTTGAAGTTTGTTCTACATGAGGAACCTGTCTCTCACTTGCTTCATCACATTAACCTTCGGACTTTCAGAAAAGGTTGTAAGGCGTGGATAACTATCTGGCTTGTAATACTATGGATGTTATGGTTGGAAAGAACTAGTAGAGTTTTTAGAACTCAGGATGATCAGAGGGATAACTCGTTGGATCTGGTTAAATACAGATCGTGGATCTCGATAAAGAGAAGTAGCAAGGATTTAGCTACTCATTTGTGGATTGGAGTCGCGAACCAGTAGTATGTTTATTGTCCTGTTAGCTTTGTGTAAGGCCCCGTTGCTAATTAATTATGATTAATCCGGATTAACGATGTTTAAGCAAACCCTGGTGATTAAAAGTTGAGATTTTGAATTAAGGTGTTCCGGACTACGATGAGTCAAGCAACTAGTGGAACATGTTTTTAGTGCTTGTGCATGTTCATGATCACATAGCACTTTGAGAACACATACCACAAATTAAATTAACTCATGTTTAGTACATGATTTTGGACCATTAATCTTGTAAGATAATGATGTATTAACACATGGATTCCACAATACATCAAAGAGTTAAAAAAATCATGCAAATTGCATAGCGTGCCAAGCCACTACCCCATTTTTCAGACTTGGAATTTCTATGCATGAAAAATCATTTCTCTCTCTTGAACAAAAACACTCCTCTCTCTAAGCAATTCGAAATTTTTACCTCCTTTTCTCACAATTTCTCTTGATTTTGTGAGTGCATGCTACATGCAATTAAGGATTTAGAAGCTACAAGGTTAGGGAAGAAGAACCCAACAAGAATTTTTGAGTTCGAAGCATTCTTGAGGGAGGAAAGAAGAGTTTGGAAGGAGAAAGGAGCTTGGTTGACTCAAGGGTTTGGATTGTGTTCCAAATTTTCAAGATATAGTGAGGTATAACATGAATCTTGAGTTTTATTAACTTTGATTTAGGTTTAAGGGTCGAAATTTGATGTATCTACACGATAAATTTGGTTACAACTTGCTGTCAAATGAATCAGCAGAATTTGATGGTGCATGCAGTAGATGAGTTCGACTTTTTGATTTGCTTAGAGTTCGAATTTGTAAATGGTACCTCTAATAAATGTTGTAGATCTCTAAGTTATCTTTAATTGGCCACCAATGAAAAAGTTACGGTCGTTTTACCACAATGTGTACAATCTGGAATTTTAGTGCATGCAAGTTTTTATGCATTGTGTTCTTCGATTTTCTAGGAATATATGGCTACGAATTTCAAGTTTTAGGCTCTAATAAGAGTTGTACTATTTGGTGTTAGCTTGTATTTGGAATTGACCTCACTCAATTTGGAGTTGATATGCAAAAGTTATGCTAATTTGACCACATGGTGCTCAATCTGGGAAAGGATTACATACGAGTTTTTAGGCTTATACGTTTTTCAAAGAATGTACATCAAGATGAACAAATTAGCTTAAATCTCATAAGATATGTATTGTAGAATTTGAGTTCGACTGCATTAGAAACTGGCCTCACATGATTTGGAGTTCATATGAGTGAGTTATGCCTTCTTCCCTACCACTGCTCAATCTGCACTAACAGAGCATATTAGAATTCGATGAAATATGATATGAATCGACCTCTAGACCTATGAATTAGCTAAAAAGCATAAAATATGAAATGAACCTTGTTGTTGTCGAACGTTTCCCACTGGTTTGAAGTCAATTGGAGGTCTTATGAATTTATGGTGAATTTTATACTGAACTGGTCGAACTAGTTTTTGTAAATAGAACAAGGGAAATTGTATGCCCAGATTGGGCTAATACTTAGACCCATTAAATGAACGATTTTGGGAAAGTGTAGAACATGTGAAATGTCCCCATTTGAGTTATCTTTCAGGTAAAAATGGGCTTAAGTCATTTGGTTTAGTGTTGAAAGACTTATAGACTTATTACTAGGTGTATATCTGCTGAAATGCTAAACTAATGAATTAAGGCATAGCCTTGTTTAGTGTATTGATTTGATTTGGATGATTTGAATTATATCTGATCAGGTTGTGATATCCCGAGGTCAAACTTGAGGAAATCCAGAGCTTTACGAGTATTTTGAGAGCCTGGTGAAGGTACGTAGAAATGAGTTTTATCATGACGTCTCACGAAGGCGTGCAATGATGCTATTGTATGATTTTACATGTCATTGATTGATTTATATGATTTAATTGTCACTATGTGATTCTTATGTGACTATATGACATGTTGAAATACATTGTAGTACATGATATGTGAATTACATGATATGTATTGATTTTCACATGAGATTGCATGACATATTGAGTTGCATATGTTATATGATGCATAGATGATTCATGGGCATATCATATTGATCTATCCACTTCTTTGATATCCTTGATGATGACTGAGTTGATTTACTCTGAGTGTCGGGGACGACGGGCACGGTGATGACAGACAGTTTAGGTAGCAATTGTAGTCACGCGCGTTGCTACCGGACCTAGACACGAGGGATGACGAGCACAACACAAGATGATTATCCTAGCGCAAAGTGTGAGTGTTGCCACCCTCTGCTCGAGCTGATATTGATTGATGATACCTTCCTTTGGACTCCGATATTGGTATCTTGAGATTCGATTCTTTATACTCATTCATACATCGCATTCATACATGGTATGCATTGCATGATACTTTGTCATTCTTGACATGATCTATTTATTTCTCGTACTTGGTTCTGACCCCCGTAGTGGGGGCTGTCATGTATTTTTTGTTCGGGCATGACAGATTTTACAGGTAGACAGATGTTGGATGCTCGTGAGGAAGCATCTTAGAATACCTGAGTTCATCTTTGGTATGTTGAGTCTGAGTCCCAGTAATAGTTAGAGTACTTTTTAATTACATTTTAAATTACCGGGGTACACCCCGAGTATCTGTATTTTAAGTATTCTATTACTGGTTGGTTATATACTTGCTTATGTGATGAGCAACATGTTGAGTTGGGAAACTGGAATTACATATTTTCAGTATCATTATATATGTATCACCTAAAAGCGAAAACAATTTAGGGCCATTTGACAAGACATTTGAAATAAATCTTCCGATGTTTACGCAAATTATCATTGTGTGGTAATTAAACACCACATTAGGATCGGGCCCTCACACTTTGACTGGTATTACTCATAGTAGTTCTTGATGCTGGTAATTAGATGGGTTGTTGAGCGACGATTAATCCATGCTGTCTGGTACGTTTTCATTCAGTTGAATTTGGTTTTGCTGTTGTTGGAATGCCTAAGATTGGGAGGTGATGGGTGAAGTTGTCACCTTAAAGAAGGTCGTTATCTCGTGATCAGACTATTTAATTTTGTTGGGTTCGGTTGACTTGGGGTACTAAGGGCAGAAAAGTTGAGTATATGCTAGCTCTTTTTTAGTGGCCCAAAGTCGTTGCTCAGCAAACGTTGGCCACCCTCTGCTTCGTTTAGTGTTGATGCTGGCTCGGATTTTCTTACATTTTAGTTTTGTTTAGTTTTCTGATGTGTATGGTGGGCTTTGTTCCAACTGTCACATAGTTTTCTTGTTTGTTTCTTGTTTTTTCTTAGTTGTAGGTGTATTGTTTCTTTAATTACATTTTGTCGTGTATTAGGGTTGGAGTATCCTTTGTACTCTATTTTTATTTATAAATATTTGTCTTATCAAAAAAACGAATGCAAGAATGTAAGTTGAAGACTGTTGAACTCGGGGTCGAACTAAAAGGAAATATGATCCACTATCATCTATTTCTTTATTTGTACTTTCCAAAACTCATAAAGTATAGTGCTGGCATATGAATTCAACTTAAAGCATCATAGAAAAGTTGAAGGGGTCTCACGGAAAAAACTGATCTCCCCATATTGAACGACACACGTTGATAAGATAAAAGGAATTCACAGTACCAGATATGCCAGTTACCTCATTTAACCAGACACCAAATCTCCCCAAATTTTTGGCAATAAGAACAAAGAAATTCTGTAATAACTTTGACTGTAAGTAATCGAATTTTTCACCGATAAGCAAGCCCTTCTGTATTTCAGTCGCATAACCCCGCCTGTAAATAAAAATCTGTATCAAACAAGAAGCTAAATATTGGAGAGAGAGAAATGAAATATATGAATACATTGATGGAAGAGGTAAATAAAATTTACAATATTTAAACAAATTTAGGAACTTATTTTTCATCACTCCTATTTTGCTAAAGTATAAAGAGGCAGATTCAACTGTAAATTAGGCGGAACAGTATCTGGAATCACATTAAATGGTATATGAAGTTAAAATCTTTCTATATGTTACATGAACAGAAAAGAAAATATCAATCAGAAGATGAAAACTACTATTGATTCAGTCCAAGTGAGTCGAGAGACAAAACACTGTGCCTGTGGATATATTTTAACCAAGAAAGATAATGTGTTCCTTCAATAACTGAATATAAATTAAGTCTTCTGAAAGTGGATAATAAGTTCAAACGGTCAATTCAGATCTTGCATAACAAAAGTTCATACTAAATACTTGAGCACTTGCTAAGTTCAAAGTTGGGGATGAACTCATGTAACGTAATAATATACCTGAATATAATTGCATTGGATTCTGATGCTTTTTTCCAGTCAATATAAATTGGCAATGTTAAAATATAATCTGTATTTAGTGCAGACGTCAACATCAAATCCTGATGTGATAGTTCTTCGAACTCGGCACTGTAGAGCAGCTTCATGAAAGCGCGTTGAAAACGGGCTGGAATCACATCACTACATAAAACTTCAACTGTACGTCAAATCTAAGAGACACAAACAGCTGAACAGAAGTTGATCAAACAATAAAGGTTGCTTAAATGGCAGTCATGATAAATAGCAACCCTAACATATCAAGCAAGGGAAGTAAACCATAGATGGTCAAAGATGTAAAATCTCAGAGATCTCAAGGGAGAAATATTATGCAGGTAGAAAACTGCAGAAAGTAGGCATATATTATTATAAAAAGATACAAGATCAACGTCTCAGCTTAACAACAATTGTTTACTAAGTGCATTAATTTGCTTATTGTTAATTTACATAAAATGTACAAATCAAAATAAAGTAAAAGAATTGGTAGAACAGAAAATTATGATCAGATTACAGATACAAATCAAGTATGGTCACGAACACCAAATCTTCCAGAGTCCGTCACAAGTTTCTTCAGCCAAATTGAATGCGTAGAACCCTTCGGGAGCTTCTTTTAATTGAAAATAGGAAACTACAGGTAGAAAATTTATTTAATAAGTTTTGGGGCTCAGCAGGCTATTCGGTATGCTAAGAATAGATTCTCCCATGCACTGTATTCTGCCACACTGTTACACCCATCCATGGCGTGTAAAGGATGAGTGACAGATAGCAATGGCAAGCTGATGATACCCTACCACTTTCTAGCGGTTTGTTTGATCAATCTCATACTTCAAGATGGATCTCAGCGAGGACAAGAAAATCACAGATTTTTGCAAGAGGCTAGTTTTGCATTTAATGTGGTTGGAAGTTTTGCTACAACAAACACGCAGCTGAACGCAAGAATAATCCAAAAGTAGGTTGGTTGACATCGCAAGATACACTGTTAGAAAAGGGAATATCTTATTCATTATGGGACTTACCATATTTTGTATAAGTAGAATAATATCATTAGGATAATTGATTTCTTTCTTTTCTAGCATTGAGAGTGCTATCTATATAATTGTATTGTAACCCTTTTGTAAATTAATGAGAATAATTATTCCATTCTATATTATCTTACATGGTATCAGAGCAGTTACCCTGCTAGCGTTTTGGGCAGCCGCAACCAGCTAGGGTTTTGGGCTGCCGCAACCACTGCCGGATTCCGCCGCCGCCGCTTCCGCATTAAAGCAGTGCTATAGGTACTATCGCACCTTGTTCATCGAGAATTTATTTTCGCAAAACAACTCTAGCACAAATCTGTCCGCGCGGAGTACGCCGCCGCCGCCGCCACTAGGGTTTGTTCAGCCGTCGTTGCCAATTAGGATTTATTCACCCTCCTACTCGCGCGATTCTTTCTCACGATCTTCTTCGTGATTGCTTGTTATTTATCGCATTGAGTAGTGTGATTCTTCTCTGCGGTTCCCACGTCTCAGACAGAACCGAAACACAACATCCCAAATTAAAAGCCCAAACATTATGTTATTTTCTCCACTGCTACAACCCAAACAAAAGACAACTCTTATGGCAAACCAATCTGGGCAGACATGGAAGGACAGAACTAACTTGTGGTTTGATGTATGCAAAAGCAAAACCCACACCCGGGAAACCTGCTGGAAAATCCACGGCACACTGCCTAATTGGAAGAATAAGCCTAAGAGCAAAGGCCGTAGGCTTAACCAGGGTAATGGAAGTACATTGAATGAGGGGGATGGTTGTACATATAAGGCTGAAGGATCGAATCAAGATAAGCAGTCTCTCTCGGGTTCTTTTTCTTTCACTAAGGAACAAATACACCAACTGTACAAATTCTTGAATCCAAACCAAACCAATCTTGTTCTACACCAGGGGGATGGTTGTACATATCAGGCTGTTGGATCGAATCAAGATAAGCAGTCTCTCCCAGGTTCTTTTTCTTTCACTAAGGAACAAATACACCAACTGTACAAATTCTTGAATCCAAACCAAACCAATCTTGTTCTACAGCCAAAGGTACCTCCCTACACATTACTCCTGTCCAACATACTTCTAGACTTTGTTATGTTTATTTACTTCATGACAAATCTGAAGTTAGCAAAGATTTTAAAGACTTTTACCAAATAGTACAGACATAGTTTCAAACACAAATACAAAGTTTTTGAAGTGATAGTGGAAAAGAATATTTTAATTCACTTTGGGAAACTTTTTTCGTGAAAAAGGAATAATACATCAAAGCTCTTGCACTTACACCCCTCAACAGAACGGAGTCGCAAAAACAAACACCTTTTGGAGGTAGCCAGGTCATTGTTATTTTCAGCAAAAATTCCTAAATACTTATGGGGAGAAGACATTTTAACAGCGGCATACCTTATCAATAGATAGCCAACAAAAATTTTGAATTTCCAAACTCCTCTCCAGACCTTCAAACAACTTTTTCCAACAAATCGAATGTTAGTCGAGTTACCTCCAAAGGTCTTTGGTTGCACAACCTTTGTCCATAACCATTCGCACAAAGGAAAACTGGAACCTCGGGCCATTAAATGTGCCTTCGTAGGCTACTCTCCGTCTCAAAAAGGCTATAAGTGTTTTGACCCTAACAGTAGGAAGACGTTTGTCACTGTGGATGTCACATTTTTTGAAAACAATCTTATTTCATGATAAATCATCTTCAGGGGGAGATAGTACAAGAAGATGAGGATGTTTCCCTTAATCTCTTTGAAATAAACCCTGAACCCTGCTCCACTGTGTCTATACCCACATAAAATGACCTAGAAATCAATAATGAGACTCAACATCAAAATATGGTTAATATCTCTCACGATTCTAGGCCTACATCAGAAATATCACAATCAACAAAGGAAATATAGAAAGTAACAAAAGGTGGAAAGGATTGTTTACTCAAAACAGAACCATCCAAAGAAATATGAAGACTGTACTCTACTACATGGCCGTGACTCTGAACCAGAATCAAATCAACAATTGAGACATATATCAGGTAATCCTTTGTCAACTGAAATTGATCAGTGTGAACCAAACGACCTTGATATCTCTATTGCTTATAGGAAAGGCGCTAGGTCATGTACCAAACACCCCATATCAAAATTTGTCTCCAACAAAAAATTATCCCATTCTCTTGCTGCATTTACTTCACAACTATCCAGTGCAGAAATTCCTAAGAATGTACAGGAGGCTCTAAATATTCCAAAGTGGAAGGAATCAGTACTTGAAGAGATGAGAGCTCTTGAGAGAAACAACACCTGGGATGTTGCAACCTTACCAGCTGGAAAGATGATTGTGGGATTTAAATGGGTGTTCACAATCAAATATAATTCACATGGATCTTTGGAAAGGTATAAGGCAAGACTGGTAGCTAATGGCTACAGACAAACATATGGGGTAGACTACCCTGAAACTTTTGCTCCAATTGCAAAACTTAACACAGTTCGAGTCATTTTCTATGTTGCAACCAATCTCGACTGGCTTTTACAATAGTTGGATGTTAAGAATGCATTCCTCAAGGAAGAAGGTCCAACCGGGTTTGAGGGAAAGTTTGATTCAAAAGTGTGTAAGTTAAAAAAATCTTTATACGGCCTTGAGCAATACCCTAAGAGCCTGGTTCGAGAAATTCACGAATTATGTGAAGAAGCAAGGGTATCAACAAGGATAGACTGATCATACTTTATTCTTCAAGTTTTCCTCCAATCAAAAGATTGCTATCTTAATTGTATATGTTGATGATATTATCCTTACAGGTATTGATATGGTGGAATGAATAGATTAAAGAAAAGTTTGGCAGCTGAATTCGAAATCAAAGAGCTTGGGTCACTGAGATATTTCTTGATCATGGAGTTTGACCGATCAAAACGAGGTATTGTTGTTACCCAACGAAAATACATTATG
Source organism: Haberlea rhodopensis (assembly GCA_907163345.1). Taxonomy (NCBI): domain Eukaryota; kingdom Viridiplantae; phylum Streptophyta; class Magnoliopsida; order Lamiales; family Gesneriaceae; genus Haberlea; species Haberlea rhodopensis. Next base: position 2,725,481 of record CAJQUN010000020.1, on the reverse strand, counting down.
GATCTCTTGGATGAAACAAGCATGAGTGGGTGCAGACCATCTGAAACCCTATGGATCCAAATGTGAAATTATGGGATGACAGTCAAGGAGCTCCAGTTGACACTGGTAGGTACCAACGATTAGTAGATAATTAATCTACTTATCTCATACACGTCCAGATATTGCATTTCGGTAAGTGTTGTTAGTCAGTTTATGCATGCCCCTCCAGAAGAACATCTTGAGGCCATCTATCGTATCTTGAGATATTTAAAGGTTACTCCTGGGAGGGGTCTATGTTTCAAAAATAATCAAAGAAGTGTGAAGTATTCACTGATGCAGATTGTGGCTGGTTCATTATCTGACAGAACATCTACCTCAGGATATTGCACTTTTGTTTGGGGAAATTTGGTAACTTGGAGGAGCAAGAAGCAAAGTGTCGTGGCTAGAAGCAGTGCAGAAGCTGAATTCAGACCGATGGCCCATTGAGTCTGTGAAATTCTCTGGTTGCAGCGTGTTCTAGAAGAATTGAAACGAACAGTAGAAAAACCATTGAGGTTATACTGTGACAACAAAGCAGCTATAAATATCGTTCATAACCCAGTTCCACATGATAGAACAAAGCACATAGAAATTGATCGGCATTTTATAAAGGAGAAAATTGAAGCTGGGACGATATGCCTACCATTCGTACCATCAAATCAACAAACAGCTGACATCCTGACAAAAGGCCTCTCAAGACCTCACTATGAACATTTGATCAAGAAGTTGGGCATGATCAATATCTACGCACCAACTTGAAGGGTAGTGTTAGAAAAGGGAATGTCTTATTCATTACGGGACTTACAATATTTCGTATAATTAGAATAATATCATTAGGATAATTGATTTCTTTCCTTTATAGCATTGAGAGTGATATCTATATAATTGTAATGTAACCTTTTGTAAATTAATGAAAATAATTATTCTCTTACATACACAAATGACTGTTTGGAATTTTCTTTTTTTTGGGAAGTAAACTATATATCAAATGTGGTCTCCTAATTAGTATACAGTGCTCGAGCCATACATGAAGCTATAAATAAAAATATCCATATTCTTAATGGCTAGCTGTTGGTCCTGACCTTACAACTATTGGTCTCAATCATAGTTATTAAAGGCGCTAGTCGCTAAAAAGCGATGAATAATGGTCTGGCTTAAAACGCTAGGCGTCAGGCGAAGCGTGGCTTAATAGACGTTAGGGACCGGGAAAAAAAAAGTTCAAATATCTAGATATAAAATAATAACAATTAAATATCATCTCCTTTGTTTGATATAAAGGTTATATTCATTATTCTTTTTAAACCATAGATATAAACCCATAATAGTATATCAAATAGGGTATCTATTTCAAAATTCAAGCATCAATTACGCCCCAATTTAGATCCATAACAGTATACCAAATCTCAAACCATCAATTTTATGTTACCATGGATTTTATAAACATAAAACTTATTCCATCTAAAATTATAGTAATGAAATACAAATATAAAAGAAAGGCTCAGCAGCGGCGGCTTTCGGCAGTGAGTCAAACCCTAATAAAATAATAACCTAGCTAATAATTTATTGTGTGAACCCAATAATAATATAATAAATTAATGAGGGTATGTTTTGGGCTTTTTAGGGTTGGGCTTTTTAGGGGCTTTTTTTAAAATAGGCAATAAGAACCCAGTTTTATCAGCTAAAACCCAAATGCTTGTAACCCAAACTAAAAGTCATCGCCAGGCTGAAGCGACTAACCCAAGGAGCAGCTTTAAGCAGCGCCTCCTGAAGATGCGGCGTCTTTGCCACACCTGGGGCGAGGGCCGGCCGACTGGCCCCGCCTGCCGCCTAGGCGAGCCAGGCTATCGCTTTTAATAACACTGATCTCAATCTTACATTTTGTTTTCACACGTCAAGACGGCATTAGTGTACGCTAAAATAATAAATAAGTCATCACATTTTTATAAAGATAAAATATACGAATTAGTATCATGTTGGAAATATAAATATTAAAGTGGTGATCTAAAAGATTAAAAGAGAGTGAGAAATAGCATAGGCGTTTATAAGGATTTTCCTAAATTGCAAGTAATATTATGGATTCGTAACTCCGCCAGTGATATGCATCAAATGTGTTATGTATTCTTGTCTACCCCAAGCCAGGGTAAATGATGAGGATAGCGGTAGGCCTGTGACAACAAGCTATAAACATTAATAACATCTTATATCATTGACCATGATATGAATTTCGTTGGGTGTTCCCTACTCAGCGACGTGCTGCACCGGATCCCGGGTTAGTGGTAAGTGGGCAAGGGTTTCTAGGTCGTCGCCCTGAAGCGACTAGTCACATCGACGCCTGGGTGTGGTTTCAAATGAGCAAGGGTTACCTCACCTCGAGCGAGTGAGGGCAAAGAAGTTAGCTCGTAAAAAAAAAAAGGATTCGTTTAGCCTCTTGGAATGTAGGTTCCCTTACTTGTAAATTAACAGAGTTAATAGAGACTATGTGTAAGAGAAATATTGATATGCTGTGTGTACAGGAAACAAAATGGGTAGGTAAGAAATCCAGAACTATAGCCCCTTGAGGCTATTAAACTTTGTTATATAGGTAATGATAAAAACCGTAATGTGGTAGGTATACTCGTAGACTATAAACTAGTCGAGTATGTAGTTGAAGTCAGGAGAAAGAGATATAAGATAATATTAGTTAAGCTAATCTTAGGCAATGATATTTGCAATATCATTAGTGCCTATGCACAACGAATTGGTCTTGATGAGGCTACTAAGCGTGAATTTTAGGAACATCTAGACGATGTGGTGCAAGGAATACCCCTTAACGAGAAATCTTCATCAGGGGGATTTCAATGGGGCACGTAGGTTCTGACCGGGATGGGTATGAGAGTGTCCATGGAGGCTTTGTCTTTGTGGAGAGGAATGTTGCAGGTAACTCACTTTTGGATTTTTTTCATGTAATATGACTTAATCCTAGCGAATACCTGATTTAAGAGGAGGTCCTCTCATCTAGTTACCTTTAGAAGTGGGTCAAGTGCAACCCAAATAGATTTTTTTTTTTACTAGAAGGATTGATAAAGCTAAATGCTTTGACTGTAAGATAATTCTAAGAGAAAGTGTAGTTACTCAACACCGACTTTAGTTCTAGATATTAGGTTAAGAAAAGGGCTGTTAGAACTAAACATAAGTTAAAACCTGAATTAAGTGGTGGCGGTTAAATAAAGGTCACGCTGGAGCTTTTGTAGAGAGGATAGTCGAAGAAGCAAATTGGACGTCAAATGATGATCCTGATACTATCCGGAACAAAATGGCTTGTCGCATTAAGATGATCAATAAGGAGTTGCTTGGTGAGTCAAGAAGATGTTCTCCACCAGGTAAGGACGCATCATGGTGGAAGGAAGACGTAAAGAAGGTTATTAGAATCAAGACGGATGCTTATAGAGAGCTGACGAAGAGCGATAATGGGGTAACCTTCGAAAGGTCATGAAAGAGCTGAAGAGCAATAATAGGGCAACCTTCGAAAGGATAAGCTTGTCAAAAAGAAGCAAAGACAGCAGTTCGGGATGCTAGAGCTAAAGTCTACAAAGAAGTGTACAATAAATTGGACTAAAGAAAAGCTGAAAACGATATCTACAGGATTGCTGGAGCAAGGGAGAGGAAGACGAGAGACTTATGGCAGTGAAATGCATAAAAGATGAGAACCATAAGGTCTTAGTTAGAGATGAAGACATCGAAGAGAGATGAGAGAATTATTTTAACAACTCGTTCAATGGTGGTTTTAATCAAGATTTAGGTGATCTTGACATCCAACAATATGATGTCAACCATGAGTTTACTCATAGAATTACAGAATCTGAGATTAAAGAAGCTTTGAATAAAATGAAAGCACGAAGAGCAGTTGGTCCCGATGGAATCACTATTGAAGTATGGATATGCTTAGGACCAACGGGGATAAAATGGCTAAAAAATTTATTTAACAAGATTTTGAGGAATAATAAAATCACAAATGAGTGGATAAAGAGTGTTATTGTCCCTCTCTATAAGAACAAGGGTGACATTCTGATTTGCTCTAACTATCGTGGTATAAAACTCATGTGTCACACAATGAAGCTTTGGGAGAGAGTAATTGACAGAGATCAAAATGTCGGAGAACCAATTCGGGGTTCATGCCAGGGCGATCAACAACGGAAGCTATCCATTTACTTCGCCAACTTATAGAGTGCTATTGTGAGAGGAGTAAAATCTGCATCTGGTCTTCATAGATTTGGAGAAGGCTTATGACAAAATGCCAAGGGAGATGATGTTGGTTTTCATGAAAAAACAAGTTCACATCAAATATGTCAAGGATATGTACGACGAAGTACCATCCAATGTCAGAACGTGCAGCAGAGTGGCAAATGAGTTCTCGATCACTATTGGATTACACCAAGGGTCTGCGTTGAGTGTTTTCTTGTTGGCCTTAGTGATTGATGAGATCATGAAAGACGTACAGACTAAATTACCTTGGACCATGCTTTACGCTGACGATGTTGTGTTAATCGACGAGACCAGGGCAGGAGTTAATGCTAATTGGAGTTATGGAGATATACCTTGAAATCAAAGGGTTTTAGATTACGTAGGTCTAAAACAGAATATATAGAGTGCAAATTTAGTGGTCCTACATCTCGGGATCCTGATATTGAAACACTCGACGGCCAAGAGGTATCGATGAGTACCAAGTTCCGATACCTAGGTTTTGTTATCCAAAAGGATGGGGAGATTGATAGCGCCGTTAACCACAGAATACAGGCGGGCTGGTTGAAATAGAAAAACGCCACCGGAGTTCTATGCGATCGTCATATCCCGCTGAGATTGAAGGAGCAGTTTTATAGAACTGCCATCAGTCCTATTATGAGACGGAATGTTGGGCACCAAAAGAGGAACGTTCAAAAGATGAGTGTGGCAGAGATGTGTATTCTCCATTGGATGTGTGGCAAAAACAGAAGAGATAAAATAAGGAATTAAGACATTCGAGCTGAAGTAGGTGTGGCTCGTATAGAACATAAGATGCAAAATTTGTTTACGCCAGTTTGGTCACGTACGACATAGGCCCAGTAATGCACATGTTCGTCGAGTAGAGTCCATGGATTTCGGCCCTTACACGAGAGCAATGGGACGACCGAAGAAGACATGGCTCGAAGTTTGTACAAACCTCTGGAGTCCAAAGGGATCAACGAGAATATTCTAACAGATAGAAGCAAGACCGCCACATGTACGTGACCTGACTTGATTTCTATAGTTCATGTAGCCTATCTCAATCCATTGGGATTAAAGGCTTAATTGTTGTTGTTGCAATTAATATTATGGATTTGTCCAAATCAATAATAGATAAGGCTAACTTGTATATTGTGGTTATAGCACATTCATACTAACATATCATATAAATACATTACACTTTATACATAATTTGGCATGTCATGTTTAATAAATTATTATGTGACAAAAAATGTTTCAATAGCACGTCTTCCACGGTGGTTTAAAAACAATGTTTCAATAACATAAAAAGCAGTTGGTCCTAAAACTTCCTAATAATGTAATAACAAAATGTCAGATACCTGGAACCCTTGATGGAATTTCTCTTCAAGGACGAATCTAGAAGCTGCTTTAAGTTGAGAGCGAAAGACATCGGAATATTGGAATCAACATCTTCCTCCTGTTCTTTATCTATTCTACCACTCTTCAAGGAGGAATTTATATATGCATGAGCCCCCTTGGGAGGAAAATCATTGAGACCGAACCCCTTGCCCTTTGTGGAAAGTGTAAGATCATAGTCAGCTCTCATTTCCTCTAAAATGCTTTTATGTTCAGCATGAAGAATTGAGTCCAAGCATCTGCCATTACACGAGCAGAAATGAACAACTTCAAAACTTATTTGCCCCTCCGAAAGAAAGCATATAATCACTATTAAATGGATTGTTTATCAAGCCATCAGATGGATTGAAGGATAAAGAAAACATCAGTTTTACAAATAGACTTCAAAACGGTTAGAATCACAAGCAAGGGGAATGGTCTTACGTTGATAATTAATAAAAGCCAAAGTTTATTATGCACACATGGAATCCAGAAGTCATTGGTTTAAACTTCTGAGTCAAAGTTTGAATTCAGACGGTGGCTACCCTCTGATGTGAATGCTCCCGGGCTAGCTACCCTGTGACGCAAGATAGTGGAAGCAAGAGATTTTTAACCTGACCCATGTCCTAGTCTACTTGTGAAGTATCAAGTACGGAAAGGGGACGTAGGGCCAGACCATGTACGAAGGCATGGGGCTGTTACGAGGTACAAGGATACGGTGGATAACGTTGGTAAGAAGTCAATAGAGCCGCTGAAAAATTGGACCATTTGCAAAGTACTGGTAAGCAATATTGCTTGGACTTGTTAAGAGTTAAGAGTATCGCTAACAGAAAATTGTAGGTAACATGTGTGATAGCATCAAGACGGTTGTCAGAACCAAATGTATGAAAAGGGTCTCAGATTCAAACTACAAATGTGAAAACTGGATAACCATCAACCAATTTCAATGTTTCATGAAGGTTTTGCTCAAACATGTATTGTGCTCCGTGAACTCCTACCCTGATCGCAACAATAACTCTGGATTCGGTATAGAAATTAACAAAGTTGTCAAAAATAACGTCAATACTCTATTAAAGTCTAAAACAAATCCACATAGGCACCCAAGAATTTCACTTTGAGAAAAAAGCGCAGAGAATAATTGTCCATACACCCGCTGTTTTCAAAATCAGCAAATTAAGTTATAAACAAGTGAAGATCAAAACAATACTTCAACAACACGGAAGAAACAGATGTTACGATAAATTTACTGGGACAGATAAAGAAATTGCCGGGCTTCCTCCGGTTCCTGCGAGGAAAACATGGTGGAGATTATGGCATCCAACAGCCTCGACTTAGAAACCGATATAAAACTCTGCCTCGGGACATGAATTCCAGAACCGCCGCCGCCACCATCAAAGCCGGAATCATCACTTGCTGCCGCGATCATCGTATACTTATCATCACCATCAGCATCTGTTGAGGCTGTGGTTGAAGTTTGAGACACCGAAACTGACGGAAAACGACAAGAAATACGAAAAGGGGCAGTGCGAAAGTGGTGAGTTGTGGAAGAGGAAGAATGTGAGGATGAGGAAGACAGAGCGCTAATGCAGCGCAGATTTTGCAGTGATACTAGCATCAGATTACGCCTGGTATACTTGCAATTTCCTACTTGACTCCAATTGCTATATTTTGATGGTGTCCACGAGAACTGCCAGCCTACGAGTTAGATTTGAGATTGCTGCTATTCTAGACACTCCTTTGCTTACAGCTCATCTCCACTTTCTGAGGTGCAAAGTTTGAGTTTCCAAATTTCTTTGCTCTTCTATATATTGCTCCCATAGATTTTAAAGTTCGTGAAGGTGACACGTGTGTAAATTGATGGTGGAAAAATATCTGATTTTTTTAACAATAATTTAAATATTAAATTCAATGCCAAAACATGTAAAACTCCGTCACCTATCATACAGGGACACTCTTAAAATTCACTCGATGCAGCATCAGACACTTCTAGGACACCAACATTTTTCGGACACGCAAAGTGATGTATCCTTAATTTTTAAAATAAAATAAAATCGGACACACATGTCGGACGCTACCTTCAAAATCGGACACCCATGTCGACTCGGCTGATGGGCGTGGTCGACACAGAAAGGACACTTTTGAAAGTAAGTTATACAATTTAAAAAGTTTTTGACTAAAATGAAGTGTGATGATTAAGGGATTATCCATCTCCCATGGTTGTCGTCCCAATCACAGCCCATCAACACCTACTAATTCGACTCACCTCGTCCAATTTTTCGTCATGGCTAGTGTGAGGGTTTGATCCTAATTATGATGTCTGGAACTTAATTATCTTCATTACATTGAATTGAATGTGATAATTAAGGGATACTTATGAACAATTGTTGTTTTGCTTTTGGACCGGTTTTGAGATTATATTATACAACAACAACTACAATTAAGCCTTTAATCTCAATGAATTGGGGTAGGCTACATGAGAATCAAGTCGGGTCGGACACATGCGTCAGTCTTCTTCAAACGCTTCTATCGGTCAACATATCTTCTGTAATTCTCTTGCACTCCAAGTCTTTGCGTGTAACTTCGAGCCATATCTTCTTCGGTTGTCCTCTCACTCTCGTGAACTGGCCAAAATTCATGGACTCCACTCGACACACAGGTGTACTGCTAGGCCTACGTCGAACATGACCAAACCAACGTAAACAGCTTTCTTGCATCTTCTCTTATATATAAGCTACACCTACTTCAGCTCGAATATCTTCGTTCTTTATTTTATCTCTTCTGGTCTTACCGCACATCCAAAGAAGCATACGCATCTCTGTCACACTCATCTTTTGGATTTGATTCTTCTTGGGTGTCCAGCATTCTGTCTCATTAACATTGTGGGTCTAACGGCGGTTCTATAAAATTATCCCTTCAATTTCAGCGGGAAATTACGATCTCAAAGATCTCCGGTGGCGTTTCTCCATTTCAACCAGCCAGCCTGAATCATGTGGTTAAAGTCACTGTCAATCTATCCATCATTTTGGATAATTGAACATAAGTATCAAAACTTGCTGATCATCGATACCTCTTGTTGACCGAGTGCCACAACATCGGAATCCCGAAAGGAACAACCACTAAATCTGCACTCCATACTATTCCGTTTTAGACCTACTTAATCTAAAACATTTGATTCCAACTCTCTCTCCATAACTCCAATTTGGCATTTACCCCTACCATTGTCTCGTCGAGTAACACAACATCGTCAGCAAAAAAGTATGTCCCAAGGTAATTCAGTCTGTATGTCTTTTGTTATCTCATCCATCACTAGGGTGAACAGGAAAGGACCCAACACAGTCCCTTGATGCAATCCAATATCGATCGAGAACTCACTTGTCACCCCACTGCACGTTCTAACATTGGATGCTACTTCGTCATACATGTCCTTGATTATATTAACATACTTGATGTGAACTTTTTTCTTTATCAAAGTTTACCATAATATCTTCATTGGTACTTTATTGTAGGCCTTCTCCAAGTCTATAAAGATCATATGCAGATCTTTACTCCTCTCATGATAGCGCTCGAAATGTTGACGAAGTAAATGGATAGCTTCAGTAGTTGAACGTCCTGGCATGAACCAAAATTGGTTTTTCGATATCTTAACCTCCCTCCTTAAACGACATTCAATTATCATCTCCCAAAGCTTCATTGTGTGACACATGAGTTTTATACCACGATAGTTGGTGCGAAATATCACCATTGTCTTATAGATAGGGATGAGAGTACTCTTTCTCCATTCATTTGGAATTTTTTTTATTGTAAGGTCTCGCTACCTTAAGTATGGATTTAATGACATAAAGAGAGTTAAACATACATTCATCAGAGTATAAGGGTCCATGTTGATGCATTGAGCTTAAGGATTACAGTGCCAAAATAAAATTTCCAAAAAGGAATTAGTTGCATTCCCACAAAAATGAATGTAAAGGCTATAGATTTACTCTACACTACGTAGAAACTATACAAAAGAATTCATGTCCTTCTATACCAGTAGCACTCCTCACATAGCTCACCGCATCAACCCTAGCCTTAACCCTCCATGCCAAAATCTCCTACAGGAACAACCCATACCGTGAGCATATAATAAATCATATTCACAACAACATGATTATAATGTGAAAATTCATAAAACCATTAATACAAAATACTTCATGTATTCCAATGCATTTAACATGCTCCCTTTGGTTGTCCCTGTTCCATAACTCAAGTTCATAATCAATAGAATATACAGTTCCATAAATGTCATGACATATATCTGATTCCATCAATACCATAACCAATCCCAGTCTTGTTATAGCAGTGTATTTTAATGCACCTCGCTTCGACATGATAGCGGCATTAATACCCCTCGCTTCGACATATCAGCGGCATTATCCCTCGCTTCAATATGACGGTGGCATTTACCATCGCTTCGACATATTAGCGGCAAATAATCTTTCATCGCTATGATATGACAATGGCAAGTATTCTATTCATCGCTTCAAAATGACAGCGGCAAGCATTAAAAATCATCACTCGAATATAACAACGACTCACCATAATATGCACCAAGCATCCAATATATATATGCAGCCACAATGCATAATCCATATGTATGTAAAAATACATGTTACCATTTGATGCCCGTACGTCTCTCTACGTACCTTTCTTCCAAAATATGGGATTTGCAGGACTTTATCCCCTGCGATGTGTTGCCACCTGGGAAGGCTCTACACAATTGCACAACTCAATATTAGAAGCCAAGTCATCATCCATTACCCAAAAATCCAACAAAATAACCAAAAATCCCATATTTCGTATCTCGCGATAGATCGCCCAAACGCGTCGATCGATCGCGAGACACCCCTGCCTCGATGCCCAAAAATTGCCACTCCGCGATCGATCGCGGAAGTAATCTGTCCGCACACCTGGTGCTCGCGATCGATCTCTAAAACTTACCGATCGATCGTCGATGTTTGTGTGTGCGAAAAATCGCCATTTTCGTACACTTCATCCCCTTCAACCAACAAAACCCATAAAACTCCAACTCATTTCTAACCAACACAACCCAAACATCAATATGCAACACAACAACTACCAATATCAACAAAAATCTCATAAATCAACATAAAACTACCACATTCATAACAAACCCATTTTCTTCCCAAAAATTTCCGATTCAAATCTCAACAATACAAAAACAAAACTTAACAAGGAATGTTTCCTTACTCTTGAGCTTCAAATTCCTATCAAGAATCAAGCAAATGCAAGCTTTTAAAAATTTCTTCTCCTCCCTTCCTTGAGCTAGGCGATTTTGGAGAGGGGTTGGGGGTTTGAGTGATGAAAGAGTGGATATGGGGAAATGAAGGGGGAAAATGGGTAGTGTATAGGACTAGTTAAAACCATGCCCCAACATAGCATAATAACAACCATCACTTGATATTTTAAAACATTTAACCAATAAATGCACCATAATAACCATTACACATGCTTTTTCTATATCACTAGAATTAAACTCAATGGCACCAAGCCAAATCTATTAACCCCACACAATGTACCACATGCATCCTGAAATGTATTACCAGTTCATGCCCACCGCATAACTATACATTTCCCCACCACGAACAAAAATAATAATACCAAATTATCCTCAAAAAAATCAACATTAAAACCATAAAACACATTATTAATTTCAGAGATATCACAGTTACTCCTCCAAATCTTGTTAAATAGATCTGTTAGCCACTTTATCCACGTCGGTCCTAAACATCTCCATACTTCACTAGGGAATCCATCAGGACCAACTGCTCTTCATGCTTTCATTTTGTTCAAAGCTTTTTTAACCTCAGATTCTTTAATTTTGCCAGTAAACTCACGTTTTACATCATATTGATGGATGTTAAGATCACCTAAATCTTGGCTAAAACCATCGTTGAACAAGCTGTTAAAATAATTCATCCATCTTATTTTGATGTCTTCATCTCTAACCAAGACTTTATGGTTCTCATCTTTTATGCATTTCACTAAACATAAGTCTCTTGTCTTCCTCTTCGTCTGTAAGGACCCCACACCCTTAACCCGCTATTAGTGCATATATTAGTGCATATATTCATGTCATTAGTGAATTCTTATACATGCTTCACTAGCAATGTCTTGACAACTATAAATTTTTTGACATTAATCTTCTTCTCATTCAATTCCTCATACAGTCTAACTAGCACAAGTATACACTGTACAATGCACCAATCTCATTTTCTCAATTCATCATTCATTTCTCCTTAATTAATTGCATGTGAATCATAAATGAAAAGAGAAATCTCGCAATCTTTATACAAACCATATACACATATGAGAATGCTCACAAACGAGTATTAAATAAATAAATGTGTATCTATTGTATAAACATGTTGCCCAATACCAATATTGGTACCTCAGTCCTGGGGGCATTCCCGATCAATTGCTCGCACTCATCTCCAGAGCCAATGTTGTACCTGCTCTACCTGTTTCAACAGAAACAGCCCCCACACGAGGTGAGCATACCAATAGCACTATCTCAATATCATCAATCTCACAATTCATAATTTACAGAATATAAAGCTGTAAAGTCAGAAAATACTCCATATATGTACCGTTACCATATGAAATCTCTCATGTTGTACCCGCCAATTCCATATCAATTATAATTAAACCATTACAATCATGATTTACAGAAATTGAATATATTTCAATCAATGATTTCACAATCTCATCACATAGTATTACATTGCTTGCTCAACAACAGCGACACTCTAACCTCTCGCACGCTCAACAGCGGTGGCATCATAACCAATGCTCGCTCAACAGCGACAACATCATACTTATTACTCGCTCAATAACGACATCTCCACAATTCATAACACATACCATTTATCGCAACAATAATATATTATTCATTACTCATGACAATAATATATCTAACTATGCTCATACGTCATGCGTACTGTAAGACCCCGAGATTTGATTAATGTTAATTAAATAAATTGGGAATTAATTAATAATTAATTTAGAATTAATTAATTAGAAGTGAAATTGACAATTTAATCGGACATTAGATAATTTTGAAATGGTAGAATAAACTCCGATAATATTTGTCCGAGATAATTATTTTGAATAGTCAAATAAACTCAGATAATATTTTAAAGATAAATTATTATAATGAAGAATCAAATTTTGTGTTATAGTAGTGAGTATAAATCTCAATTGTTGACTGTAAATTGAATATATATCAGTACACCGTTGACACTCCGATGTACATATCTGAACTGGAAACAATATTATAAATGCACTTTCAGCTCAATTTTCATGCACTAAAATGTGTAAACACACGCACACATAAACCGAGTTCAGCGTTTGACCTCTTCCCGCTATAGCCAGAGGTCGTCGCCGTCCGACCACCAACCGGCAAACCAAGCACACCACCTGTAGCCAACTCACAAGCGGTCATTTCCATACCAAGAACCCTCGGTAAGAGTCTCAAAAACCCGTCGATTTATCCCTGCAAATTTTGAGTTGCGATTTCTAGGGTTCATGAGTTTGTGGTTAGATTTTCTTCTTTTAACCATAGCTTAGTTCCTGTAAGGCCTCACTACCTTAAGTGTGGTTAAGTGCATTAAGAGAGCTAACATGCATTCATCAGAGTATAAGGGTTCATGTTGGTAAAGCTATTACTCTACCCTGTGTATAAACTATACAAAAGAATTCATGTTCATCTATACCGATATCACTCCTCACACTGCTCACTGCATCAACCCTGGCCTTAGCCCTCCATGCCAAAATGCACCTACAGGAACAACCCCAAACCATGAGCATATAATAATCCATATTCACCACAATATGATTATAATGTAAAAATGCATAAACAGTAAATACAAAGCACTTCCTGTATTCAATGCATTTAAAACGCTCCCTTGGTTGTCCCTGTACCACAACTCATATTCATAATCATCAGATTATAATATAGTTAATAAATGTCATGACATATAACCGGTTTCCATCAATACCAAACCAATCCCCTAGTCTTGTCATAACAGTGTATTTTAATGCACCTCGCTTGTCATGACCACGGCATTAATACCCCTCGCTTCCACATATCAGCGGCATCGAATAACCTCGCTTTAATGTGACAGCGGCATGTACCATTGCTTCAACATATTAGCGGCAAATATTCTTTCCTCGCTAGGATATGACAGTGGCAAGTATTCTATCATCGCTTCAAATGACAGTGGCAAAGCATTTAAAATCATCACTCGAATATAACTACGACTCATGGGATATGCACCAAGCATCCAACATATATATATGCAACCACAATGCATAATCCAATATGTATATGCAACCCCAATGCATAATCCAATATATATATAAAAACATTTTACCGTTTGGTGCCCGTACGTCTCTATATGTACCTTTCCAAAATATGGGATGTGTGTTGGACTTTATCCCCTTCGTTGTGTTGCCATCTGGGAAGGCTCTACACAATTGCACAACTCAATATTAGAAGCCAAATCCATTACCAAAAATCCAACAAAATATCCAAAAATCCCATTTTCATATCTCGCGATCGATCACAGATCGATCGCCCAACGGTGCCAATCGATCGCGAGATGTTACTGCATGTTCACCCAAAATTCGTAACTCAGCGATCGATCGCCAAGTTCGGGCGATCGATCGTGAGGCTCACCGATCGACTTGGCGATCGATCGCCAAAAGCTTCTGCCCGAAAAATATATAGTTCGCGATCTCGGTAAAATGCACCGATCGATCGCGGATGCCTGTAAACGCCATTTTCGCCATTTTCACACATTTCACCCCTTCCAACTCATACCACTCCTACAACCTCAAACTCCAACCATCCAACATAATCAAAACTTCAATATACAACACAAAATACATCAATATCAACAAAACTCAAACATCAACCCACAAAACACCATATATCAAAATCAACCCATTTTCTCCCCAAATAATCAAACCTAAAACTTGCTTAAACATGATTAAACATTAAAGGGGAGGGTTCATGTAAGACCCTGTTATCTATACAAGATTCTAAGGTACAATTAAGAGAACTAATCATTTATAAATCAGAGTATTAGGTCGTGTTGATAATCCTGAGCTTAAGAGATTACAGTACCAAAAGTTCAAAAAAGAATTATACATATTCCTACCAAAAGGTTACTAAACTATAGCTTTACTCTACACTTTGTAGAAGCTATACAAAAGGAATTTCTGTTCTGCTAATCCTGTAGCACTCCTTACAGCTCAACGTATCAACCCCGACCCTGGTTCTCCATGGTAAAAGCACCTACAAAGACAACCCCCAACACATGAGCACATCATAGTTCATATCAATCATAATATGAATGTAAAGCATAAATGCATAATTCATAGGCATATGATACTTCCTGAATTTCCAATGCATTTAAAACATCCATTTTTGTTGTCCCTGTACCATAACTCATAATCAAATCAATATATGATATTATGGTTTCTTTGAATAAATGTCATGACATAACTTCACTTCTTAAATCTTTACTTCAATCCTTAGTCAGTTTATCATCAGTGTATTTTAATGCCCCTCGCTTCATTACTTTAGAACAAGCGGTCCTCCCCTCCCTCGCTTCTTCATACAAGCGGTATTTCTATCCTCGCTTTGTATGGTAAACCTCGCCTCCATGTGCAAGCGGACCTACACCCCTCGCTCCACATTTTTAGCGGTATAATAGCGGTAAGCATTAAAATCATCACTGTGATACTCGTGGAATACACACCCAATGTTCCACATCATACATATGCAACAACAATGCATAACAACATGTATCGTACTCATAATGCACAAATTTGCATTTATCGCATGTTAAATCGACAAACATATAATACACGTTACCGTCGGGTGCCCGTACGTCGCTTACGTACCTTTCCAAAATATCTTCAATTGCAGGGCTCTATCCCATGCAGTTGTGGCTACCTATGATGGCTCTACACAAGTGTACAACACAATATTAGATGCCAATAATAGCCCAATACCAAAAATCCCACAAAAATAAATAAAACACATGTTTTGGCTTCTCGCGATCGATCGCCAATATGCCCCGGTCGATCGCGAGATGCTACTGCCTCATCATTCAAAATTCTGCCTTCCGCGATCGATCGCTGATGTTGTGCCGATCGATCGCGGCTTCGCCGATCGATCGCTGAAGTGTTCTGCCTCGCACCTAGTGCTCGCGATCGATCGGGAAGACGCGCAGATCGATCTCCAATACCTGCAAATCGCGAACAATGACATTTTCGAGCACCTACTTTCAAGCCAACAATTATACCACTATAAACATAAATCATGCTCAAACAAACATGCTTGGGGCTTCATAACAACACCATGTCAGTACCTAAGTTAAGGTTCCACCCGAAGCTACCCTAACATGCATGAAAACCACCCAACCAAACCCAAACTTAACCAAACTTCCAGAAAAACCGAGTCACCAATTCTTACTCCCTTTTTGCTCCTCTTTTGGTATGAATTTTGGACACCTTTACCAGCCTTTTTCCCTCCCTTAATGCAACTCTTCTGCACGTTTTTTGAGAGGAAAAAAATGAGAGGAGGAAAATGATTGGAGGTGGAGTAGTGGGGAAGAGAAGGAGGTATGGGTTGAGGGGGATGGGTTGGTGACCGAGTGATGGGGGTGGGGTGGTGAGGTTGGGGTGTCATGTGGTGTTTAATTGTGCTCCGGTATTTAGCACGATGTATTAAAATATCCTCACTCGATATTTTATATCTTTACTTAATTAATACATTTGTGAGGGCCGATCCTAATGTGGTGTTTAATTAACACATAGCGGAAGATTTCTTTCAAAGGTCTTATCAAATGGCCCTAAATTTTTTTTCGCTTTTAGGTGATACACATATAGTGATACTGAAAATACGTAATTCCAGTTTCCAATTTAACACGTTGAGCATAACATCCATATCAAGTATAAATCAACCAGTAGTAGAATACTTAAAATACAGATACTCGGGGCATACCCTGGTAATTCAAAACATAATTAAAAATATTCTAACAACTACTGGGACTCAAAACATAAAACATAAACCTGAGCTCGCTCTCAAGGAGCTCCGGTATTCACCGATGCTTCACCTCGAGCATCCGCAATACGTCCACCTGTACCACCTGTCATGCCCATACAACAAAGACATGACAGGCCCCACTACGGGGGTCAGAACCCAGTACGAGAAATAAATAGATCATGTCAAGTATGACAAAGTATCATGCACTGTATACCATGTATGAATGCGATGTATGAATGGGTACAAAGGATCGAAATATCAAGATACCAAAAATCGGAGTCCAAAGGAAGGTATCATCAAATCATCAAAGCTTGAGCAGAGGGTGACAGTATACGTACATTGCGCTAGGAAAAACTCATCCTATGCACGTTACTGCATCCAGCCCTCGTGTCTAGGTCCGGTCGCACCTGCACGTGACTACAGTTACTACCTATACTGCCTGTCATCGCCATGCTCGTCGTCCCCGACACTCAGAGTGAATCAACTCAGTCATAATCATGGATATCAAAGGAATGATAGATCAATATGATATACCCATGAATCATTTATGCATAAAATGACATATGCAACTCAATATATCATGCAATCTCATGTGAAAGTAAATACAAATCATGTAATTTCAGATATCATGTAATCCAAGACATTCATCATGTCATATAGTCACATAAGAATCATATAGTGACAATAAAATCATATCAATCAAGTAATGGCACAAAAGGTCATACAGTAGTATCATTACACGCCTTTGCCAGGCGTCATGATACAACTCATTTCAACGTACCTCAAACCGTTAGCTAATTACCAAGTGATCCTCGACTCAATCTTAGGATTAATAAACCTGGTCATAACAGTTCCAAATACAACATAATGTCACATACTAGCCTTAAACATATCAAAATAAAACTCAAACTTAGACCCAAAACCAATTCTCTAAATTTCAGCCTGCGCAACCGTAGAGATCGGCTCATAACCTGTTCGATACTTAATAAAATCACATGGGTCCAATTTATTTTCAAAGCTAACTCAAAAATGAACATTTCATCAGTTCAACTCATCTTCAAATTCGTTCATTTAGCCTAGGTAAAATGGCTAAGAACAATCTGCTGGAAAAACAGGACAATTTACCAAATTCCAGCCTGACCCATTTTTGTATAAAAATCATAATACATTCATATGACGTTAAAATGACTTGGGGCTAGTGGGAAAATCACGAAAACCCAAAGTAATACAGTTCTTATTTGAAGTCCAGAAGCTAGTTCGCTCATCTAGAGGCACATGCAAAACAAAGTATGACAGTTTTAAAAATACTTATACACTCTGTTTTGACAGAGTGAGCAGTTCTAGGAAAAAGTGAATATCTTGCACAAATAAACTCCAAATCATGTGAGGTCCAGTTTCTAATGCAATATAACTCAAAGTTTTACAACTTTATTCAGACACCAAGCTCAAAATCGTAGCATATGTTTCCCAGATTTACCAAGAACACACTGCATGTGCAACCCACCTACATGCATGTTCCAGATTGTGCACCTTGTGGTAAAAACATCATAACTCATTCATATTAAGTCCAAATTGTATCAACTTTTAACCACATGACGAAACCACATATATATACAACTTTTGTTTGAGGCTCAATGTCAGAATCGGAAGTTAGGTAAATCGAAATTTCGGAGCTACCTACTGCATGCAACAACATTTCTGCAGATTCTGTTTTGACAAAATGACACCAACAAATTTCGTGTCTCCTCCTAAATTTCGACCCAAAATCTACAAAGTTCAACTAAATAAAGATAAGAACAGGTTCATACCCTTGTAGACCCAAAATTTCCACCAAAGATCAATCCAAGCCTCCACTCCCTACAATTTCTTGAGGTTTCTAGCTTCCCACCTCAAAGCCTCTTCAATTCTATGATTGCATGTGACATCCATTCACAAACTTAAAAGAATTTTGGGTGAAAGAAAGGCTGAATTTCGAAAATGGGGATGAGAGAAGGAAGAGGAATTTTTTTAGGAATTAGAGAGAGAAAGTGCTAGCAAAATAAAGCAACCCAAATCTGAATATTTACATGGTAAGGGCGTGGGTTCCTATGCCATTTGGGCATGTTTTTAATTTATTTGATGCATGGTGGAATCCATGTGTCAATGCATCACTATCTTGCAAGATTAAAGGTCCAAAATCATGTATTAAACATGAGTTAAATTAATTAGTGGCATGTGTTCTCCAAGTACCATGTGATCATGCACATGCACTAAAAACATGTTCCACTAGTTTGTTGACTCATCGTAGTCGGGACACCTTAATTCAAAGTCTATACTTTTAATTATCCGGGTTTACTTAATCATCGTTAATCCGGATTAATTAGCATCGGGGCCTTACACTTCTTCCCCTCTTAAAAAGATTTCATCCTCGAAATCGCAAAACTGAGCATCTACTCAATAAATTAAGTCATATGAGATGTCTCAATCTCATTCATAGATACATAAGAATCATCATGTATCAATAACAACTGATGTGGTAGTGTCAACGATATACCACTGAATCAAACTTCTTTATTATTCCACAAGGTTCAAAATATCGAGGCAACATCATACCTCACTTAACGAATCATATTGATCATCGCAAAGGTAATATCTTCATATTTACCTGATTCTCAACTCGAAGTCTAACGATATATTTCTCTTTGGCGTAGCAAATCTGCTCACCTGAAGCCAATTTCAATAATTTTCGTACAACATTTATTGTTCCTACATTTCCTCAACAATCTCAAGTTATGCAAAAATTCCTTATCAATTTCCTATCATCATATCAGCGATCGGTAATTCTGGCTCTACAAAACCTGAACCGATGATCCCAAAAGTTGTCCGAAGCTTAAATTATACGAATATTTCCATTGGTGCACAATAATTTTTGTCAATTCTCACTAAATTCATCACTATTAATCGAGACATAACTTCCAGAGTCTGGATAATTCTCTCAGTTTGTCCATCAGTTTGGGTATGATAAGCAATACTCATTGCTAACTTATTACCCATGAATTCTGAAAACAGTTTTATTGGATAGTATCCTTGATCTCTATCCGATACAATTGTTACATAAACTCACTGCAACTAAACCACATCTTAAACATTTCATTTTCTCATACACATATAGACTATCATATGAACTCAATATCTTGTATTGAATAGTCAATCAATTCCGATTCAACTTGTTTCACAATCTCTGTTTGATCTAAACAATTTGAGCTATAAAACTCAAAGCTAGAAATTTCCAAAATTCATTGTGGCACTTACAAAATCCGTAGTATTCCAATAGGTATCGTCTTTTATCTTGAACTGCTGACATGCCAAACAATTTGCCACGAAATTTTCCAAAATTTCCTTCTTTATACCATCCCGTCAGAAATAGGATCTCAAGAATGATACATCTCATCATTCCCAGAATAACACTATGTCATCTATAGCGTGCTTTCAACAGTAACACTTCCTTCGAATCGGTAGGATTCGATGCTATGTACTGATTGTTTAATCGTAACCCACCACTGAATGGCTTCCTAAAATCTTGTTGGCTGATGAGACAGAACCAATTTCTTCAATCAATATTTGTATGGTATGTTTTTTGAGTCTTTCCGATCTTCGAAATTTGAGGTGATCAAATTGCAAAGCATATATTGATGCTATCATTGCACCTTGCACTTTTTGGTTCATTGCATCTGCTACTATTTTTATTTTCCTTGATTTATATTGACTATCAAAGTCAAATTCTTTAATAAATCTAGTCATCGCTTCCATCTCAAGTTTAACTCTGATTGAATAATAGATATTTTAAACACATAAAGTCAGAGTATATCATGAGTTGTTCGCCATACAGGTAACGTTGCCACATCTTCAAGGTAAAACTAATGGCTACATGCTCAATTTCATGAACAGGATATCATGATTCTTTCAGCTTCAACTATCTCAAGCATATGCCATCATCTCCTCATGATGCTTCAGCACATATCCCAAATCTTTAACCAACGTATTTGCACAAATACATATCTCCCTGAACCAATTAAACAAAATCAACATTGGGGTTGTAGTCCATTTCAGTTTCAGTTATGAAAACTGCTTTCTCATTCATCTGACCAAACGAATATCAAATTTCTTCTTGGTCAATTGGTTCATAAGTCAGGCTATCCTAGAATATCCTTCTGTAAAAGCATGTAGTATCTGCCAAAATTCATAAAACTTTTCATCTTGAGTACAATGATTGATCTAGGCCAAATTAGTACTATCTTTAGGTATCTGGTGAGATGGTATCACCTATCCCAAAACAACACTTGATTCAACCAAGATTTACATTTCGATAACTTGGTACACACTTTGTGCTTCACGAAGCGTCTGAAAAATCAATCACAGGTGTTCTGTGTGGTTCCTTATGGATCTTGTATACACTAGTATACCACTGATGAATATGATTACACTTCCGCCCAAAATTTACGGAGTATTTTCTTCATCAAATTCATAACTCTATCGGTATAGTTGTCAGACCACATGACATTTCCAAAAATTCAAAATGTCTATATCTGGTTTGACCAATTGCCTAGAGAATATTTTCTCTTCTGATCAAACTGATGGTAACCAGAGTAAAAATCGTTCTTCTTATACTTCAAGTTCTTACAATTGATCATTTACTTCTCGATCTTAGGCAGTGGGTATTTATTCTCGACAATAGCCTGATTCAACTACCTTTAGTCGATACACGTCTTCATAATATCATCTTTCTTCTTCACAAACAATACTGATGTTTCCTCAAGTGACATACTCAGACATTTATACTCGTATCAAGGAGATTCTGCAACTATTCTTCTGTATCTGTCAACTTTGCTGATGACATTCCATACAGTACTTTCGATATCAAATCTATTCCTTGGCATCAACGAAGTTAAAATCGATTTCCTTCTCTAGTGGAAATTCTTTTATTTCTTCAGAAAAATCTTGGTAAGTTTTCTTACCACTAAGATATCAGTCAACATCGATTCTTCCTGATCAGCATTAACTGCTTATGATCAAATATCCTTCATTTTCCAAATATCGCAACAACAATATTTTCATAGCTGATACTATCAGTATCTTGGCTCGCTATTCGTGGCTATAAATATTTCATTTTGGGGCCACAAAACAGTCGAAAATTCATTATACCCTCTATCAACTTCCTATGTCTCAAAATTTATCAGAGTATCCATACTCTTGATACAATCAAAACCATATATGAGCAACACCATTGAATTCGAATCCACATCACTATCATTAAACTATCAGCTACTGTTCACTATTACAAGTGTGGATAGTATAATTAGTACTGTTGATTTATTTTCCAAATCATAATAACCAATGCACATTTGATGCAATGTATGAAAATAATGCTTTTGTCTCAAATCAAACTCGTGCAGTGTGATCAAATACACAACATGTATCTGCGATCACTAGTACTGAAGTATCTCTAATCTTATCCTCTATCAAGGTATACTCTCTGGTCTGTTGGGAAACCAAAAATAACTATCAGGTATTACCTCTGGTCTGCAGGTAACTAACTGCTGCTAGAACTGAGTTGTCGAAAAGAATAACCACTCTGATATCTACCCCTAGCTCATGGTATTTGTTGTTATGGTTGCATCTGTTCCTGAGCACGTAACCCACATGCTCTGACTGACCACCATCAATATCAGTTCCTATTATTCTTTCAAATGGATCAGTAGATATTTACATCCACAGTGACCTCGAAAAGATTTGGTATTCTACAATCTCATAGTACCTCCAGAACTACTAGAGCTGGATAAATTGGAGTGATACTTCTGAAACTTTTCCAGGATTACTTGGATTATCCCAATGATAGTCACTTCATTAATCTTTAATCCAGTTCTAATTACTTCGCACCAGATCGGTGTCTTATTCTTCAGCCGACACACTTCTAATTCTCATCTCTTTGCTAGTGAATAGCTATATAGATTAAGCACATTCTTCCATTTCTCAAATCCACGATGATCGATTATCATTTTTCATGTAATCAGCATGGCTTTCTCGTAAACATTCTTTCTCGTGTCAACAAGAGGGAAAACTCGTCTTTCATCGCTACAATTTCTCTAGATACTCTCATCTAGAAGACTTCATGTTGTAGTTTTTCTTCATATTTCGGACACAAAAACTGGAACTGATTACAACAGTCCCTAAATCCAAGTCCTCATTCAAACCAATTCTCGTTGTTTCTCACAACATTTACACTCTATTCTTCAATTGAAATATTGCTAGTTTCAATATTCTCAAGTTCTAAATTATCATCTTAACGTGCACAGGTTTTGACCTAAACTCATACGTATAACCTTGGTCATTCAGACTTAAATTCCTGATGTCGATCAACACAAAGCGTTTTAATTAGTTCTAGTGTCATCCCACTAATCACAAGAATAAGTCCCAAAGTGATAAAAATTTTCAATAACACTAAGTTAATTCAATTCACAATTTACAGTGCCTACAGGTAGTATGGATAGCTAATTAAAGTCTACATCACTGCTACCTGTCCAAACACTAACTGTCCATCATAAAATCAAAGCATCATATATAAATCTCAAGTCAGAGATATTCTCATTACTTATTCTATATCAACATCATATCAGCAACTATCAGTGCTAACAGATAAAATTCTCAATTTCTCTAGATTGTCTGCAACTCAGCATTCAAAATCTCTAGATGATATGCGACTCAGCATTCAAATTCTCTACATTATATGCAAATCAGCATATTAAAATACTTAGAGATATAACCTCTAATTATCCCTGCTTAATAATCCATTACATGTATAAATCTCATTATCGAACATGTAAACATAGCAGGCAAGAGCATATAAAATCACATAGTCAGACACATGCACAAACAATTCATTTGTGTCTATTCTCACTGTCCTAACTCTAGTTCGAGCATATCCCAGATATATGCTCTGATACCATAATGTGAGGGCCCGATCCTAATGTGGTGTTTAATTAACACATAATGATTAATTTGCGTAAACAGCGGAAGATTTATTTCAAAGGTCTTATCAAATGGCCCTAAAATTTTTTTCGCTTTTAGGTGATACACATATAGTGATACTGAAAATACGTAATTCCAGTTTCCAATTTAACACGTTGAGCATAACATCCATATCAAGTATAAATCAACCAGTAGTAGAATACTTAAAATACAGATACTCGGGGCATACCCCGGTAATTCAAAACATAATTAAAAATATTCTAACAACTACTGGGACTCAAAACATAAAATATAAACCTGAGCTCGCTCTCAAGGAGCTCCGGTATTCACTGATGCTTCACCTCGAGCATCCGCAATACGTCCACCTGTACCACCTGTCATGCCCAAACAACAAAGACATGATAGGCCCCACTACGGGGGTCAGAACCCAGTACGAGAAATAAATAGATCATTCAAGTATGACAAAGTATCATGCAATGTATACCATGTATGAATGCGATGTATGAATGGGTACAAAGGATCGAAATATCAAGATACCAAAAATCGGAGTCCAAAGGAAGGTATCATCAAATCATCAAAGCTCGAGCAGAGGGTGACAGTATATGTACATTGCTCTAGGAAAAACTCATCCTATGTACGTTACTGCATCCAGCCCTCGTGTCTAGGTCCGGTCGCACCTGCACGTGACTACAGTTACTACCTATACTTCCTGTCATCGCCATGCTCGTCGTCCCCGACACTCAGAGTGAATCAACTCAGTCATAATCATGGATATCAAAGGAATGATAGATCAATATGATATGCTCATGAATCATTTATGCATCAAATGACATATGCAACTCAATATATCATGCAATCTCATGTGAAAGTAAATACAAATCATGTAATTTCACATATCATGTAATCCAAGACATTCATCATGTCATATAGTCACATAAGAATCATATAGTGACAATAAAATCATATCAATCAAGTAATGGCATAAAAGGTCATACAGTAGTATCATTACACGCCTTAATAAAATCACATGGGTCCAATTTATTTTCAAAGCTAACTCAAAAATGAACATTTCATCAGTTCAACTCATCTTCAAATTCGTTCATTTAGCCTAGGTAAAATGGCCAAGAACAATCTGTTGGAAAAACAGGACAATTTACCAAATTCCAGCCTGACCCATTTTTGTATAAAAATCATAATAAATTCAGTATGACGTTCAAATGACTTGGGGCTAGTGGTAAAATCATGAAAACTCAAAGTAATACAGTTCTTATTTGAAGTCCAGAAGCTAGTTCGCTCATCTAGAGGCACATGCAAAACAAAGTATGGCAGTTTTAAAAATACTTATACACTCTGTTTTGACAGAGTGAGCAGTTCTAGGAAAAAGTGAATATCTTGCACAAATAAACTCCAAATCATGTGAGGCCAGTTTCTAATGCAATATAACTCAAAGTTTTACAACTTTTATTCAGACACCAAGCTCAAAATCGTAGCATATGTTTCCCAGATTTACCAAGAACACACTGCATGTGCAACCCACCTACATGCATGTTCCAGATTGTGCACCTTGTGGTAAAAACATCATAACTCATTCATTTTAAGTCCAAATTGTATCAACTTTTAACCACATGACGAAACCACATATATATACAACTTTTGTTTGAGGCTCAATGTCAGAATCGGAAGTTAGGTAAATCGAAATTTCGGAGCTACCAACTGCATGCAACAACATTTCTGCAGATTCTGTTTTGACAAAATGACACCAACAAATTTCGTGTCTCCTCCTAAATTTCGACCCAAAATCTACAAAGTTCAACTAAATAAAGATAAGAACAGGTTCATACCCTTGTAGACCCAAAATTTCCACCAAAGATCAATCCAAGCCTCCACTCCTACAATTTCTTGAGGTTTCTAGCTTCCCACCTCAAAGCCTCTTCAATTCTATGATTGCATGTGACATCCATTCACAAACTTAAAAGAATTTTGGGTGAAAGAAAGGCTGAATTTCGAAAATGGGGATGAGAGAAGGAAGAGGAATTTTTTTAGGAATTAGAGAGAGAAAGTGCTAGCAAAATAAAGCAACCCAAATCTGAATATTTACATGGTAAGGGCGTGGGTTCCTATGCCATTTGGGCATGTTTTTAATTTATTTGAATGCATGGTGGAATCCATGTGTCAATGCATCACTATCTTGCAACATTAAAGGTCCAAAATCATGTATTAAACATGAGTTAAATTAATTAGTGGCATGTGTTCTCCAAGTACCATGTGATCATGCACATGCTCATGCACTAAAAACATGTTCCACTAGTTTGTTGACTCATCGTAGTCGGGACACCTTAATTCAAAGTATATACTTTTAATTATACGGGTTTACTTAATCATCGTTAATCCTGATTAATTAGCATCGGGGCTGTGATGACCAGGGATTATAGATGTTAATCCTGTAGTGTTAATAATCCCTAAAGTGGTTTTACGTGGCGATTTGGAGTTTAATCGCGGTGTTGGGCCTTCTGGGCTCGTATATTTGGGTAGTTGGGATCGTTGGATCCAGAGGTTGAGATTGTATTCTCATTCCGGTGAAAAACCTATGAGTTGGGTTTTTGATGTGTCTCGGGATCTGGGGTGCTTTGTGTGGGCACCGGTAGGGGGTTTTGGAGTTAGAGAAAGAATTTTTGAAAACAGATGATTTTTAATGAATCATGATGTATTTGTGGGACTATTAGTATTTCGGGGTATTTTTGCTATAAATACCAGTTGAACCCGAGATTTTAATTGGAAAATCATTTCAGCCCCACTTTCCTTCTCTCTCCCGCGCCCGCCCATTCCCGTCGCCCCCAGCCCCGGCGGCTTCAGGCCGTGCGCCCGCCGCCGTCCGGCCGCCGTTCGTCTCGTGCGACCCGCCACCGGCTTCGTCTCGTCGAGGCGCAGCTATCCCCTCCGGCAATTGAGAGTTTCGTCGCGTTTTGAAGTTGGATTTTGCAGCACATCGTTCCTCGGGGCATGGAACTCGAGCAAGGTTTGGCTCGGACTTCGGAGATTTAAGGTACGTGCGACGTACGAGCATTACTATATATATTAGAGCATTGTGAAATGCATAAGGTATTTTTGATTGCATTGAATATTGTGCGTATGGTTATATATATATGTTGATATAGCCAAGGAACGACCAAATCTTGATATCGCCGCTTGTAGCGTGCGTGACACTAGAGTAGGATAACTCTTACAAGATATAAGGGGTACTGGGTTTATATGACTATTGTAGGGCATTTGAGATGCCTGAGGATGATCGTAGAATCATGTATTCATTATAAGACATTTGAGATGTCTAGGTTCGTAGAATCATGTATTCATTATAAGACATTTGAGATGTCTAGGTTCGTAGAATCATGTATTCATTATAAGACATTTGAGATGTCTATGTATAATGAAGGATTGGTAAAATAA
The DNA here is from genome assembly GCA_907163345.1 of Haberlea rhodopensis. Lineage (NCBI taxonomy): Eukaryota > Viridiplantae > Streptophyta > Magnoliopsida > Lamiales > Gesneriaceae > Haberlea > Haberlea rhodopensis. Next base: position 2,698,303 of record CAJQUN010000020.1, on the reverse strand, counting down.
ATGCTAGGCATTTGAGCTATCTGTGATTGATAGCGAGGTTGTGAAATCAGTATTAGATATTGAGATATCTATATTTGCATGTATAATGAATTTGGAATCACTATCTATTGATACTCGAGGATTAGGCATGCGATGGGTTAATCAATGTGTTGATTTACTGATTTTTGAGATTTGATGAGTTTGATGATTGTGAGAACAGGGACAGTACACGGAATCCCGGATGAGGTTGCCATCCAGGGAGTATCATTTAAATTCATTAGTATTTACCTTTGTTGTAAATTATGAATTTCATTATTGTGATTATGGGATTTTGTGTATTGGTATGCTCACCCCGTTGGGGGCTGTCTCTGTTGGGGCAGGTGAACAGGTACATCGATGGCTTTGGAGATGAGCTCGAGCTGTTGATTGGATGTACTCCCAGGATCGTGGTATCAGGGCTTGATGGAGCACGGTATCGTATAGAGTACTTATATACACCTAAGGGTTATATACATATTCATGATGCTCGCATGTGAGCACGATTATACTTGTATATGGATTGTATATAAAGGCATGAGCCTTTCTCTCTGTCATTCTATGTTGCATGCAATTAAGGGTAGAATTGCTAATGATATGAGAGACATTGGTGTATTATGTGGGTGTTGAAACCCACTTTTGTTATCATATGTGTGGTGTCTTCCCTGGCTGGGAATTTACTTGGTATTGCTGCATTCTGATGAATATTATGTTTTCCCTGGCCGGGAATTATGTTATGTGTTGTGCTTTTATTTCGGGATAGCTCTATTTATGGGGAGACTCTGCCCAAATTTTTATAAAAGCCCACAATGTAAAAAGTGGCACCAAGGGGATGGTAAAGGGCGAACATATGAGTCCATTTGTTGTTAGGCTGATGATCTTGTGATATTGAGTATTAAAGGAAATTTTGTAATTGCCTCTGAGCTTCCCGATTGACTTTTTATTGAAAGCATGTGCCACACATAGTGGTTAATACACTAATCAGGGGTTAAGGGCTAAGGGGGTCCTTACATTAGTGGTATTAGAGCCAGGTTGCTCATTGGGGCTGTTAAAGGCCTAGGAAGTTATTGATAGCACATATTTATGCATGATGGCATTAATGTTGTATGACATACCAAATTGTTTATGTGCTATTATGATATGAAAAGTGGTATTGCTAACCATTGTGGTTGCAGGAATCGTGTGGAACACGATAGGATGGCATTAATAGTGATGTCTGACACTCCGTGTGTTAAATGCCAAGGAATCTGATTTTGTAAGAGAATCAGGTAAAAGGGATATTTCCGAGGTAACATGTCTTGGTATACGTATTGACATGCAAGTGGTTGCATACATGTATTGAATGTTTGATGCATAGCGTATATGGCTATTGCTGCTAACCCTGATGGTTGCAGGTTACAGGAAATATGGAGTACGAAAAGGAATGATGATTATACATATGTACGGGCATCCAAAGGGTAACATGTATTATGTGTTTAGTTATTTAACACAAGGTAAATCAAGGTATGCATAAGATAGTGCATTATGATATGATACATGTTGATACACATCGTTTTGCATATGTATATTGTGAAATATAAAGTGAGGATTTCAATGCTTACACTAAGGTCCATATGAAGCGAGGAAGAATTCCGCTTATATGGAGTAGTAAGAAGCATTGAAATGCACTATTGGTATTTCACGAGTCAAGGTTATCCTAGTGAGGATTTCAATGCTTACGCTAAGGTCCATATGAAGCGAGGAAGAATTCCGCTTATGTGGAGTAGTAAGAAGCATTGAAATGCACTACTGATAAGTGACTCAATTCCATAAGAAGCAAGAATTCTGCTGACATGGATTCCATAGGAAGCGAGGAAAAATTCCGCTTACGTGGATTTCCATAAGGAGCAAAATTCTGCTTACGTGGATGCCATACGAAGCGAGGATGAGATACCGCTTGTATGAAGAAGCGAGGATGAGATGCCGCTTGTTAGGATGATGATTCATTCCTTTGTGATGACACGGATGATAGCGGTGATGTATTCCGCTGTGTCGATCTATATTGATTGGCGATGGTTCATTCCGCCAGGTGTATTTATAGCGATGGTTCATTCCGCTATATTGATTGGCGATGGTTCATTCCGCCAGGTGTATTGATAGCGATGCCTCTTTCCGCTACTATGTGGACGATGATTCATGCTCAGGTGTATAGCGAGGTTTCATGCCACTTATTATATGACGAGGTATCATGCCGTCGATTCTATAGCGATGGATTGTGCCGCTATGTACTCAGCACAGGATTTTGCCGCCTTCGAGCGATGGGTGCTGATTACGTACTATTATTGAGCGACGGAGACAGGTATGCCGCTATATTCTTAGCGATGAGGTATGAGATATTGCTATTCTATTAGCTTTATTGTAGCTGGCATGCGTTGATATACATGTTTTATTATGCCTATTTTACTAGCATGATAGTGGATGACATACGCTGATGTACATGTATCGTCACTAGTTGACAATGCCTTGGATGCCATGAGTTGGCATGTATCGTCACGGGATGACGATGACGATGGTGTAGGAGATGTCTTATTAGACATGCATCATCGTTATGATGAACAATGCGTTGAGTATACGTATTCAGTGGTATGCCTTGGGTGCCAGTACCGAGCACAAGGTGGTGTGTGCGTCACCGATTGACGTGATCCTTATACCGAGCGGGTTGCTCGAGGAATGGATGGATGCGCTGTACATGTGATCGTACCGCAGCTTATGTTTGGGGTAATCATATTACGAGTGGTGATACCCTTGAGGTATGCTCGTTGGAATGGCTTTTGGCCATGTGATTTGACGACAGGAGTAATCATGGAGGAAATTACTCGCTTTCTGTCGATGTGACATGTGGTAGACATGGTCACACCACCCTTGAGGGTGTAGAATGGGTCCTAAGGGAGTAGGATCAGGTTATGTTAAGTACATAGGGACATTGGAGTGTCCAGGGTGTATCGGCATTTGAGGATTGTTGGGTAAAGACCCACTACTCTATTGAGTTTTCTTCCCATAGTATGATATACCATGTGGAAACGTCCGTCTTATTGGTAGGTTTGAGGTGAACCTAGAGAGGCAGCGACTAGTTTGTCTGCCGTGTGTGTGCAGCACCATGAGGGGCTTGCTAGAGCCGTTATACTGCTCGTTGGAACCAAGTTTGTCAAATCGTAAGGTGATACGATGTGGATTGTGGTGGACTCTAGTAGTCACCATGTCATTTGAGGTTGAGATTGTGCATGCCTCACTGAAACGTGTATACGTTTATGTTTAATCTTGGTGAGACTTGTCTGGGACAGCTCATGATGTTGGAGTACCAACAAGAGAGTCATCAGGTCGTTATTGACTCGATCTGAGGGAACCCGTGTATTAGGCACTTCCCTTGTAAGGAAGGAGGTAGTATTATACCTATTTGGGAATCTTTGAAAGATTCGGTGAGTTGGTACGTGTGGTGTTGATTTTGGGAATCACACCGTGTTGTTGATCGTCGATTATCGTTCTCCACTGGGTAGGGAATGACTCAGAATTGACGGTTGTGTTTGGGGCTTAGGGGTAGGTTGTAGATACCCGAGCTGAGTGCATTGAGTATGCATGCAATGTCAATGCTTAGGCAGGTATACCGATGAGTATACGGATGCCAGTTGTTGATTTCCTTTTTGTCAAGCATAGAGTTATGCTATTTTTGGATGGTTAAATCTCTGTTGAGAGATATGAAACACCTTGAGATTGGGAATCTCCATGGCACGATGATTATGAGGAACAATCGTGAAGTTAGTTGACTCCCTTTGAGGAGGGATTATCTTGTGTGGGTTAAGGTATTTCCCTTGTTGGTGTTTTCCTTCGAGTTATGCGATAGCCTTCCCAAGTTTGGATTGTTAAATCCTAGGATTATCAAGGGATGGCAGGAATTTCGGATTTGTTGGGTGTCGCTGACGACACAAGCGTTGAGGATGTAATGGGTTTATTGCATGTCCTTTCAAATTGAAACTCTGTGGAGTCTCGATTGTTTATTTATGACCAGGATGTGGTTCTTGGGATATCCGGAGGTGGACATCTTGTGAGATGTCTTTTGTGTGGATCGGTGGCCGTGAGTTGCCCGATCCGAGTTGCAGAGGGTGCAACAGCTCCTTGGATGGAGGTGGTCTGTATAGCGGGAACCAGGTTTGGTATGTATACACCGTGGTATACTAGAGTTTCCCTCGTAACGATGTATGTTAGACATCGTGAGTCATGATAGAGATGTCATTAAATGATATCTACGATGGAATCGAGAGCGATTCGAATCCGTGCAGTTTCTGTTGACTAACTGCTTTTGGATTTTTAGCATTGAGCTGTGCTGACACTCTTTAGCGTTATGATGGATTTGGAAGTCTATTCCACTCCAGAGTTTGACACGAGGTCAACGTTCTCACGGTTGAGGTGTCATTCAGGTTGTGTTCGTACTAGTTGTATTAGAACTAAGGATGACTGTCCGACCTACGGTCGTAAGTATTGGTTGTTTTGCAGTCATGAGGGACTGACATTTGGGATGAACCGCATCGAGGTACGTCTTGCCTCTTGGGTGATATGTTGGTTTTGGTATGTCGCTCTGTTTCAGAATTTGATGAGAGGTAAGTATCCTCGCGTTTATTAATACGATTCTGATATGGTCAAGAATCGAGGTTATGGCTTCATGTTGTTGTGTAGCCTGGGTGTTACGTATTACACCGGTGCTAATTTCGAGGACGAAATTCTTTTAGTGGGGGATATTGTGATGACCAGGGATTATAGATGTTAATCCCGTAGTGTTAATAATCCCTAAAGTGGTTTTACGTGGCGATTTGGAGTTTAATCGCGGTGTTGGGCCTTCTGGGCTCGTATATTTGGGTAGTTGGGATCGTTGGATCCAGAGGTTGAGATTGTATTCTCATTCCGGTGAAAAACCTATGAGTTGGGTTTTTGATGTGTCTCGGGATCTGGGGTGCTTTGTGTGGGCACCGGTAGGGGGGTTTTGGAGTTAGAGAGAGAATTTTTGAAAACAGATGATTTTTAATGAATCATGATGTATTTGTGGGACTATTAGTATTTCGGTGTATTTTTTTGCTATAAATACCAGTTGAACCCGAGATTTTAATTGGAAAATCATTTCAGCCCCACTTTCCTTCTCTCTCCCGCGCCCGCCCATTCCCGTCGCCCCCAGCCCCCGCGGCTTCAGGCCGTGCGCCCGCCGCCGTCCGGCCGCCGTTCGGCGCGTGCGACCCGCCACCGGCTTCGTCTCGTCGAGGCGCAGCTATCCCCTCCGGCAATTGAGAGTTTCGTCGCGTTTTGAAGTTGGATTTTGCAGCACATCGTTCCTCGGGGCATGGAACTCGAGCAAGGTTTGGCTCGGACTTCGGAGATTTAAGGTACGTGCGACGTACGAGCAATTACTATATATATTAGAGCATTGTGAAATGCATAAGGTATTTTTGATTGCATTGAATATTGTGCGTATGGTTATATATATATGTTGATATAGCCAAGGAACGACCAAATCTTGATATCGCCGCTTGTAGCGTGCGTGACACTAGAGTAGGATAACTCTTACAAGATATAAGGGGTACTGGGTTTATATGACTATTGTAGGGCATTTGAGATGCCTGAGGATGATCGTAGAATCATGTATTCATTATAAGACATTTGAGATGTCTAGGTTCGTAGAATCATGTATTCATTATAAGACATTTGAGATGTCTAGGTTCGTAGAATCATGTATTCATTATAAGACATTTGAGATGTCTAGGTATAATGAAGGATTGGTAAAATAAATGCTAGGCATTTGAGCTATCTGTGATTGATAGCGAGGTTGTGAAATCAGTATTAGATATTGAGATATCTATATTTGCATGTATAATGAATTTGGAATCACTATCTATTGATACTCGAGGATTAGGCATGCGATGGGTTAATCAATGTGTTGATTTACTGATTTTTGAGATTTGATGAGTTTGATGATTGTGAGAACAGGGACAGTACACGGAATCCGGATGAGGTTGCCATCCAGGGAGTATCATTTAAATTCATTAGTATTTACCTTTGTTGTAAATTATGAATTTCATTATTGTGATTATGGGATTTTGTGTATTGGTATGCTCACCCCGTTGGGGGCTGTCTCTGTTGGGGCAGGTGAACAGGTACATCGATGGCTTTGGAGATGAGCTCGAGCTGTTGATTGGATGTACTCCCAGGCTCGTGGTACCAGGGCTTGATGGAGCACGGTATCGTATAGAGTACTTATATACACCTAAGGGTTATATACATATTCATGATGCTCGCATGTGAGCACGATTATACTTGTATATGGATTGTATATAAAGGCATGAGCCTTTCTCTCTGTCATTCTATGTTGCATGCAATTAAGGGTAGAATTGCTAATGATATGAGAGACATTGGTGTATTATGTGGGTGTTGAAACCCACTTTTGTTATCATATGTGTGGTGTCTTCCTTGGCTGGGAATTTACTTGGTATTGCTGCATTCTGATGAGTATTATGTTTTCCCTGGCCGGGAATTATGTTATGTGTTGTGCTTTTATTTCGGGATAGCTCTATTTATGGGGAGACTCTGCCCAAATTTTTATAAAAGCCCACAATGTAAAAAGTGGCACCAAGGGGATGGTAAAGGGCGAACATATGAGTCCATTTGTTGTTAGGCTGATGATCTTGTGATATGAGTATTAAAGGAAATTTTGTAATTGCCATTCAATGGTAAAGTATCATCTGAGCTTCCCGATTGACTTTTTATTGAAAGCATGTGCCACACATAGTGGTTAATACACTAATCAGGGGTTAAGGGCTAAGGGGGTCCTTACATTAGTGGTATTAGAGCCAGGTTGCTCATTGGGGCTGTTAAAGGCCTAGGAAGTTATTGATAGCACATATTTATGCATGATGGCATTAATGTTGTATGACATAACAAATTGTTTATGTGCTATTATGATATGAAAAGTGGTATTGCTAACCATTGTGGTTGCAGGAATCGTGTGGAACACGATAGGATGGCATTAATAGTGATGTCTGGCACTCCGTGTGTTAAGTGCCAAGGAATCTGATTTTGTAAGAGAATCAGGTAAAAGGGATATTTCCGAGGTAACATGTCTTGGTATACGTATTGACATGCAAGTGGTTGCATACATGTATTGAATGTTTGATGCATAGCGTATATGGCTATTGCTGCTAACCCTGATGGTTGTAGGTTACAGGAAATATGGAGTACGAAAAGGCATGATGATTATACATATGTACGGGCATCCAAAGGGTAACATGTATTATGTGTTTAGTTATTTAACACAAGGTAAATCAAGGTATGCATAAGATAGTGCATTATGATATGATACATGTTGATACGCATCGTTTTGCATATGTATATTGTGAAATATAAAGTGAGGATTTCAATGCTTACACTAAGGTCCATATGAAGCGATGAAGAATTCCGCTTATATGGAGTAGTAAGAAGCATTGAAATGCACTATTGGTATTTCACGAGTCAAGGTTATCCTAGTGAGGATTTCAATGCTTACGCTAATGTGATGCCCCGAAATTAATTAATTGCAAGTAAGGCATTAATTATGTTTATATGATGTATCATGTGTTGATGGATTTATGTGTTGGGTATTAAGATGTTAACATGATTTAATTGTGTTAATTATTAAATATGAGGAGGATGTGATTTTAGAAGAAGTTTGGAGCACTCTTGTAAAATGCCTTTAAAATACTATGTTGGAGCATTTTACACCTCATGTTAAGTTTGGGGTACAATTTTAATTTAAGTTAAAGTAACCCCTTTTTTTTAAATCCTCTACCCATCACTTTAACCCCTTTACCTTTCACTTTATTAAAATCCCCAAATCATTTCCCAAACCCCAAACCCTACCCATTTTCGAGTTCCACCAAAAGAGGAGAAGAAAAGTTCCACAAAAACTTTGTTTGTGTGATTTTTGCTAGGATTTGGAGCCTACAAGAGGTATGGAACCATTCCTATAAGTTTCATGATGTTTGGTGTTGAAATGGGTTAAGTTTTTGATGTTTTATGTGGGTTTGTTTGGGTATGTGTTGTTTATGGTTGGGGTATGGTTTTTGAAGTGTTTTATGTTGGTTTTAGTGGGTTATGATGTTATTGAAGTTGTTAAGAAGTTTGGTTTTGGGTGGCTTGAGGAAGAGCTTGAAAAATTAGCATTAATGGTGAAATTTCGAAGCACAGCACTCGGCGATCGATCGCCCGTTCTTGGCGATCGATCGCGAGCCTCCAGTGCCCGCCAGTAGCATTTGGCGATCGATCGCCACTCTTGGGCGATCGATCGGCGAGGCTGGCGATCGATCGCGCCAAAAGTGGCGATCGATCGCCAAGGAAGGAATTTTTGCCCCTCGTCCAGTGCGATCTCGCGATCGATCGCGCCTGGGCAGCGATCGATCGCGAGCTGTAAAAAAATGGAATTTTGATATTTATGTGGGATTTTTGGATATTGGACTATATTTAGCTTCTAATATCAATTTGTATGGTTATGTAGAACCGTCCCAGGTACCCACGACTTCAAGGAGATAAAGTCTACGATTTCTCCTTCTTTTGGAATTAAGGTACGTAAGAGACGTACGAGCATCGGACGGTAAACCATACCCTTACATATTATGATGCTGTTTAAGATGATGTTATGATGATGATGTCTATGATGATATTTATGATGATGATGTCTATGATGATATTTATGATGATGATGCTTATGATGATGTTACGATGATGATGTTTATGATGATGTTACGATGATGATGCTTACGATGATGTTACGATGATGATGTTTATGATGATGTTACGATGATGATGCTTATGATGATGTTTATGATAATGATGTTTATGAGGACGTCTATAATGACGAAGTTTATGATAAGGTCATACGACGTGTATGATTGGGTAAGACGCCCATGTGGTGAGATGCCACCCAAAGTATGTGAGTGGGTAAGATGCCCCCGTGGTAAGATGCCACGCAATGTTTATGATATGGTAAGACGCCATATGATTGGGTAAGATGCCCACGTGGTAAGATACCACACGATGATGATCATATGGTAAGATGCCATACAATGGGGTAAGATGCCCTAATATATGAATAAGAGTCAGGGATAACAAGGAAGTCGAAGGACGACCAATAACCTTTACTTAACTAAGATGTTATGCATTATTGTATGCTTTTATATAATGTTAAGTAAATATGTGTATGCTCACGATGTGTTATCCATGTAGGTACACTTTTGGACCAAGGGCTTAGGGTCGGGTTGAGGAAGTGAGCTAAAGGGAGCATGATGAACGTAGGATGCAGGATTTTGATAGTCTCTACTCTAGGAGTAGTGTAAATCTATAGCTTTAACATTCTTAATTGGGAATGTAATTATATAGCTTTTGAAAACTTTATTTTGGCCTGTAATCTCCTTAGCTCAAGCTACAATCCATCAACCTAGTTCACACCAAGCTTTCCAAGAGCTTTCACCTCCACAAAACCTCCAATTCCAAAATTTCTTGAGGGTTCTTGCTCCTCTCCTCAATACCTATGCAAATCCATATTTGCATGCAACATGCATCCACAAATTCACAAGAATTTGGGAGCTAAAAAGGTTGAAATTTTCAAAATTTGGGTAGAGAGAAGGAAGATAAAATTGTTAGAGTGGAATGAGAGAGAAAAGTTATGACTAAAGAGTGATGGCTGAATATTCAAGTCTTGGTGATTGATTTTTTAATCAATTAATGTATTGTGGAATCCATGTATCAATACATCACTATCTTGCAAGATTAATGGTCCAAAATCATGTATTAAACATGAGTTAATTAATTAGTATGCGTTCTCCAAGTGCCATGTGATAATGCACGTGCACACGCACTAAAAACATGTTCCACTTGTTACTTGACTCATCATAGTCCGGAACATCTTAATTCAAAGTCTGTACTGTTAATCACCCGGGTTTCCTTAAACATCGTTTATCCAGATTAATCATAATTAATTAGCAACGGGGCCTTACACTTCTTCCCTTGTTAAAATGATTTCATCCTCGAAATCGCAACTTAGTAAAACCCAACAAATTAAATCATATGAGATGTCTCAATCTCATTCATAGATACATAAGAACCATCATGTATCAGTGACAACTGTTGTGGTAGTGTCAACGATATACCACTGAACCAAACTTCTCTATGATTCCACAAGGTTATATCGAGGCAATATCGTACTTCACCGAACGAATCGTATCGATCATCGCAGAGGTAATATCTTCATATTTACCCGATTCTCAACTCGAAAGTCTACCGATATATTTCTCTTGTTGGCGTAGCAAATATGCTCACTTTAAGCCAATTTCAATCGTTTTCGTACAAAATACCATCGTCCCTGTCATTTCCTCAACAATATCAAGTTGTGCCAAAATTCATTATCAATTTCATATCATCATATCAGCGATCGGTAATTCTGGCTCTACAAAACTTGAACCGATGCCATCCCAAAAGTTGTCTGAAGCTTAAATTATAGGAAAATTCGCTAATGAATAGTGATTTCTGTCAATTCTCACTAAATTCATCACTATTAATCGGGATATAACTTCCAAAGTCTGGATAATTCTCTCAGTTTATCCATCAGTCTGGGTATGATAAGCAATACTCATTGCTAACTTAGTACCCATTACACTCTGAAAACAGTTTTAAATTTTGGATAGTATCATGGATCTCTATCAGATACAATGGTTACAGAAACTCACTTTAACGAAACCACATAATCCACGTCTTAAACATGTCGTTTTTCCATAGGTATACAGACTATCATATGATATCAATATCTCGTATTGACTAGTCCATCATCCCTGATTCAACTTGTTTCATAATCTCTGTTAGATCTAAACAATTGAGTTAAAAAACTCAAAGTTAGAGATTTCTCAAATTCATTGTGGCACTTACAAATTATGTAGTATTTCATTAGGTCTCATCTTTTTATCTTGACCTGCTGACATGTCAAACAATTTGCCAAAAAATTCCAAAATTTCTTTCTTCATACGATCCCATCAGAAATAGGATCTCAAGAATGCTACATCTCATCATTCCCAGAATAACACTATATCATCTATAGTGTGCTTTCTACAGTAATACTTCTTTCGATTCGGTAGGATTCGATGCTATTTACTGATTGTTCAATTGCAAAATAGCATACTAAAATCTAATTGGTTGATGAGACATAACCAATTTCTTCAATCAATATCTGTATATGTCTGTCCTTCGAGTATTTCTGATCTTGGAAATCATAGGTGACTCAAACTGCAAAGCATACATTGATGCTTCCATTGCACCTTGCACTTTTCGGTTCTGTGCATCTGCTACTAGTTTCACTTTCCCCTTATTAGTATTGACTATCAGAGTCAAATTCTTTACTAAACCTAGTCATCGCTTCTATCTCATGTTCAACTCTGACTGAATATTTTAAACTCCTAAAATCAGAGTATATTATGAATTGTTCGCCATACAGATAACATTGCCACATCTTCAAGGCAAATGGCCACAAGCTCGAATTCATGAACATGATATCATGATTCTTTCAGCTTCAACTATCTTTAAGCATATGCAATCATCTCCTCATGATGCATAAGATCGTATCCCAAATCTTTGACCAACGTATTTGCACAAACTACATATCCCCCTGAACCAGTTAAACAAAATCAACACTGGGGTTGTGGTCCACTTTTGTTTCAGTTTATGTAAACTGCTTTCACATTCATCTGACCAAATGGAACTCAAATACTTCTTGGTCAACTGGTTAATAGATCAGACTATCCTACAATATCCTTCCATCAATTTGAGCATCCCGAGGCTTCTGAAGAACCAATCGTAAATTTTCTTCTCTGGTTCCTTCTGTATCTCGAATACACGAGTATACCACTGATGAATATTATTACACACTTTTGCCCAAACAGTTACGGAATACTCTATTCATCAAATTAATAAACTCTACTGGTATAATTGTCAGACCATACGACATTACCAAAAAATCAACATGCCTATATCTGGTTTGACCAATTGCCTAGAGAACATTTTCTCTTCTGACTCAAACTGATGGTAACCAGATTTAAAAATCATTCTTCTTATACCTCAACATTTCTTACTAAGGATCATATACTTCTCGATTTTAGGCAATGGGTATTTATTCTTGACAGTAGCCCGGTTCAACTGTCTTTAGTCGATACACATCTTCACAATACCATCTTTCTTCTTCACGAACATCACTGATGTTTCCCCAAAGTGACGTACTCAGATGTATGTACCCTTATCGAGGATATTCTGTAACTATTCTTCTAAGTCTATCAACTCTGCTGATGCCATTCCGTACAGTGCTTTCGATATCGAATCTATTCCTTGGCATCAAAGAACAGTTAAAATCAAATTCCTTCTCTAGTGGAGATTCTATTATTTCCTTAAGAAAATCTTGATAAGTTTCTTACCACTAGGATATCAGTCAACATCGATTCTTCCTGATCAGCATCAACTGCTTATTATCAAATCTCCCTCATTTTCCAAGTATCGCAACCACAAATATTTTCATAGCTGATACTATCAGTATCTTAGTTTGCTATTCGTGGCTGTAAACATTTCATTTGGAGCCACAATGCGGTCGAAATTCATTACACCATGAAATCAACTTACAATATCGAGTATCCATGCCCTTGATACAATCAAAATCATATCTCGTCAACATCATTAAATTCAAATTCACAATACTGTCATCAAACTGTAAGGTACAATTCACTATTACATGTATTTTCCAAATCATAATAATCAATGCACATTTGATGCAACGTGTGAAAACAATGCTTTTGTCTCAATAAAACTATTTCAGTGTGATCAAATAGATGATATGTATATACGATCACCAGTACTGAAGCATCTCTAACCGTATCCTCTATCAAGGTATACTCTCTGGCCTGTTGGGAAACCAAAAATAAGTATCAGGTATTACCTCTGGTCTACAGATAACTAACTGCTGCTGGAACTGAGTGGTCAAAATAACCACTCTGATATCTACCATAGCTCAGGATATTTGTTGTTATCGTTGCATCTGTTCCCGAGCATGTAATGAACATGCTCTGACTGACCACAATATATATCAGTTCCTCTTATTCTTTCACATGGATCAGTAGATATATACATCCACAGTGACCTCGAAAAGATTTGGTATCCTACAATCTCTTAGTACCTCTAGAATTACTAGAGTTTGATGAACTGTAGTGATACATCTGAAACTTTTCTAGGACTACTTGGATTATTCCGAATAATAGTCACCTCATTAACATTTAATCCAGTCCTAGCTACTCCGCATCACATCGGAGTTCTATCCTTCAGTTGAAACACTTCTAATTCTAACCTCTTCGCTAGTGAATAGCTATCGAGATTAAGCACATACTTCCATTTCTCAAATCTACGATAATCAATTATTATTTTCCATGTAATCAACATAGCCTTCTCGTAAACATCCTTTCCCATGTCAACAAGAGGGAAACTCATCTTCCATCACTAACATTACTCTATATACTCTCATCTAGAAGAGTTCTTATTGTAGTTTTATTCATAGTTCGGACTCATAAACTGGAACGGAATTACAACAGTCCCCATATCCAAGTCCTCATTCAAACCAATTCTCGTTGTTTCTCACAACAACTACACTCTATTCTTCAATGGACATAACTCTAATTTCAATATCCTCAAGTTCTAAATTATCATCTCGACGTGCACAGGTTTTGACGTAAGCTCATACGAATACCCTGGTCTGTCGGACTCAAATTCCCTATGTAAATCAACAAAACGTGGGGTTAATTAGTTCTAATGTTGTAAGGCCTCGCTACCTTAAGTGGGGATTAAAGGCATAAGAAGAGCCAATCATGCATAAATCAGAGTATAAGGTTTGGTATTGATGCCTCGAGCTTAAGGATTACAGTGCCCAAAATAAAATTCCAAAAAGATTAATTACATTCCCAGGATGTTAATGCTATAGCTTTACACTACTCCTAGAGTAGAGACTATACAAAAAGAATCTTGTCCTTCTATACCGATAGCACTCCTCACAAGCTCACCGCATCAACCCGGTCCTTAGCCCTTCATGCCAAAAAGCTCCTACAGGAACAAGCCCAAAACCATGAGTATATAATAACCATAACCACATCAACAAGATTATTATATAAAAATCCATAAACTTTAAATACAAATCATTTCCTGTATTTAACGCATTCAAATGCTCCTTTTGGTTGTCCCTGTACCATAATCATAATCAACAGATTATAATACCAATAATGTATGTCACGACATGCACCAGTTCCATCAATATCGATAACCGTTTTCCAGTCTTATTATATCAGTGGCAAATACCCCTCGCGTTGACATGACAGCGGCATTAATACCCCTCGCTTCGACATATTAGCGGCATAATATCCCTCGCGATAATATGACAGCGGCATTATCTTTCGCTTCGACATATTTGCAGCAAATATTCTTCATCGCTATAATATGATAGCGGCAAGTATTCTATCATCGCTTCGACATGAAGGCGGCAAGTATTCTTCATCACTGGAATATAACCTCGACTTAAAATCACATGCACCAATGCATCCAATGTATACATGCAACCATAATGCATATTCCAACATGTGTATGCAACCATAATGCATAATCCAATACGTAAAAATACATTTTTACCGTCCGATGCCAGTATGTCTTACGTCCCTTTCTTCCAAAAGTGGAAATGTTGTAGGACTTTATCTCCTTTGTTGTGGTGCCACCTGGGAAGGCTCTACACAACCACACAATCCAATATTAGAAGCCAATTTATAAACCAATACCAAAAATCCCATCAAAATAACCAAAAACTCAACTTTTGGTGTCTCGCGATCGATCGCCATCAAGCCCCGATCGATCACGAGATCACACTGCCATGTTATCCAAAATCTGGCAATAGGCGATCGATCGCCATGTTTGGAGCGATCTATCGCGTGCCTCACCGATCGATCGCCAAACACTCCTGTCCTCACAATGGCTTCGTGCGATCGATCGCCGCGCCCTGTGACGCAAAATACACAATTTTTACACATTTTATCCCCTCCAACCCATCTTCCTTCAAATATCAACCAACCAACAACATCAAAATATCATAAACCACCAATATAAACATCACTAGCAACAAATATCCAAAGCTCAACCAAGAACAACACATTTGAAAATCAAACACCTTTTTAAATCCCTAAAACCAAACCCATTTCAAGACAAATCTTAATAAAACCATACGAGGAGGGATTCATACCACTTTAAGCTTCAATTCCTACCAAGAATCCAACAATTCAAGCTTTGCAAAGTTTTCATCCTCTTCTCTCCTTGAAGAAACGAGTTTGGGTTTGGAGTGGTTTTTGGATAAAGAGTGATGGGGAAAGTGAGGTGAGGGGTAAGGGTATAAAGGTGTTGGGGGGTAAATAAAACATGGTACCCAATTAATTAGCATGATGTATAAAATATCCCAACATGATATTTAAAAGCATTTTCCAAAAATGCACCAAAACTCCAATTAAACATGCTTTTCCAAAATAATTAATATCCACCTCAAATAAACCATGCTAAAACCCAACATGCATCATATGCACCCTGAAATATATTACCAGGTCATGCCCACCGCATAACTATACATATCACCGCATAACTATACATTTCAACACCATAATTAATTTACACCATATTAATCACATAAACATATTTAATGGCCCAAATGCACATAATTATTTTTAGGGATATCACAAGTGTTATCCAACTAATCACAAGGATTAAATCCCAAAGTGATAATTAATATTCCCAATAATGAATGCTGGTGTGCATTTGTCGTGTACGCCCAAATTAACCCTTCTTCAGTTAATAACAAAAATATGTAGTAGTGGAAGTAGGGATCGATCTCACAGGGAAGGTAAATTTATTTCGTGCCAAAAACGAATAGTAACAATGGGGTTTTAGGATGAATGATTACTACTAAGCAAATTCTATAATTAAACTAATTAACGAGATCACTAAGATGATTTAAACTTATGAGAGTGAAGCGATTCTTGGTTTTCAGGTAACCGTACTTTTGGAAAATTATCTTTTAATCATCAAATCAAAACATTCGAATTCTTTCAATTATCTATCGATTGGAAATTCAATTCCTACTCATCTTATTCGTAGTTAAAGAGAAAACATCATTCAATTCAACCCTTACCAAATCTCTAATCACCACTACAGCCGTTAATGATTAAATCAATGATAGTTTCAAAGCTAATGAGTTCGATAAATCTAATCAATGAAAACTACAGCCGTTAAAATTGATTACTCAACCGTTTATCCTAAGAATTCAATAACACCTACAACCGGTTAATTATTAATCTTAGTTGTTTCTCAACAAACTATCGATTATGTAATTGAATATTATGTGATCGGTCTAATACACAAACACAACAATCATGGAATTCGAAATCTGAGAAACGAATTGAAATCGAAATCTAATTCAACAATCGAACCAAATTCTCATAAAAGGTTCAAATCCAAAAGCAGGTATCCCTTCAACCAAGAATCGAAGAGTTTTAGCCTAGCATAATTAAATCTAAAAACAATAAAAATTCGATGGAAAACATTAAATAAATAAAGGAAAAGAAATTACTAATATAAATCACGATTCCAGCTTGTCGATTCCGGTTCCGTTCTTCGTTGTTCTTGAAGAAAACTTGAAAGAAAATTATTCTCAAAACCTAAAAAAATTCTAAAGTCTGGAATAATATGCCTAAGAACTGAATAATCTCAAGTTATGGGGGTTGGTGGCTGATAAAATAGGTTACAATCTTCTAAACATGGTAAAAGACCTAATTTCCTAATTTTCGGACTCTTCGGCGATCGATCGCCTTGAATGTGGCGATCGATCGCTGCATTATTTTTTTTCGGAAAAACCCTTGAGGCGATCGATCGCTATAAAGTGGCGATCGATCGCCGAGCTCCAGTAGACTTTGGCAATCGATCGCCCCTTCTTCGCGATCGATCGCTGGCTCTTCAAATTTGATGCAAATGTTTCTGTCCATAGGCGATCGATCTCCTCTTCGTGGCAATCGATCTCCTTCTTCAAAATTACATTTTTGCCCTTTTCTTGATCAACTTTTAGTCCTTGTCATGTCCATGTCTCTTCTTGGTCTTTATACATCATTTTTAGCTCGTTTTCTTCGATTGTACCTACAATTACACAAATATACGATTAGATAGCATACATATCAATTTATCCATCAAAACCTACCAAATCGTAGACAATTAAGCACTAAAGATGTGTCTATTTCTAGTCACATCAAACTCCCCCATACTTACTCTTTACTCGACCTCGAGTAAACAAATAAAACTACAATATTTTTGTTTGGCTCATAGGTTCATAACAAAGCCACTTGTCCTCACTTTAATGCCTCACCAATTTTAACATGCATAATAATGAACGGCGGTGAAAAGTTAACAGTGGAACAAGTTCAATCCCTAAACATTTCGTACCCAACGAAGTAGTGAACGTGTGTATGTGGTCATAAACAAGTGTTGTGTACAAATTATAGATCCAAAATATGCAAAGCTATAATAGTTCAAGTCATACACTAACACAAGTATAAGCTCACTTGCACACTCTTCTCCACTATCTTAGCTACTTTGCAAACATAAATCAAGTAGGTCTTTATTAGCTTGTAGCTTGGCCTAGGTATTGGCTTATGAAATAAAGGGTAAGGGTATTCAAACAAGAGAGTATGATGAAATGCACACTAAAAGCTTCTCTTCTTGTATGAATATTTCAACTTTGTTCTTTTTCACAAGGTTTATTTCAACACTTTTCTTCTTTTGTGCCTTGGCTCCCCTTGGAGTCATATTTTTATCTATTTTTTCAAGGCATCCCTTTTTCTTTCATGCATTCCATTCTTTTGACAATTAAGCTCACAAATATACTTCAATGATTCCCAAGTGCATTTGAATGAAATACATCATACTCCCTTAAAAAAGTATGGATCAAAATCACATTTAGGCTTAAAGGGTAGGATGATAAGCTAGTCAAGAAATGTTGAATGGGGGTCTTTAGTATTCTTAGCATACTACCATTCTTTTACATTTAAGGCTCAAAATAGGTACTAGAGAATGATTTTGTTTACATGGTAGGCTTGAAAGGCTCAAACGCATCAAAGATTGCCTATATCACTTTCATGCTTGCAAGTAGTCTAGACATACGCCTCAAAGAGCATGTAGTTAAGTTCTAGCATGTATTGGAGACTTCTTAAGACTATTACAAAGTTCACACCATCTTCACTAAGCTATGCACACTTCACAAGCCATGACAATAATGTGCTCAAAATATTCAACTTACTAAGTTAAAGTACACTTTGCATTAGAGTTCAAAGTGTTCCAAGGTTAACAATTCACCTATGTTCAAAAACATGCATGCCATTAATTAGGTTTCATCACGGGGTAGTGATTCTAAGCATGTGTTCATTACTAGCTATGAGCTCAAAATTTTCAAATTTTTCGATTTTTTTTGTATTTTTGCAATAAGAAAAACAATAACACACTACTAATCCCTCCCCCATACTTAAATCTTACATTGTCCTCAATGTAAGGCAAAAATATAAGAAAAGAGAAAAGTTTAAACTAAAAAGCAATAAAAATAAAAGGTAAAAGGGAAACTAACTCCCCTTGGGTTGCCTCCCAAGCAGCGCCTCTGTTTAACGTCGGTGGCCCGACGCCAGTCCTCTATCAAGGTGGTTGATGCAGTGTTGCTCTATCCTTCCTTAACAACCTCAATATCTTCTTCACTCCTCGGTATCTCGGCTTGTTGCTCTTTGAGTGGTCTTCCCCAGTCTTTGTTACTCCTCCAGCATTTGTTGCTTGCTTTGGTCGATCCGGAGGGTGCTTCTTTCCAATGGTACGATCCTGCAATTGAGAAATAAGAGGGTCAGCAGTATCATGAGTAGATAAAGCAACAATAGTATGAACAGTATGCACAGAAGGAGGATCCATACCTCTCTTCTCGTCAAGGCCATCAGTAGCCTTTCCCATTTCCCACAACTCATCATTATCAAAATCAGAATCATAATTATCATGTACATCAATAGCGTAACTAGAATGTTCAAGAAGTTCAATGGGTTCATACATGTTGAATTTTGCAACTTTACCATTAGACTCCAATGTGATCATACCGCTATTCATATTGATTACTGATTTTGATGTTTTCAAGAATGGTCTCCCTAAAATAATTAGAATAGAAGGATCATCATTTCTCATGTCTAAAACATAGAAATCGGCTGTGAAGACCAAGTTCTTTACATGCACAACTACGTCCTCTACTATCCCCTTGGGTTTGATCATGGATTTATCCGCTAAGTGAATAACTGCGCTATTTCTTTTTAAAGGTCCCATTTTCAGTTGAGAGTACATTGAGTAAGGCATGACATTTATGGATGATCCTAAATCGAGCATAGCCTTCTCAATCCTCATAGACCTAATCTCACATGGGATAATGAACATACCTGGGTCCTTGCATTTAATGGGGATGCTTCTTTGGTTGTCCGCCGAAACATTGTCATTGAGCTCGACCTTGGGCTGCCCTTTGTGTTCCTTGCTTTGATCCTCTTTCATGGTTTCATGCAATGGGGCTTGCTCTTTGCAGCGTGTACTCATCTTGTAGAGCCCTTTGAGTCCGGCACCTTTCCTATTGTCCTTCAATGCTTGGGGGAAAGGGGGTGGTAATTTATATTCAGAAGGTTTAGGGAACTCACCTCGTGGTTCCTCCCCTTACATTGGCTCTTCAACATCCGTCTCTGTCTCCGTCATCTCTTCTGTTTGGGGTGGCGTCAGTACCACCTTTTCTTCAGCTGCATCTTCATTCACATTCACTGTGATAGCACTCACATTTTCCCGGGGGTTCATCTCTGGTTGTGACGGCAGTCCATTTGAAATCCTTGCTTCGATCTTGCTGATTGAAGTTGCCAATTGTCCCATCTGCGTCGTCAAGCTCTGGATGCTTGCCCTCGTCTCCTGTTGAAATTGTAAGCTATTTTCAGCAATAATTTTAATGCTATGTTCTAACCTGTCAGAAGGAGGGTGCACTGGCGGTGGTGGAGGTCGCTGATATGGCGGTCTATAGGGTGGAGGTTGGTGCATCTGTGGGTTCCCATAGCCTTGGTTCGGATGGTCCCTCCACCCTTGATTGTAGTTGTTTGGTGGATGGTCATAATTCCTTTCTGGGGGGCCTGGGAATCCTCCTGCAGCATTTACGTTTTCCGTGGTTGTCTCTTGTAGTGAGGGGCATGCGTCTGTGGAATGGTTCGCAGCCAGACAGATTCCACACGGCTTTGTCTTTCCTACATTTCCACCTGCCATACCACGCACAAGAAAAGTGAGGTCTATCAGTTGTTGTTCTAAGTTTGATACGTTTACCTCTTTTCTTTGCAGTTGTCCATGGCGCACAGATCCGAATTGTTGGGAGTTGGCCGCCATGTTAGCTATCAACCTTCTAGCTTCCTCCGCTGTTTTATCTATAAATGCTCCTCCGCTTGCCGCATCCACTAAGTTCCTGTCAGAAGAAAGTAGACCTTCATAAAAGTATTGGATGAGAATGTGTTCACTTATCTGGTGTTGTGGACAACTTGCGCACAACTTCTTGAATCTCTCCCAGTACTCGTGTAGTGATTCCTCGTAGAGCTGCTTCACACCATATATCTCTTTCCTCAAGTTCGTTGCCCTTGAAGCTGGGAAGTACTTTTCTAGAAATACTCTTTGTAAGTCAGTCCATGTGGTGATCGATCCGGATGGTAAGTAGAAGAGCCAGTCTTTTGCAGCGTCCTTTAGAGAGAATGGGAATGCTCTTAGCTTTATTTGATCCTCAGTGATTCCGGTTGGCTTCATGGTAGTGCACACCACGTGGAACTCCATCAGATGCTTATGTGGGTTTTCTCCTGCAAGACCATGAAAAGCTGGCAATAAGTGAATTAAACCAGATTTAAGTTCGAAGTTTACGTTATTGGCCAGAGCAGGGAAACTGATGCAGAGCGGTTGTTGATCCAAGTTAGGATTCGTCAACTGCCTCAAGCTTTGATTTGCAGCCATCATGGATCTCTCTTCTTCTTCAAGCAGCCTTGCTTCTCTCCTTCTCTGATGTAGCGTCCTCTCAATCTCAGGATCGTAGTGAAAGTTATCTTCGTGATTGAACGATCCACCTGTACTCATTAACAAACCAAAGTAGTAATGCGGGATAAAAAAAAATCGACACAAATAAATGTTGCCTTCCCCGGCAACGGAGCCAAAATTTGGTGTGTGTTTGTCGTGTACGCCCAAATTAACCATTCTTCAGTTAATAACAAAAATATGTAGTAGTGGAAGTAGAGATCGATCTCACTGGGAAGGTAAATTTATTTCGTGCCAAAAACGAATAGTAACAATGGGGTTTTAGGATGAATGATTACTACTAAGCAAATTCTATAATTAAACTAATTAACGAGATCACTAAGATGATTTAAACTTATGAGAGTGAAGCGATTCTTGGTTTTCAGGTAACCGTACTTTTGGAAAATTATCTTTTAATCATCAAATCAAAACATTCGAATTCTTTCAATTATCTATCGATTGGAAATTCAATTCCTACTCATCTTATTCGTAGTTAAAGAGAAAACATCATTCAATTCAACCCTTACCAAATCTCTAATCACCACTACAGCCGTTAATGATTAAATCAATGATAGTTTCAAAGCTAATGAGTTCGATAAATCTAATCAATGAAAACTACAGCCGTTAAAATTGATTACTCAATCGATTCTCCTAAGAATTCAATAACACCTACAGCCGGTTAATTATTAATCTTAGTTGTTTCTCAACAAACTATCGATTATGTAATTGAATATTAGGTGATCGGTCTAATACACAAACACAACAATCATGGAATTCAAAATCTGAGAAACGAATTGAAATCGAAATCTAATTCAACAATCGAACCAAATTCTCATAAAAGGTTCAAATCCAAAAGCAGGTATCCCTTCAACCAAGAATCGAAGAGTTTTAGCCTAGCATAATTAAATCTAAAAACAATAAAAATTCGATGGAAAACATTAAATAAATAAAGGAAAAGAAATTACTAATATAAATCACGATTCCGGCTTGTCGATTCCGGTTCCGTTCTTCGTTGTTCTTGAAGAAAACTTGAAAGAAAATTATTCTCAATTTATCCATTAAAACCTACCAAATCGTAGACAATTAAACACTAAAGATGTGTCTATTTCTAGTCACATCAAATGCATTATAACTAAGATATAATTCACGTAACAGTTTACTTTACAAATCTCAAGTCAGAGATGTTCTCATCACTTATTCTACATCATCATCCGATAAGCAACTGTCAGTGCTAACAGATAAAATTCTTAAAATTATATGCAACTCAGCTTATTATAATACTCAGAAATATGACGTCTAGATGTCCCTGCTTACTAATCCATTACATGTCTAAAATTTCATTATCTAACATGTATCATAGCAGGCAGAGCACATGAAAACACGTAGTCAATTACATGCACAAACAATTTTATTTGTGACTAGACTCAGTGTCCTAACTCTAGTTCGGGCATATCCCAGATTATGCTCGGATACCAAAATGTGAGGGCCCGTTCCTAATGTGGTGTTTAATTAACACATAATGATTAAGTTGCGTAAACAGCGGAAGATTTATTTCCAATTTCTTATTCAATGATCCTAAAAATTTTCGCTTTTAGGTGATGCATATATAATGATACTGAAAATATGTAATTTCAGTTTCCCAACATGTTACTCATCACTTAAGCATCGAATATATAACCAACCAGTAATAGAATACATAAAATACAGATACTCGGGTCATGCTCCGGTAATTTAAAATGTAATTAAAAAGTATTCTAACAATTACTGGAACTCAGACTCAACATACCAAAGCTGAACTCAGGTATTCTAAGATGCTTTCTCACGAGCATCCAACATCTGTCTACCTGTAACACCTGTCATGCCCGAACCACAAAATACACGACAAACCCCACAAAGGGGGTACCCAGTACGAGAAATAAATAAATCATGTCAAGTGACAAAGTATCATGCAATGCATACCATATATGAATGCGATGTATGGATGGGTACAAAGAATTGAATTTCAATATACCAGAATCGGAGTCCAATGGAAGGTATCATCAATCAATATCAGCTCGAGCAGAGGGTGACATCACACACACTTTGCGCTAGGAGAATCATCATGTGCTGTGCTCGCCATCCTTCGTGTCTTGGTCGGTAGCAATACGCGAGACTACAGTCGCTACCTAAGCTGCTTGTCAACGCCGTGCCCATCGTCCCCAACACTCAGAGTAAATCAACTCAATCATCATCAAGGATATCAAAGAAATGGATAGATCAATATCATATGCCCAAGAATAATCTATGCATCATATGACATATGCACTCAATATGTCATGCAATCTCATGTGAAAGTCAATACATATCATGTAATTCACATATCATGTAGTCCAATGTATCTCAGCATATCATGTAGTCACATAAGGAACATGTAGTGACAATTAAATCATATAAATCAATTAATGACATATACGGTCATACATTACCATCATTACACGTCCTTGCCAGACGTCATGATAAAACTCATTTCAACGTACCTCGGACCAAGGCTACATCTACCGAGTACTCCTCGAATAAACCTTGACATCTGTTAACCTGGTCATTTACACCTCGATTATATCATCAAAGTGTTCAATTATTTCCAATATCAAGTTTATAATCCAAACATTGACCCTAAGGAAATTTCTTAAAATTTCAGCTTACATGCTCATAGTAATTGGCTCATAAATTTTCCAATACTTCACCAAATTATATGGGTCCAATTTAGCTTGAAAGATAACTCAAAAAATGACATTTCATATGTTTGACATTTCCCCAAATTAGATCATTTACCTAAGGCAAATTAGGTCTAAACATCGCTTAAGCAAAAGAGGGAAATTTCTAAGTTCTAAAGTGAGCACGTTTCTTAAAAACTTCATAACTAATTCATATGATATCCAAATGACCTGATTCCAGTGGGGGAATTTAGATAACCCAAAATTCTACAATACATATTTTATGATCTTTAAGCTAATTAGTTCATCTTGAGGTACGTTCTTTAAAAAGTAATACAGCCTAAAAACTCGTATATACCCTGTTTCCAGATTGCATAGTTGTTGGTAAAATTAGCATATTTATTCCCAAAAAATCGAAGAACACGATGCATAAAAACTCGCATGCACTGAAATTCCAGATTGTACACATTGTGGTAAAACAACCATAACTTTTTCATCTTAAATTTAAATTAACTGATTTTGGTGGCCAATTAAAGAGAACACAAAATATTACAACGTTTATTAGGGGAGTCATCTTCAAATTTCGAAGTTTAACCATGCGTAAAACTCGAAATACCAGACTATATGCACTGCCTACTAGCTGAAACAGATTTGACAGCAACTTTTCTCTACATTCTCATGTCAAGGCATCAAAATTCGACCCTTAATCCTACATGCAGGTTGATAAAACTCAAAAATGATATTATACCTTCAATTATCTTCAAGATTTGAAGCACAATCCATCAACCTAGCTCAAACCAAGCTTTCCAAGAGCTTTCACCTCCACAAAACCTCCAATTCCAAAATTTCTTGAGGATTCTTGCTCCTCTCCTCAATACCTATGCAAATCCATATTTGCATGCAACATGCATCCACAAATTCACAAGAATTTGGGAGCTAAAAAGGTTGAAATTTTCACAATTTGGGTAGAGAGAAGGAAGATAAAATTGTTAGAGTGGAATGAGAGAGAAAAGTTATGACTAAAGAGTGATGGCTGAATATTCAAGTCTTGGTGATTGATTTTTTAATCAATTAATGTATTGTGGAATCCATGTATCAATACATCACTATCTTGCAAGATTAATGGTCCAAAATCATGTATTAAACATGAGTTAATTAATTAGTATGTGTTCTCCAAGTGCCATGTGATAATGCACGTGCACACGCACTAAAAACATGTTCCACTTGTTACTTGACTAATCATAGTCCGGAACATCTTAATTCAAAGTCTGTACTGTTAATCACCCGGGTTTCCTTAAACATCGTTTATCCAGATTAATCATAATTAATTAGCAACGGGGCCTTACACTTCTTCCTATGTTAAAATGATTTCATCCTCGAAATCGCAACTTAGTAAAACTCAACAAATTAAATCATATGAGATGTCTCAATCTCATTCATAGATACATAAGAATCATCATGTATCAGTGACAACTGTTGTGGTAGTGTCAACGATATACCACTGAACCAAACTTCTCTATGATTCCACAAGGTTATATCGAGGCAATATCGTACTTCACCGAACGAATCGTATCGATCATCGCAGAGGTAATATCTTCATATTTACCCGATTCTCAACTCGAAAGTCTAACGATATATTTCTCTTGTTGGCGTAGCAAATATGCTCACTTTAAGCCAATTTCAATCGTTTTCGTACAAAATACCATCGTCCCTGTCATTTCCTCAACAATATCAAGTTGTGCCAAAATTCATTATCAATTTCATATCATCATATCAGCGATCGGTAATTCTGGCTCTACAAAACTTGAACCGATGCCATCCCAAAAGTTGTCTGAAGCTTAAATTATAGGAAAATTCGACTAATGAATAGTGATTTCTGTCAATTCTCACTAAATTCATCACTATTAATCGGGATATAACTTCCAAAGTCTGGATAATTCTCTCAGTTTATCCATCAGTCTGGGTATGATAAGCAATACTCATTGCTAACTTAGTACCCATTACACTCTGAAAACAGTTTTAAATTTTGGATAGTATCATGGATCTCTATCAGATACAATGGTTACAGAAACTCACTTTAACGAAACCACATAATCCACGTCTTAAACATGCCGTTTTTCCATAGGTATACAGACTATCATATGATATCAATATCTCGTATTGACTAGTCCATCAACCCTGATTCAACTTGTTTCATAATCTCTGTTAGATCTAAACAATTGAGTTAAAAAACTCAAAGTTAGAGATTTCTCAAATTCATTGTGGCACTTACAAATTATGTAGTATTCCATTAGGTCTCATCTTTTTTTCTTGACCTGCTGACATGTCAAACAATTTGCCAAAAAATTCCAAAATTTCTTTCTTCATACGATCCCATCAGAAATAGGATCTCAAGAATGCTACATCTCATCATTCCCAGAATAACACTATATCATCTATAGTGTGCTTTCTACAGTAATACTTCTTTCGATTCGGTAGGATTCGATGCTATTTACTGATTGTTCAATCGCAAAATAGCATACTACAATCTAGTTGGTTGATGAGACATAACCAATTTCTTCAATCAATATCTGTATATGTCTGTCCTTCGAGTATTTATGATCTTGGAAATCATAGGTGACTCAAACTGCAAAGCATACATTGATGCTTCCATTGCACCTTGCACTTTTCGGTTCTGTGCATTTGCTACTAGTTTCACTTTCCCCTTATTAGTATTGACTATCAGAGTCAAATTCTTTACTAAACCTAGTCATCGCTTCTATCTCATGTTCAACTATGACTGAATATTTTAAACTCCTAAAATCAGAGTATATATTATGAATTGTTCGCCATACAGATAACATTGCCACATCTTCAAGGCAAATGGCCACAAGCTCGAATTCATGAACATGATATCATGATTCTTTCAGCTTCAACTATCTTTAAGCATATGCAATCATCTCCTCATGATGCATAAGATCGTATCCCAAATCTTTGACCAACGTATTTGCACAAACTTACATATCCCCCTGAACCAGTTAAACAAAATCAACACTGGGGTTG
The DNA here is from genome assembly GCA_907163345.1 of Haberlea rhodopensis. Taxonomy (NCBI): domain Eukaryota; kingdom Viridiplantae; phylum Streptophyta; class Magnoliopsida; order Lamiales; family Gesneriaceae; genus Haberlea; species Haberlea rhodopensis. Next base: position 2,671,322 of record CAJQUN010000020.1, on the reverse strand, counting down.
TGGTCTACTTCTGTTTCAGTTTATGTAAACTGCTTTCACATTCATCTGACCAAATGGAACTCAAATACTTCTTGGTCAACTGGTTAATAGATCAGACTATCCTACAATATCCTTCCATCAATTTGAGCATCCCGAGGCTTCTGAAGAACCAATCGTAAATTTTCTTCTCTGGTTCCTTCTGTATCTCGAATACACGAGTATACCACTGATGAATATTATTACACACTTTTGCCCAAACAGTTACGGAATACTCTATTCATCAAATTAATAAACTCTACTGGTATAATTGTCAGACCATACGACATTACCAAAAAATCAACATGCCTATATCTGGTTTGACAAATTGCCTAGAGAACATTTTCTCTTCTGACTCAAACTGATGGTAACCAGATTTAAAAATCATTCTTCTTATACCTCAACATTTCTTACTAAGGATCATATACTTCTCGATTTTAGGCAATGGGTATTTATTCTTGACAGTAGCCCGGTTCAACTGTCTTTAGTCGATACACATCTTCACAATACCATCTTTCTTCTTCACGAACATCACTGATGTTTCCCCAAAGTGACGTACTCAGACGTATGTACCCTTATCGAGGATATTCTGTAACTATTCTTCTAAGTCTGTCAACTCTACTGATGCCATTCCAGTACAGTGCTTTCGATATCGAATCTATTCCTTGGCATCAAAGAACATTTAAAATCAAATTCCTTCTCTAGTGGAGATTCTATTATTTCCTTAAGAAAATCTTGATAAGTTTCTTACCACTAGGATATTAGTCAACATCGATTCTTCCTGATCAGCATCAACTGCTTATTATCAAATCTCCCTCATTTTCCAAGTATTGCAACCACAAATATTTTCATAGCTGATACTATCAGTATCTTAGTTTGCTATTCGTGGCTGTAAACATTTCATTTGGAGCCACAATGCGGTCGAAATTCATTACACCATGAAATCAACTTACAATATCGAGTATCCATGCCCTTGATACAATCAAAATCATATCTCGTCAACATCATTAAATTCAAATTCACAATACTGTCATCAAACTGTAAGGTACAATTCACTATTACATGTATGGATTGTATAATCATCACTGATGGTGTATTTTCCAAATCATAATAATCAATGCACATTTGATGCAACGTATGAAAACAATGCTTTTGTCTCAATAAAACTATTTCGGTGTGATCAAATAGATGATATGTATATACGATCACCAGTACTGAAGCATCTCTAACCGTATCCTCTATCAAGGTATACTCTCTGGCCTGTTGGGAAACCAAAAATAAGTATCAGGTATTACCTCTGGTCTACAGATAACTAACTGCTGCTGGAACTGAGTGGTCAAAAAGAATAACCACTCTGATATCTACCATAGCTCAAGATATTTGTTGTTATCGTTGCATCTGTTCCCGAGCATGTAATGAACATGCTCTGACTGATCACAATATATATCAGTTCCTCTTATTCTTTCACATGGATCAGTAGATATATACATCCACAGTGACCTCGAAAAGATTTGGTATCCTACAATCTCTTAGTACCTCTAGAATTACTAGAGTTGGATGAACTGTAGTGATACATCTGAAACTTTTCTAGGACTACTTGGATTATTCCGAATAATAGTCACCTCATTAACATTTAATCCAGTCCTAGCTACTCCGCACCACATCGAAGTTCTATCCTTCAGTTGAAACACTTCTAATTCTAACCTCTTCGCTAGTGAATAGCTATCGAGATTAAGCACATACTTCCATTTCTCAAATCTACGATAATCAATTATTATTTTCCATGTAATCAACATAGCCTTCTCGTAAACATCCTTTCCCATGTCAACAAGAGGGAAACTCATCTTCCATCACTAACATTACTCTATATACTCTCATCTAGAAGAGTTTATTGTAGTTTTATTCATAGTTCGGACTCATAAACTGGAACGGAATTACAACAGTCCCCATATCCAAGTCCTCATTCAAACCAATTCTCGTTGTTTCTCACAACAACTACACTCTATTCTTCAATGGACATAACTCTAATTTCAATATCCTCAAGTTCTAAATTATCATCTCGACGTGCACAGGTTTTGACGTAAGCTCATACGAATACCCTGGTCTGTCGGACTCAAATTCCCTATGTAAATCAACAAAACGTGGGGTTAATTAATTCTAATGTTGTAAGGCCTCGCTACCTTAAGTGGGGATTAAAGGCATAAGAAGAGCCAATCATGCATAAATCAGAGTATAAGGTTTGGTATTGATGCCTCGAGCTTAAGGATTATAGTGCCAAAAATAAAATTCCAAAAAGATTAATTACATTCCCAGGATGTTAATGCTATAGCTTTACACTACTCCTAGAGTAGAGACTATACAAAAAGAATCTTGCCCTTCTATACCGATAGCACTCCTCACAAGCTCACCGCATCAACCCGGTCCTTAGCCCTTCATGCCAAAAAGCTACTATAGGAACAAGCCCAAAACCATGAGTATATAATAACCATAACCACATCAACAAGATTATTATATAAAAATCCATAACCTTTAAATACAAATCACTTCCTCTATTTAACGCATTCAAATGCTCCTTTTGGTTGTCCCTGTACCATAATCATAATCAACGGATTATAATACCAATAATGTATGTCACGACATGCACCAGTTCCATCAATATCGATAACCGTTTTCCAGTCTTATTATATCAGTGGCAAATACCCCTCGCGTTGACATGACAGCGGCATTAATACCCCTCGCTTCGACATATTAGCGGCATAATATCCCTCGCGATAATATGACAGCGGCATTATCTTTCGCTTCGACATATTTGCAGCAAATATTCTTCAACGCTATAATATGATAGCGGCAAGTATTCTATCATCGCTTCGACATGAAGGCGGCAAGTATTCTTCATCACTGGAATATAACCTTGACTTAAAATCACATGCACCAATGCATCCAATGTATACATGCAACCATAATGCATATTCCAACATGTGTATGCAACCATAATGCATAATCCAATACGTTAAAATACATTTTTACCGTCCGATGCCAGTATGTCTTACGTCCCTTTCTTCAAAAAGTGGAAATGTTGTAGGACTTTATCTCCTTTGTTGTGGTGCCACCTGGGAAGGCTCTACACAACCACACAATCCAATATTAGAAACCAATTTATAAACCAATACCAAAAATCCCATCAAAATAACCAAAAACTCAACTTTTGGTGTCTCGCGATCGATCGCCATCAAGCCCCGATCGATCACGAGATCACACTGCCATGTTATCCAAAATCTGGCAATAGGCGATCGATCGCCATGTTTGGAGCGATCTATCGCGTGCCTCACCGATCGATCACCAAACACTCCTGTCCTCACAATGGCTTCGTGCGATCGATCGCCGCGCCCTGTGACGCAAAATACACAATTTTTACACATTTTATCCCCTCCAACCCATCTTCCTTCAAATATCAACCAACCAACAACATCAAAACATCATAAACCACCAATATAAACATCACTAGCAACAAATATCCAAAGCTCAACCAAGAACAACACATTTGAAAATCAAACACCTTTTTAAATCCCTAAAACCAAACCCATTTCAAGACAAATCTTAATAAAACCATACGAGGAGGGATTCATACCACTTTAGGCTTCAATTCCTACCAAGATCCAACAATTCAAGCTTTGCAAAGTTTTCCTCCTCTTCTCTCCTTGAAGAAACGATTTTGGGTTTGGAGTGGTTTTGGATAAAGAGTGATGGGGAAAGTGAGGTGAGGGGTAAGGGTATAAAGGTGTTGGGGGGTAAATAAAACATGGTACCCAATTAATTAGCACGATGTATAAAATATCACAACATGATATTTAAAAGCATTTTCCAAAAATGCACCAAAACTCCAATTAAACATGCTTTTCCAAAATAATTAATATCCACCTCAAATAAACCATGCTAAAACCCAACATGCATCATATGCACCCTCAAATATATTACCAGGTCATGCCAACCGCATAACTATACATTTCAACACCATAATTAATTTACACCATATTAATCACATAAACATATTTAATGGCCCAAATGCACATAATTATTTTTAGGGATATCACAAGTGTCATCCCATTAATCACAAGGATTAAATCCCAAAGTGATAATTAATATTCCCAATAAGGAACGCATTATCACTAAGCTATAATTCACGTAACAGTTTACTTTACAAATCTCAAGTCAGAGATGTTCTCATCACTTATTCTACATCATCATCCGATAAGCAACTGTCCGTGCTAACAGATAAAATTCTTAAAATTATATGCAACTCAGCTTATTATAATACTCAGAAATATGACATCTAGATGTCCCTGCTTACTAATCCATTACATGTCTAAAATTTCATTATCTAACATGTATCATAGCAGGCAGAGCACATAAAAACATGTAGTCAATTACATGCACAAACAATTTTATTTGTGACTAGACTCAGTGTCCTAACTCTAGTTCGGGCATATCCCAGATTATGCTCGGATACCAAAATGTGAGGGCCCATTCCTAATGTGGTGTTTAATTAACACATAATGATTAAGTTGCGTAAACAGCGGAAGATTTATTTCCAATTTCTTATTCAATGATCCTAAAAATTTTCGCTTTTAGGTGATGCATATACTGATACTGAAAATATGTAATTTCAGTTTCCCAACATGTTACTCATCACATAAGCATCGAATATATAACCAACCAGTAATAGAATACATAAAATACAGATACTCGGGTCATGCTCCGGTAATTTAAAATGTAATTAAAAAATATTCCAACAATTACTGGAACTCAGACTCAACATACCAAAGCTGAACTCAGGTATTCTAAGATGCTTTCTCACGAGCATCCAACATCTGTCTACCTGTAACACCTGTCATGCCCGAACCACAAAATACACGACAAACCCCACAAAGGGGGTACCCAGTACGAGAAATAAATAAATCATGTCAAGTGACAAAGTATCATGCAATGCATACCATATATGAATGCGATGTATGGATGGGTACAAAGAATTGAATTTCAATATACCAGAATCGGAGTCCAATGGAAGGTATCATCAATCAATATCAGCTCGAGCAGAGGGTGACATCACACACACTTTGCGCTAGGAGATTCATCATGTGCTGTGCTCGCCATCCTTCGTGTCTTGGTCGGTAGCAATACGCGTGACTACAGTCGCTACCTAAGCTGCTTGTCAACGCCGTGCCCGTCGTCCCCAACACTCAGAGTAAATCAACTCAATCATCATCAAGGATATCAAAGAAATGGATAGATCAATATCATATGCCCAAGAATAATCTATGCATCATATGACATATGCACTCAATATGTCATGCAATCTCATGTGAAAGTCAATACATATCATGTAATTCACATATCATGTAGTCCAATGTATCTCAGCATATCATGTAGTCACATAAGGAACATGTAGTGACAATTAAATCATATAAATCAATTAATGACATATACGGTCATACATTACCATCATTACACGTCCTTGCCAGACGTCATGATAAAACTCATTTCAACGTACCTCGGACCAAGGCTACATCTACCGAGTACTCCTCGAATAAACCTTGACATCTGTTAACCTGGTCATTTACACCTCGATTATATCATCAAAGTGTTCAATTATTTCCAATATCAAGTTTATAATCCAAACATTGACCCTAAGGAAATTTCTTAAAATTTCAGCTTACATGCTCATAGTAATTGGCTCATAAATTTTCCAATACTTCACCAAATTATATGGGTCCAATTTAGCTTGAAAGATAACTCAAAAAATGACATTTCATATGTTTGACATTTCCCCAAATTAGATCATTTACCTAAGGCAAATTAGGTCTAAACATCGCTTAAGCAAAAGAGGGAAATTTCTAAGTTCTAAAGTGAGCACGTTTCTTAAAAACTTCATAACTAATTCATATGATATCCAAATGACCTGATTCCAGTGGGGGAATTTAGATAACCCAAAATTCTACAATACATATTTTATGATCTTTAAGCTAATTAGTTCATCTTGAGGTACGTTCTTTAAAAAGTAATACAGCCTAAAAACTCGTATATACCCTGTTTCCAGATTGCATAGTTGTTGGTAAAATTAGCATATTTATTCCCAAAAAATCGAAGAACACGATGCATAAAAACTCGCATGCACTGAAATTCCAGATTGTACACATTGTGGTAAAACAACCATAACTTTTTCATCTTAAATTTAAATTAACTGATTTTGGTGGCCAATTAAAGAGAACACAAAATATTACAACGTTTATTAGGGGAGTCATCTTCAAATTCGAAGTTTAACCATGCGTAAAACTCGAAATACCAGACTATATGCACTGCCTACTAGCTGAAACAGATTTGACAGCAACTTTTCTCTACATTTCTCATGTCAAGGCATCAAAATTCGACCCTTAATCCTACATGCAGGTTGATAAAACTCAAAAATGATATTATACCTTCAATTATCTTCAAGATTTGAAGCACAATCCATCAACCTAGCTCAAACCAAGCTTTCCAAGAGCTTTCAACTCCACAAAACCTCCAATTTCAAAATTTCTTGAGGATTCTTGCTCCTCTCCACAATACCTATGCAAATCCATATTTGCATGCAACATGCATCCACAAATTCACAAGAATTTGGGAGCTAAAAAGGTTGAAATTTTCGAAATTTGGATAGAGAGAAGGAAGATAAAATTGTTAGAGTGGAATGAGAGAGAAAAGTTATGACTAAAGAGTGATGGCTGAATATTCAAGTCTTGGTGATTGATTTTTTCATCAATTGTATTGTGGAATCGAAGTGTCAATACATTAGTATCATGCAAGTTTAATGGTCCAAAATCATGTATTAAATATGAGTTAATTAATTAATCTGTGTTCTCCAAGTGCCATGTGATAATGCACGTGCACACGTACTAAAAACATGTTCCACTTGTTACTTGACTCATAGTAGTCCGGAACATCTTAATTCAAAGTCTGTACTTTAAATCACCCGGGTATTCTTAAATATCGTTAATCCGGATTAATCATAATTAATTAGCAATGGGGACTTAATAATCTCTATTTAGTGTGACTGTTGGTTGGGTTTTAGAGTATCCTAGTTGTTCGAAATCATGCAGCTTTAATGTTAAAAAATCTTGTAGTTGGTTTCGAAATTGGCGATGAGTGGTGGTGGGATATAACGTTCGATTTCAGTGTTTTGGGATGAAAATTGTTTAACTCCTGTTCTTGATCGAATTTAACCTATTTAAATCATGTGGAGAGGATTGCATGTGTTTATAATGGCATTTTTGGGTTGAGTTCGAATTATTTTTGTTAGAATGTAGATTTGGTGTATTTAGACGATTTCCAGACTGTTCAGAGGGAGGGATTTCTAGCTAGTTATAGTTGGTCTAAAATCCTTGCTGTAATAGCCAAGTTCAAACTGAGTTTATTTTCAAGTGATTAATAATATTGAATAATGCATGGGCATGATTGAAATGGAAAGTGTTGAATTTCGAATTATTGCTAGACTATATGGTTTCATCGGAGTGGTTAGGAAGCTAAGAGTTTTCCTTAAATACTGAAAAACCTCATGAAATGAATTGCACGAACTTGGAAATCAAATCAATATGCTAGCGAATGTGGTTTAAATATGTAAGGAAATTGAATACGAATTGGAATTAAGATGATTCTAATTACTTCATTTTAACAAATTAAATGGCATAGTATGATTGAATGAATATTTGAAATTGTGTAGATCTTATTAAATTCCATACATAAGTGTCATTGATGTGATCGAAGATATCAAGATTGGATAACTAAGAATAGGTATGTTGCGATCGGAAACATACAACAGGTATCTGTATTATTTGATACATGATTTGCTGAACTTACGTGACTTACCTGAAATTACTTGGCTATGTTATTTTACTTGAATTATGAGCATTCATAGTTGATACATCGATGTATGAAAATATATGTTTTGTTAACACACATCTTTTTCAATAAATGTACATCGATATATGACTTTCACGTTGGACATATTAAGTTGCATCATATGAGATTATGATATTGGCATGATGCATTGACATTCATGGACATTGAGCACATCATGTTGATCTTACCGATTCTTTCGTTGATACCTTTATCTTTTTCGTTGGTATCTGTGATGCGTGTCTTGGGATGATGGGCACGCCAGGTGTGATTTTTACACTTATTTTAATATAAGATTAGGGGTGTTTTTGTAGTGATTCCTGGGAAATATTACGCGTTTTGGTATATATTTGTATATTTCAGGAATCCAGGTCCAAATGCATAAAAGTGGATGAATTAAGCTTAAAATGATGAAAAGGGACCAAAGCGAGCAAACATGGAAGATGAGGGGCGAAAGTGCAAAATCCAAAAAATTAGACTTGCGATCGATCGCAATATTCGGGCGATCGATCACCTCGCGGCAGAAGCAACTCGCGATCGATCGGTAATTATTGGCGATCGATCGCCCGGGTGAAGATTTTGAAAAAATAAAATAGAATAGTCTGGCGATCGATCGGCACATTGTCGCGATTGATCGCCAGACCCGATAAACTCGAGATTTTCTTCCTTATCAAGTGATTTTGTGTCCAAACTTGTGGGGACTCATCCAACAACATTTAAGGGACAATTCAGACGAAATGGTGGACTCTTTGGCTCACTTTTGACCTACACAAGCAGCCTCCTTCACCAATCATCCTCTCCAACAATCCATATACCACAAAACCATTGAAGAGAAGACGCATCGGAAGAGACGAGACGATGGAGCAACGCAAGGAGTCAACGCCTCTCGTTATTTCCGTATTTCTAACTTTAATTCGACATTTTTATCAGATTATGATGTTAAGTTTTGTTCAATACAATTTTATGCATTGTTATTTGATGGAGATCATTGGCTAAGTTTGTTGTCAAGACTTAGGGGATCCTTTGTATGAACCCATGATTTAAATTGAATGTTTTTGATTGATTATTCTTTATCTACGTGCATAGATCATCGTTCTTCATGCTTTTAAGGGTTTGGCCATCATTGAATGATAATAAATTACAATTGAGATAGAGAGATAAAATTGGAATTCGATATAGTGATTTATGCCGTGGATTTCAGACTGATATCAAGAGATAAAGTCAAATACATGTGTGATAGCAATAGATTTACCAAAATCTAGGCTAGAAGTTTTCATAGATCAACTTACAATATTAAATGTTCAATAAGGATACGATAGTGGCTTATTGTTACATTAGTATTAGATTTGTTATAGCCGGACCAAGGTATAACAAGTGAATTAGGAAAACTCGTCACCTTAGATTGTTTGAATTAATTCTTAACTAATAGGCGAATTGTGGGGGATTAAATTGGTGAACCGAAAGTCTTGATAATTGTTTCTTTTGATTATATTCTCATTCATCACTGTTTGCTTAGGTTGATTTTGACACTTTAGTTTGATAATCATAACCATTTTTCGTAGACTAAATATAGTTAAACTAGTGGAGTTTTGTAATTATTTCCTAGTCCTCGTGGGATCGATAATCCGTACTTTTCATATCATTATACTAAAACTTGACACCGTGCACTTGCGGTAGAGAATCGCTACACTGAAAAATACTGTTTAAAATAGCGATCAAGTTTTTGGCGCCGTTGCTGGGGACTAGTTTTAATAATATCAAACGAGATTAGTTGACTGTAGTTTAGTCATTTGTTTTTTTTTTCGATTTTTTTTCTCTCTTCTACTGTTTTTTTTTTGTTTTGGTTGATTATTATAGGGTACTATCTCTTGGTGCATGCTAAGGAGTAGCAACCCTACACTTGAGCCCTTTGATCCTGAGATCGAAAGCACTTGTCAAAGGAGGCTAAGGCAAGCAAGAGCACACATGGCTAATAACGAGGAAGTTCGAGTAGCACCAGTGGCCATGGATTACGCCCACCCTTCATTCCATGGATCAATGTTGAGTATTACGAGACCCACCATCAAGGCCAACAATTTCGAGATCAAGCCTGCTATCATACAGATGATCCAACATTCTGTCCAGTTTGGGGGAGCCGCTACAAATGATCCAAATGATCACATCTCCAACTTCTTGGAGATTTGTGATACATTCAAGCATAATGGCGTTACTGACGATGCCACCAGGTTACGTTTGTTTCCTTTTTCTTTACGTGATAAAGCTAAATCTTGGTTACAATCGTTGCCTGCAGGGTCTATTACCACGTGGGATGGAATGGTGCAGTTGTTCCTGTCAAAATTCTTTCCACCATCCAAGACGGCTAAGATGCGGAATGTTATCACAACCTTTGCCCAATATGATCCAGAGACACTGTATGAGGCTTGGGAACGCTTCAAGGATCTACTGCGGAGATGCCCACATCATGGCCTCCCTATCTGGCTGCAGGTACAAATGTTTTAACGGTTTATTTTCTGATAATCGTTCTATGATTGATGCAGAGTCAGGAGGAACTGTGATGAGCTAGACGCCCGAGGAAGCTTATAAGTTGTTGGAGGAGATGGCTGCTAATAGCGGTCAATGGCAGTCTGAAAGGAATGTGCTAAAGAAGCAAGCCGTAGTACATCAAGTGAGTGAAGTCACTGCCTTAGCTACCCAGTTGGAAGCGCTGAACAAGAAGATCGATAGTTTGAGCATGCAAGTAATGCAAGTTCAAACTGTTACATGCGAGCTTTTCCAATGAGGACATCCGAGCACTGAATGCCAGGTTGGTAACCCATTAGTTACAACTAATGAAGCTGTTAACTTTGTAGGGAACCGACCACCGCAGACCTACCCCTATCAAAATACATACAATACGGGACTGAGGAACTATCCCCAACCACCACCGGGGTATGTACCAAAGCCAAGTATGGAGGAGCTGTTGACCAAGTTCATCACGACGGCGGAGACTAGATTCCAAAATCACGAGGCGTCGATAAAGAACTTGGAAGTCCAAGTGGGACAGTTAGCAAAAATCCTAGCCAGACGAGCACAAGGATCACTACCTAGTGACACTGAGACTAACCCTAGGGAGCAAGTCCATGCAATCACATCGATGAGCAGAAAGGAGGTCCCTGAGAAGAAGGATGCACACATTGAGCTGAAAGGCGAGGCGGACATCAAGCAAGAAGAGGTGCAAACACGTGACAAAGGTAAATCTACTAAGACCCTTACACCCATCACCCCTACTAAGGTAGAGATCCCACTCCCATTCCCCGCTGCGTATAAGAGAGCAAAAATTGATGCTAAATTTACTAAATTTTTAGAATTGATTAAGAATCTTCATATTGAGATGCCTTTCATTGATGTTATTCGGCACATGCCGAATTATGCTAAGTTTTTAAAGGAGATTCTGTCAAAAAAGCGGAAACTGGGAGAGCATGAGATGATAAACTTAACTGAGGAGTGTTCTGCTGTCATTCAAAATGATTCACCTCCAAAGTTAAAGGATCCAGGGAGTTTCACTATACCTTGCAAAATCAATTATAAATCTTTCAATAAATCTTTATGTGATTTGGGGTCAAGTGTTAATTTAATGCCTTTGTCTGTGTACAGAAAGCTGGGCTTAGGAGAGTTAAAAGCAATCAATGTCTCATTGCAGATGGCAGACAAGTCCATCAAGTACCCTCATGGGATAGTGGAGGATGTACCGGTCAAGGTTGACAATTCACCATCCCGGTGGATTTCATGGTGCTAGACATAAAGGAGGAGGCGGACATGCCATTGATATTAGGAAGACCATTCCCAGCTACTGGACGGGCATTGATAGATGTCCAAGAAGGGAAGTTGATCCTCCGAGTAGGGGGGATCAAGTTACTTATGATATGTTCAAAGTTTTGAACACTACACGCACTGAGCACCGAGGTTTTAGTGTCAATATAATTGATACACTATCTGTCGATGTGATGCAGGTTAAGAGTGAGAAGAAGGTGGAGGTCACATTGAATGGCCAACCAAGTGGAGGTAAATTTGGTGTAGGAGACTCGGTATTAATGAATAGCAAAAAGATGAGAGTTCTTCCATTGGAGTCACAAGCACCATGGGCTGGACCGTTCAAAGTTGTCGATGTTCTACCATTCGAAACCTCAAACTGAGAGATGACCATGGGGGACTATTCACTGTGAAAGAGAAGTGGTTACGACAGTACCACAGGGAGGATGGAAACTTTTCCCCCACTGGCCCTAGCGGCACTTGAGCGTAAATGGTAAAAAGTTCAGCTTGGGACTATAAATCAAGAACTCTTTCTTAACCCTTTGCTTTGTTTTTAGTTTATTTTGGTTTGTTTTGTTTTGTTTTTGATTTTGGCGAGACTCCATGTGTGATGTGACGTGTTTCAAACACTATGCCCCACGAGCTGACGAGGAATTGGACAACGGTCACTGAAGGTCGTTGTCAAAGGTAAATGATTTGTCTCATTTTCCATGCCTAGTACATTGAGGATAATGCATGAATTAAGTTTGGGGGAGTGCATTACTGTGTCATGCTTCTTATTTGGAAATTGATCGTTTATTGAGCGCCAACAAATTTTTTTCTTGAAAATGAGTTCAATTAGTAAGATAAAAATGAATCATAGTAGTGGTCTCTATTCCATGATTATATTAATCTCACTTTACAAGTCAACTTGAGTTTTGATGATTGTAAAACTTGTTTGTGAATATCTTATTTTGAGTAGCATGTCAAGGATGAGGAATATTTTGAGCACATTTGAGTTATAATCTTGTGAATTGCACTTGTAGTAGTGAAATTTTTTGTGAACTTGATGAATTGTTTTTGAGCATCTTAGAGTACCTTAGAAACTATTTGATGATGACACTTCAAGGTGAAATTTTATAGTCATGAACTTGATTAGGAGATGATCTAGGCGATCTTTGGACCGTTTGAGCCTTTCAAGCTTACCATGTATATATCAATCTCTAGTATCCATTTTGAGCCTAATTGAAAAAGAATGGTATATGTTTTACATACTATTAGCCCCCATTCAACAATTGTTTTTGGCAACTCACTATACCCATCTTTATGAGCCTAAATTGAAAGAATTATTCCTTACCTAAAGGGAGTATAATGAATCTCATTAGATGCACATAAATTGCTATATTTTGATGAGCTTATTATTGAAAAATTGATGAATGAGAAAGGAAAAAGATAGATAAAAAGCCTTGAGAAAAAGTGACTAAATAAGACCCAAAGTGGCCAAGGCTAAAGGAGAAAAAGAAGAGAAGCTCAAGTTGTGCTAAAAAAAATTGAATTTTACATGATTATACTCTATTCTTTGTGCATCCTATCGTTTCTTTGAAGCCAACACCTAGGCCTAACATTACAAGCTTAAAAAGACCTATTGATCCAAGTCTAGGGAGTGACTACATTAGTTGAGAAGTTGTTTGAAAATAGGACTATGGGGTGCTCAAGGATAATCTTAACTTTAATTTCCTAGCATGATTTCATCTATGAAATTGCATGAAACTTGAAAGTGACAATAACACACACACACACGTTCTAAGTTGGAGACAAGTTGCTTGATCTATGAGAAAACACAACTTGTTAAACTTTCTATTTGATTCTTGTTCGGCTGCAAGTGAGATGTCTGAGCTACATGACTGACTACGAATTGGTTTATTTGAGTCTTCAATATTGAACTCTACTTTGTGATTTTAATTCTTGCTAGAGACGATCAAGTTTAAGTTTGGGGGAGTTGATAAGTGTGATTTTTACACTTATTTTAATTTTAGATTAGGGTGTTTTTGTAGTGATTCCTGAGAAATATTACGCGTTTTGGTATATATTTGTATACTTCAGGAATCCAGGTCCAAATGCATAAAAGTGGATGAATTAAGCTTAAAATGATGAAAAAGAACCAAAGCGAGCAAACATGGAAGATGAGGGACGAAAGTGCAAAATCCAAAAAAATTAGACTTGCGATCGATCGCAATATTCGGGCGATCGATCGCCTCTCGGCAGAAGCAACTCGCGATCGATCGGTAATAATTGGCGATCGATCGCCGGGTGAAGATTTTGAAAAAATAAAACAGAATAGTCTGGCGATCGATCGGCACATTGTCGCGATCGATCGCCATACCCGATAAACTCGAGATTTCCTTCCTTATCAAGTGATTTTGTGTCCAAACTTGTGGGGACTCATCCAACATTATTAAGGGACAATTCAGACGAAATGGTGGACTCTTTGGCTCACTTTTGACCTACACAAGCAGCCTCCTTCACCAATCATCCACTCCAACAATCCATATACCACAAAACCATTGAAGAGAAGACGCATCGGAAGAGACAGGACAACGGAGCAACGCAAGGAGTCAACGCCTCTCGTTATTTCCGTATTTCTAACTTTAATTCGAAAGTTATGGGATCCTTTGTATGAACCCATGATTTAAATTGAATGTTTTTGATTGATTCTTATTTATCTAAGTGCATAGATCATTGTTCTTCATGCTTTTAAGGGTTTTGCCATCATTGAATGATAATAAATTACAATTGAGATCGAGAGATAAAATTGGAAATCGATATAGTGATTTATGTCGTGGATTTCAGACTGATATCGAGAGATAAAGTCAAATACATGTGTGATAGCAATAGATTTACCAAAATCGAAGGCTAGAGGTTTTCATATATCAACTTACAATATTAATTGTTCAATAAGGATACAAGAGTGGCTTATTGTTACATTAGTATTAGATTTGTTATAGCCCGACCCAGGTATAGCAAGTGAATTAGGAAAACTCGTCACCTTAGATTGTTTGAATTAATTCTTAACTATAGGCGAATTGTGGGGGATTACATAGGTGAACCGAAAGTCTTGATAATTGTTTCTTTTGATTATATTCTCATTCATCAATGTTTGCTTATGTTGATTTTGAGTTAATTTGTCACTTTAGTTTGATAATCATAACCATTTTTGTAGACTAAATATAGTTAAACTAGTGGAGTTTGGTAATTATTTCCTAGTCCTCGTGGGGTCGACAATCCGTACTTTTCATATCATTATACTAAAACTTGACACCGTGCACTTGCGGTAGAGAATCGCTACACTGAAAATTACTGTTTAAAATAATAGTGATCAGAGATGCCGTAGGGACGAGTGTGCTTACGTCGCCCAGACACGAGGGATGATGGACCGCCGATGACTCTATTGTGAGAGATGTCGTAGCGATGAGCGAGTCGACGCCCTGCTCGAGCTTGATTTTGATTGATGATACCTTTCTTTGGACTCCGATATTCTGGTATCTTGAGATATTTGATAGCTATTCCTTGGATTCCGGACTTTTGATATCCCGAGATGATTTGTACCTTTCATGCATCGCATTACATTGCATTGCATTGCATTACATCATATATCACATTTTATAGATACATGTTGTAATTACTTGATAGTTTCATATTGGGATTAGGCTCACCCCCGTAGGGGGCTGTTGTTGTCTTTGTGTGTGGGCAATGGTAGGTATTACAGGTAACCAGGATCCAAAAGAGAGAATGCTCGCTGGAAGTCTTACCTGAGGTTGTTTTCTTTTGTCTATCCCAGTCGTACGATCGTTAAGTATATCAGGGTGTGTCCTGGATAGTATAACTATGTAAATGGAGTTTATGTCAGTCCAGTCTTGAGTATTGGAGAATATTTGATGTTTCTTTACTGCTGATGGTATTATGTACATATTATGAGTATGAAATGTGTGTTGGAGACTTATTGTGCATGCTATGGTATGCTGTAAATATTTTTAGTACGAATTATGTGTTGGGTGCCTATGATGCATGCTATGGTATTATGTATTTACTTACTACACTGGGATATGATTATTGTACTTTTCATTTTTTTTGGTATGTCCCTCGTGTGGGGAGGTCATGACGAAATTTTTAGAGCCACTCTTTGGCAGGACTTTACTTGATTAGGAACGGGTTCTCACAGTTGGTATCAGAGCATAAACTGGGAATGCTCTACTTTTGAGTCTTGTGTACACTTTGAATAGGCACGAATGAACATGTGTGTATGTGGTTGAACCTTATTTGATCTATTTGGTCTTACATGTTTTGGAGTGAAATAGTTGATGCTGATATGTGTTTTATATTTGAGTATGCTTAGTCGTGTCGTATTGATATTGACCTCGATATCGATACATTACTGTATATGTTTGATAAAACTTAGTAGGGAAAGAGTTTACACTCGAACACCTACAAAACCTATTCTTATTGAACGAATACTGCATTAGATTGAATAAATGAAGAACATGCATTTCAAATGAGACATTCAAACTCTTTTATGAAATTTTAATAAGTATGAGGTCATTGAGCAATGAAGTTTCTCTAGAACCTGTTGAGAAGAACATTATCGATTGAATTATGAGATAAGTGAAATTAGAGTCCTTGAATGCGATTGCGATATCTCTAGGACATAGAGCCATTTTGATTTCGGCATTCCATTGCTGGAAAAGAATGAGATATGACTATGACAATTGAGTTAAAGATATGCCAGTTTTACAAAAAGTAAAAAGAATAAATGAACTAATGAATATGTTATATGAAAACATAGTTAGTTACTAGTTTTGATAACATGGAATATATGTGCGATATTGTCACCAAGATTGATTTGTATAAAAACATCATGAGGTGTTGAGAAAATGCGATTATGTAAGATTTAGATCGAGAAATTTTGGGAAGTTTTATCCTTAGGATGAATTCCCATGTATCTCAAAATTGTGAAATGAAATTTAAATGAATGGCTATTTTGATGCATGATTGAACCTACAGAAGATGATGTTCATTAAATAGTTCGATGTTAATTGATTAATATGAATATGTGAATTTTAGGACAGGATGTTAAATCGAAATTTCTTCTGTGTTGGGATACTTCATATTTTGACTGAGATGAAGTAATAAAGGATTGATCTCTTAAGTTGTTATGTGTTAATAATATAGATGAAACACAAATGATGTGACTCATCAACATACATAATAAGAGAATGTATAGATTGTACATCCTGACATGATTTGAACAATGCGCATAAATAATTAAATAAATGCTAAGAATGGTTCAATATATTTGAAAACCATTAATGAACGGGTTTAATACGAACCTTACATAAAAGTACTATAGAATCTGTTTCAAGCAAAGCTGGACTTTCTGAAAATGTAGAAATGGTACGACCCAGACCTGGAGATCGCACGACAGTAGTGTTGAACACGAACTTGTGCTCGGAGCTATCATGGATATCATGTTAACTGAAGTGATATGTTTGGGTATATTAAAGGATAGAAGTTGCATGGACCCAAATATTATCTCGGAATAGACTCCGTGCATTTGTGATAAAGTTTTGAGAAGATTCTAGAACTGGTAAAACTATTGAAGATACTTCCAATGCGATTTGTAAGCATATCGATATAGAGACTTTGACTCGGTATTGAATGTAGAACTGAAATAATTGTCTTATGTTAAGGTTTTACCTGATTCATTATCTTAGGACGATTTTGTACGTTTACTAAAAGATCTGCATTCTGAATCGTATCAGGTGTCAATACAAAGCCACGAGCTGCTTATAATCTATCTTGTGTACTCGACATATGATTATGTCATACGAGTATTCTAATTCTTGGTATTTTATTGAACTCAATGACTCGAAGCTTTTGACAAGTTCTAATCGAATGGTAATTAGTCCTATTCGTATTCTCTTAGTCTTTCACGATGAAAATAGGTTGTGTTGAATATCCGAAAAAGATTCCTTACGTGAAATATTTCTGATCAATATGTCCACCCTGAATGTGGATTGCACAGGATGATAATCTTTCTGTCATGTAATTTAGCGGGATTGACCTTTCCCATCGATAGTGAAGAATATGAAAGTATCTCATCTCTTATGCGATTAACTCAAGCGAGTCAGATATCCCTCTGACCAGACAAGCGTAACTTGTTGGGATATGCCCTAAGACAACTCAATAGATGCATTATCATTATCCTATTTCATCTCCAACAAATTCATTAACTTTGCCTTCTGGTTTAATTTTAGATTTACAAGACTGTTATTTTATGTCATCAATTACTAGAAACATCATTTCAATTTCTTGTTTAGACAAGATGGGTTTTTCATTTATTATAAAGGAAAAATGTTGCTCCATTTATTTGAATTCGATGTTTATGCTAATGCACAATTGATTAATGGTCTCTATGTTCTAAATCTTAATATGCCTGTCTATAACATAAATACTAAGAGGATTAAGACTAATGATAGTAATCCAACTTATCTCTGGCATTGTCGCTTGGGCCATATAAACAAGAATCGCATATCAAAACTTCATAAGGATGGAGTTTTAGATTCATTTGATTTTGAATAATATGAAACATGGGAATCTTGTTTAATGGGCAAGCTGACTAAAGCCCCTTTCAAGGGACATGTTGAAACATACATAGTGATGTATGTAGCCCAATAATCACACAAGCTAGATGTGATTTTCAATACTTCGTTACATTTACTGATGACTTCAGTAGCTATGGGTATGTGTACCTAATGAAACATAAATATAAAACCTTTGAAAAGTTCAAGGATTTCAAGAATGAAGTATAAAACCAGCTTGGCAAAAGTATCAAAATCCTCCGATCAGATCGAGGAGGTGAATACTTAAGCCAAGAGTTCATGACTATTTAAGGAGTGCGGGATAAACCTGCAACTCACACCTCCGTATACTCCACAATGGAATGGTGTATCTGAAAGGAGGAATCGAACTTTCTTGGACATGGTTCAATCTATGATGAGTCATGCAGATCTTCTGATTTCTTTTTGGGGACATGCTTTAGAAACAACAATATTTATACTGAACCAGTGTTCCATCTTAATCAGTTGAAAAGACACCATATGAGATATGGACTAGGAAACATCCAAGTATGTCTTTTATGAAGATTTAGGGTTGTGAGGCTTACGTGAGACGTCACGCCTCCAATAAACTTGGACCCAAATATGATAAGTGTTTATTTGTGGGGTATCCTAAGGAAACAAAATGATACTATTTCTATTATCCCACAGAGAACAAAGTGGTTGGTGCTCGGACATGTGTCTTTCTTGAAAGAGAATTTACTTCTAGAAGAACCTACGGGAGACTAATAAAACTTTAGTGAAGTACAACCACAACAAAACACTTAACGTGATATTGAGATGGAAATAAAGCAGTCACCACAAATTGTTGTGGACGAAATGTCTACTCAAGAGACACAAGCCCATCGTAGGTCTGTAAGAATACACCGGGTGCCACATAGATATGGATTTCTTGTGACTCAACAAGGTGACTTACTACTCATTGATGAGGATGAACCTTCATCATATCAAGAAGCTATAATGGGTCCTGATTCTGAGAAATGGCTAGAGGCCATGAAATCTGAGATGGAATCCATGTATGTAAACCAAGTATGGACTTTGGTTGACCCACCTGAAGGGGTAATAACCATAGGGTGCAAATGGATTTTCAAGAAGAAGGCTGGCATGGATGGTAACGCGCAAACCTTTAAAGGACGCTTGGTTGCTAAAGGTTTCAAACAAATTCATGGTATCGCCAGTTGCCATGGTTAAATCCATTAGGATCTTACTTCCAATAACTGCATTTCATGATTATGAAATCTGGCAGATGGATGTCAAAACTGCTTTCCTTAATGGAAACTTATTGATGATGTGTACATGACACAACCCGAAGGTTTTGTCGATCCAAAGGATGCTGGAAAGATATGCAAGCTACAACGGTCCATTTATGGATTATGCAAGCTTCTCGGAGTTGGAATCTTCATTTCGATGATGCGATCAAAGAGTTTGGTTTCATCAAAAACGTAGATGAACCTTGTGTCTACAAGAAGGTCAGTGGGAGCATAATTATCTTCCTAGTGTCATATGTATATTACATACTTCTCATTTGGAATGATATCCCTGCCTTGCAATCTGTAAAGATTTGGCTAGGGAATTGCTTTTCGATGAAAGACTTGGGTGAAGCCACCTATGTTTTAGGTATCAAGATCTATAGAGATAGATCAATAAAATTACTTTGCCTAAGTCAAAGTACATACATAGATAAAGTGCTAAAACGGTTTAGCATGCAAGAATCAGAGAAATGATTCATTCCTATGACACATGGGATACATCTCTCGAAGGATCAGTGTCCTTCAACACAAGATGAGAGACAACTCATGGGTAAGATTCTAAATGCGTCAGCTAATGGATCTAATATGTATGCCATGATATGTACTCATCCCGATGTTTCGTATGCTTTAAGCATGACGAGCAGATATCAAGTTGATCAAGGTGAATGTCACTAGATTGCTATCAAGAATATCATGAAGTACTTGAGAAGAATTAAGGATACATTCTTGATTTATGGAGGTGAGGAAGAACTCAATGTAATAGGTTACATTGATGCAAGCTTCCAAACCGCAAGGAGGATTTCCGATCGCAATCAGGATATGAGTTTTGCCTAAATGGCGGTGCTGTGAGCAGGAAGAGTTCAAAGCAAGAGGCAGTAGCCGATTCTACAACTGAAGCTGAGTATATTGCTGCCATCAGATGCAGCAAAGGAAGTCGTTTTGATCAAGAAGTTCTTTTCTAAGCTTGGGGTTATGCCTAGCTTTCTAGATCGATTGAACTCTATTGTGACAACAATGGAGCCATCGCATTGGCCAAGGAACCCAGATCTCACCAGCGATCCAAACACGTACTTCGGCGTTTTCATTTCATTCGAGAAATCGTTGAAATAGGAGATGTAAAAATATGCAAAGTACCAACTGATGATAATGTATCTGACCCGCTGACAAAACCACTGTCATAGCAGAAGCATGATTGTCATTCTAGATCTTTAGGCATTAAGTACATATCTGACTGGTCTTAGTGTAAGTGAGAGATTTGTTGGGATATGCCCTAAGACAACTCATTATATGATTGATTTTGGCATATAATGTAATATGATTTTATTACTGGCAATTCATTATTATATATTATTCCAGTATCTGTGTAACATGAATATATATATTAATGTCCTTAGAATAATATTGTATTATTCTTAAAGATTGTCCTTAATCAAGTATTATCATGAATTATGATAATGATAATGCATTGAGCCTAGTATGTATTGGTTGATGAATTTGTTCATGGATATGAGATATCGAATCAACACATGGGTACTGTTAAAGAACTATGTACTAGACAGACCCACCATGAGAATGCTACATGGATAGTTATATGAATATCATAAGCAATTCCCATAGTGATAATAATGTATGTAATCCTTACCACTTGAGATCATAAGAGATCCCAACATAAGGAGTTGTTGATAGGGTTGAATATTACGCGCTTTTAGGCTATGATATGTATATGTTTTCGTGTTGATTCTTGGATTATTTTACGTTTTATGGTATATATTTCTATATTTCAGGAATCAATGTTGAAATGCATAAAAGTAGAAGAAATGAACCAAAAATGATGAAAGAATGAATAAAGTTGAAGAAAAGAGGAAAAAACCAGAATCCAAGACACATGTTGCTCCTTTCTCCTCAAATTACTATATGTTCGAGCCATGTTTTGGAAATGTGATCCATATAAAAGTTGTAGAACTTTCTCTTATCTTCGCGTGGACATCTGATTCATCAAATTTGGAGTTCATATGAGAAAGTTACGGCCAAAATACGAAACTCGCCAGAAGCTGAAAAAGGCGAAGAAACATTCTGTGAAGCTCGATCGATCGAGAAACCATTCCGATCGATCGAGAAAGGCTGAAAACTGAGCGAAATTCTTACTGGAAGGCTCGATCGATCGGCCACTTTTTCGGATCGATCGGGACGAGCGATTTTGAGAAAAAAAACTTCCTTGTAGAGTTTGTATGCAAAAGGGAAGCCCATAATTCCTTCCTCTATACATATGGACGAGATTTACAACCCAAATATAATACTTTTAACCTAGGAAATAGCCTCCATCTCAGCCCCCTTTTCCTTCACCATCTCATCTCACATCTCTTTCCTTCAATTCCACAATCACCACAGCCTCCACCTTCTTCTCCCCTCACGTCCATCTTTCTTCACACCTCATCCACCACAACCTCCATCCTTCTACCATTCAACCTTCATCCATCATCACTCATCAACCCTTCACCCTATGATTTGGAACGAGCCAACAAGATAATCGAAGAGCACGATCGAGAAAGAAGCGAGGAAGGATCGAGAATCAACGAAAGAGTCGACTTGGGAGTTTGCTTTTACTTTTCTATTATTTGTTTTGAATTATTATTGAATTTATTGTGTTTTGAATGATTGAGAAATATTCTAAACATTGTTTTCCTTTAATATTCTTGATTGATTGAATTCATATATCATCTATGAGCATGTGTTATTGTTTTTAATGTTTTGAAGGATTGATCACCTTTGAATGATATTTTATTATAATTGAGATCGAGAGATGAAATTATATATGATAGAATAATTCATGCCGTGTGTTAAAGATTGAGATCGAGAGATAAAATCACACACGAGTGATAGCTTTGGGTTGTTTAATCTAAAGTTAGTGGTTTTCATAAAGCGCATTCAATATTAAATTGTTAATTACGTGAACGAGAGTTACTAGTTGTAATTTGATGTTAGACTTAATATAGCTCGAGAGAGTATATTGAATAAATCCGGAAAACCCGTCACCGTAGAGATGTGTGGAGAAAAGAATTGTAAGAGTTGGGTTAGGTGAATAATTGTCTCGTTACTTTCTTGTGGATTTTTCTCGTGATCGTTGACTATTTTGGTTGGATTATAGTAGCTTAATTTAGTTTAGTTTAATTATTAATTGATTATCGTAGGTTAAATATAGTTAAAAGAAATCTTATGTGGTACTTGCTTGTTAGTCCTTGTGGGTTCGACAATCCGTATCTTCCTATCTATACTAAAACTTGACACCGTGCACTTGCGGTAGAATCGCTAGATTGGAAATAATTGTTTAAAATAAAAGCGATCAAGTTTTTGGCGCCGTTGCCGGGGACTAACTTTAGTAATATCATACTAGGTTCTTTGACTGTAATTTAACCATTTTTTTGTTTATTTATTTCGAAAAAAAAAAATTATATATATTTATTTTGTTTTTGTTTTGTTTGTCTTGTGAGGTACTTGGAGATGCTACATCAACATGCCTTCACAAGCTTTGCCCAACAACGTTCCGAGCCGTTCTACGCTGTTTGGGAGAGATTCAATGAATTGGCCAACACATTCCGGTATCACAATTTTTCGAACTATACTCTCATGCAATATTTCTTCAAAGGGCTGGATGCACAGACACGAGAATGGGTATTGAGCGGAGCACTGGTGACTGGGAGTCCCCTGGTTGATAGAGATGAGGACAGTGTGGTGCACCTGTTCAATGATATGGCGGACTTCGATCTTCACTGGCATTGTGATCCTTCACTAAGGTTGGAGTCACCAATACCCACCGGAGCCTCGCTACCCTATTGATACGCCACAACCATTTGAACATCTCGAAGAGAGGAGAGATAGTTCTGCAGATGTCTTAACTCAGTTAGAAGATACCTTAATAAGATTCATGGCATCAACTGAGAACAGTTTGGAGTGCCAAACCAACTCTATGCGCCACCTGGAGCAGCAAATGGCGGTCCTTATTGAAACAATTTCAACCAGCTGCCAGGAGGAAGAGACGAGAGCTACAAATCAAGAGGCGACGAATCGAGTTTGGTTATATGATGATGAACACTCAACCAACCAAGTTTGGGGGAGTGATCTTACTAGTGTTGAAGATTCAAGGGAATGCGAGCCTCTTACAGAAATTGAGCTTACATTGGCGGAATTATCCGAGGAATTCCAAAAGGAAGATGAGTCGAGTGTGATGTTGGAGAAGGAAGAGACTTTCGAAGATTCTGATTTGAGCCCATCGATGGAGACATGTTCTATGCCATATGTGGATCCTTATTTTCCATCGATGCCAACTTCACCGCACTACATCCTCCAAAATGCAAAGCCAAATCAAGAATCATTCTCCCATGCCTGCCATTTAAAGACGAATGTTGTTGGAGCGACGAGCTTACACTGCTACAATCTTGCCAATCTTGAGGACATACTGAATGAAGACCCATTAGTGGTATCATACGATACTTACTATGGGCGGCAGCCGCTCTTTGATGGTTGCTTCTGATGGTCAAGCCGACGACTAAAAATCAGCGCTTCTTGGGAGGCAACCCAAGCGTATCCTTTTGCCATTTAGTTTTGTTTATTTTTAGTTTTTGCATTTAGTTTGTTTATCTCTCGTTTTGACTGTTTTATTTGCATTCTTCTCTTGCTAGGTACTTGGTTGGAGCGATGAACCCCTACAACAGTGGAGCTTTCAAAAGCAAATCTTCCTCAACCCTCATGCAAGCGTCTTGATCAGGGGAGTTCAATGTTCCCTTTTGATTCTTTTAAACATTGAGGGCAATGTTTGATTTAAGTTTGGGGGAGTAGTAGCTTGCATGTTTTACTTGTTTTAACCACATGTTGTGTGCTTAAATGACACTTGAATCGTCCTATTATTATGAGCTAAATTTTTTTTTTATGAGTTCAAACTTGAGAAAATAATGAATTATAATAATGACTATTCAATGAGGATTTTGATCTCACTATGCATATGAACTTGATTTGTGATTGGACTTGTACATGAATATCCTAAGTTGAGTTAGCATGTCAAGAATGAGGAATACTTTGAGCACAATGAGTCATGATCTTGTGGATTGCATGTTGAATAGTGATAATTGTTGTGAACTTGACGATTTGTCTTGAGCATCTTAGAGTTATCCTAGAACTTATTTGATGAGAACACTTTGAGGCGAAATTTTATAGTTACAAACTCGACTTGGAAATGATCTAGGCATTCTTTGACACGTTTGAGCCTTTCAAGCTTACCTAGTCTATATCAATCCCTAGTGTCCCATTTGAGCTTTATTGAAAAAAGAATGGTATATGCATTGCATATAATTAGACCCCATTCGACATTCTTGGCAAACTCATTATACTTACCCTTATTTGAGCCTAAATGAAAAAAGTTATCCTTACCCTAAGGGAGTATAATGAATATCATTCGATGCACTTGAATTGTTATATCTTGATGAGCTTATTGAAAAAAATGATGAATGAGAAAAGAAAAAGATAGATAAAAAGCCTTGAGAAAAAGATTGACTAAATAAGACCCAAAGTGGCCAAGGCTATAAAAGAAAAAGAAGAAAAGCTCGATGTGTGCGAAAAATTTGAACTGTAAATGATTATACTCTCTTCTTTGCGCTTATCCTATCTTTTCTTTGAAGCCAACACCAAAGGCCTTACATTACAAGCTTAAAAAGTCCTTTTGATCCAAGTCTAGAGAGTAACTATCATTAGTGGAGAAGTTGTTTGAAAATAGGCTTATAGGGTGCTTGATAATAATCTCGACTTTGAGTTGATTAACATGATTTGATCTTGAATATGTGTATGAAACTTGAGACTGACTATAACACACACACACGTTCCAATTTTGAGATATGTTGCTTGAATTAGGAGAAAACATGTCTTGTCAACTTTTGTATATGTGCATGAGATTTCTGATGATAAGCAAGTCATGAAATAATTGTTTCAAATATCAAGAATGAACTCTACCTTATGATATTAATGCTTAATCGAGGACGATTAAGTGATAAGTTTGGGGGAGTTGATAGGGTTGAATATTACGCGCTTTTAGGCTATGATATGTATATGTTTTCGTGTTGATTCTTGGATTATTTTACGTTTTATGGTATATATTTCTATATTTCAGGAATCAATGTTGAAATGCATAAAAGTAGAAGAAATGAACCAAAAATGATGAAAGAATGAATAAAGTTGAAGAAAAGAGGAAAAAAACCAGAATCCAAGACACATGTTGCTCCTTTCTCCTCAAATTACTATATGTTCGAGCCATGTTTTGGAAATGTGGTCCATATAAAAGTTGTAGAACTTTCTCTTATCTTCGCGTGGACATCTGATTCATCAAATTTGGAGTTCATATGAGAAAGTTACGGCCAAAATACGAAACTCGCCAGAAGCTGAAAAAGGCGAAGAAACATTCTGTGAAGCTCGATCGATCGAGAAACCATTCCGATCGATCGAGAAAGGCTGAAAACTGAGCGAAATTCTTACTGGAAGGCTCGATCGATCGGCCACTTTTTCGGATCGATCGGGACGAGCGATTTTGAGAAAAAAAACTTCCTTGTAGAGTTTGTATGCAAAAGGGAAGCCCATAATTCCTTACTCTATACATATGGACGAGATTTACAACCCAAATATAATACTTTTAACCTAGGAAATAGCCTCCATCTCAGCCCCCTTTTCCTTCACCATCTCATCTCACATCTCTTTCCTTCAATTCCACAATCACCACAGCCTCCACCTTCTTCTCCCCTCACGTCCATCTTTCTTCACACCTCATCCACCACAACCTCCATCCTTCTACCATTCAACCTTCATCCATCATCACTCATCAACCCTTCACCCTATGATTTGGAACGAGCCAACAAGATAATCGAAGAGCACGATCGAGAAAGAAGCGAGGAAGGATCGAGAATCAACGAAAGAGTCGACTTGGGAGTTTGCTTTTACTTTTCTATTATATGTTTTGAATTATTATTGGATTTATTGTGTTTTGAATGATTGAGAAATATTCTAAACATTGTTTTCCTTTAATATTCTTGATTGATTGAATTCATATATCATCTATGAGCATGTGTTATTGTTTTTAATGCTTTTGAAGGATTGATCACCTTTGAATGATATTTTATTATAATTGAGATCGAGAGATGAAATTATAATATGATAGAATAATTCATGCCGTGTGTTAAAGATTGAGATCGAGAGATAAAATCACACACGAGTGATAGCTTTGGGTTGTTTAATCTAAAGTTAGTGGTTTTCATAAAGCGCATTCAATATTAAATTGTTAATTACGTGAACGAGAGTTACTAGTTGTAATTTGATGTTAGACTTAATATAGCTCGAGAGAGTATATTGAATAAATCCGGAAAACCCGTCACCGTAGAGATGTGTGGAGAAAAGAATTGTAAGAGTTGGGTTAGGTGAATAATTGTCTTGTTACTTTCTTGTGGATTTTTCTCGTGATCGTTGACTATTTTGGTTGGATTATAGTAGCTTAATTTAGTTTAGTTTAATTATTAATTGATTATCGTAGGTTAAATATAGTTAAAAGAAATCTTATGTGGTACTTGCTTGTTAGTCCTTGTGGGTTTCACAATCCGTATCTTCCTATCTATACTAAAACTTGACACCGTGCACTTGCGGTAGAATCGCTAGATTGGAAATAATTGTTTAAAATAAAAGCGATCAGTTGTATATCTTGATATTGTCAAATGTTACCTGTTACAGGGTAAACTATAAAGACAATCATTGGATACACTACGAATTATGTAAATGGATGTTGAGTGATCAAGATATGATTTGTCCCTCCTATATAACAAGGAGAAGTGTGGGCCATTGATCTAGTGATATCGAGCTTATTCGTTTATTCTAGTCTACTTGGGGATCAATAAATAAAATATTGAATATATGAGTATGACTTATTCCATGACTCGTGTTTAATCTAAATACCATAGGTTATGTCGAGTCAATGACATTCTTGTAACTTGGGTAGCCTTGATGTGTTGCTAGATACATGGATAGTTATATTAACGTCATAATCAATTCTCATAGTGATAATAATGTATGTAATCCTTATGACTTGAGATCACCAGAGATCCCAACATAAGGAGTCGTGTATCTTGATATTGTCAAACGTTACCTGTATCAGGGTAAACTATAAAGACAATCATTGGATACACCACGAATTATGTAGAGGGATGTTGAGTGATCAAGATAGGATTTGTCCCTCCTATATAACATGAGAAGTGTTTGGGGCATTGATCAAGTAAGACTAAAATGCATGGCCATGCTCAAATGAGTCGATATGTGATATCGAGCTTATTCGTTTATTCTAGTCAACTTGGGGATCAAGAAATAAAAGATTGAACTATACGAGTATAACTATTCCATGACTCTTGTTTAATCTAAACACATAGGACAAAGGGATTAAGTTGCATGGTTAAGGGTAAACTATAAACACAATCATTGGATACACCACGAATTATGTAGAGGGATGTTGAGTGATCAAGATAGGATTTGTCCCTCCTATATAACAGGAGAAGTGCTTGGGCCCTTGATCAAGTAAGCCTAAAATGCATGGCCATGCTCGAATGAGTCGATATGTGATATCGAGCTTATTCGTTTATTCTAGTCAACTTGGGGATCAAGAAATAAAAGACTGAATTATACGAGTATGACTATTCCATGACTCGTGTTTAATCTAAACACATAGGACAAAGGGATTAAGTTGTATGGTTAATATTATCACAGGCCATAGGTTATGTCGAGTCAATGACATTCTTGTAACTTGGGTAGCCTTGATGTGTTGCTAGATACCGCTCTTTGCTTGTGACATAAAATGAGATTTATATCACTGCCAACGTTGCAAGATCCTAACGGGTCGCACAAAAGATTAAATCAATAAATGGTGATATAATTCATTGGATGAATTAAGTTGATTAGGAAGAGTCCAAATCATATAATAATAATATATGATATTATAGGACGGGCCAAATTTATATATATATATATATATAAATTTGTATATATAGATATATATACTGATATAAGATTTGCATGGGCTTAGGGTTCTCAGAAAGCCTTAATTTGATTATTTAAGCCGCCTAAATCTTACGAGTATAAATAGATGTGTATTAGGTTAAAGCTTTCAACGAATTTTTGGAGTTAATCAGATTAACTCAAAAGGAAAAAAAAAACCTAGCACAAGTGACGGCCGCCTCTTGTTTCGGCGTCGCTCATCCCTTCTGGTTGAATAACAAGTCTAGCAACTTGTTCTTCAACATCCCTTTTTTGATTTGATCGTGGATACCGTAGAGGCAAAGTTGCATAGCTTTGTTCCTGACTCGAGGACGTGTTGGACGTGCCGCTTAGTGCAGATTTCTGCTTCAAACACGCTACAAGGGTATGATTCTTTTCACCCCGATATGATTAACTCCGTATAGGTCGCTGGTTGGAATCCAATTTTATTTTATTCCGCTGCACATTTGCATGTTGGATTCCTAACAGTGGTATCAGAGTCGTGTACGAAGCTCATATCGGGGCTATATGATAATTTTTTAATCATGTTTTGAGTCATTCATGCATGCTAATTAAAACTGTAAGAACAACATATATGATATGTTATAATCAAGTTTGCGAAAATTATTGTAAAAATTATATATGATATAATTGACAAATTTGTGTATAAGATGCATATCTATGCGCTCGATCGGGTTAGCAAGGCGGGTGAACGTAGCTCGATAGTCGGGCGAACGTAGCTCGATAGTTGGGCGAACGTAGCACGCGAGGCATGCAACCGTATCTCGTAAGTCGAGTGAGCAGGTTCACAAGGCGGGTGACCGCCCAAAAGGGGCCGTTGACCGGGCCCAAAAGGGGGCGGGCGACCGCCCCATGAGTGGACGGGCGACCGCCCAAGGTGGGCGGGCGACAGCCCACATGGAGGGGTGGGCGACCGCCCCTCCATGTGGCCTTGAGCGGGCAACCGCCCACATGGAGGGGCGGGCACGTCTCTCTTGTGCGCGGGGTCCGAGACATTTGATGTCCGCGGGGTCCGAGACATTTGATGTCCATGCGATAATTTCCATAATTTTATTTTACAGTTTTATTATCTTAGAATTAAATTTTAAATTTTTTAGAATTTAATTCATTTATGTGCAAGCATGTTTTATGTGTTGTTTGAGCATGGTGCATGGTTATAGCCCTATGACCTATTAGATAGGAATTTTGTGAATGATTGTAATTTTAAATACGGCCTACGAGTCGTGCCTTCTATTTATTTCTGTATGTATTCCCTCCCCTATGCTCCCCTAGAATGTAACTCGAGGACTTCTCTATATCATGTAATTGTTATATAGTATAGTTAGAGTTTTATTGATGGAGATCAATGAAGATGGACCATGGTGCCGGGACGAGGAGGCCATTCACAAAAGGACCAAAGAGGAGCTTGGAGAAGTTACCCTTAGGTTGACCTTTTATATTTTCTTATTGGCTTGAGAAAATCATTAGTTGGGCTATAACCATGCCACGTTTATTTTAAGTTGATGTATGTGATGCATGTTTATCATTTTATTTAATATTGATGCTTGATATACATATATGTAGATATGTATATGTGTATATGTACCAGACATATTTTCAATATTAATAAAATCATGAGATCTTTAAATCCCTCTAATAATATTAAGTCAATCAAGATGTCTTCCAATTAAAAATACTTGTTAAGACTTCGATTGAACATGTGTGGGTTTGCCAAAGCAAAGCACTGTGACAATCTTAGTAAGGCCCGATAGGATAAAAGTGATATCCGTGTTATTTTAAATTGGGTTCGACTTTACTAGCGTTATCTCAATAGGATTGGGACACCTAGGGGCATGGGGTTGGGAAATAATTCATTAGATGAATTAGAACAAAGTGTTGTTCACCAACCATCCAAGAGTTACATGTGATGTAATTGACAAAGCGTTGTCTACCTAAATAACCGAGTCTTGGGTGATTAGCCAAAGCTAACTCAAGGTTAGGTGAAATATGGATCTTGGCCCACTAATAGTTTTGAGGGTTGATGTCTTTAACTAAATAGTGGGAGTATCATTTAATATAAGACCTTATTAAATGATTAAAATCATAAACTTATTTTGCATATTTATATTGTAGATATCCATGGCATCAAACAATGTTACAAGTACACTTTCATTGTGATCGGTCCTTGAGAAGGACAAATTAAATGGGACAAATTTCCTAGACTGGTATAGGAATCTGAGGATTGTCCTCAAACAAGAGAAAAAGCAATATGTCCTTGAGGAACCCTTACCTGCTGAGGAACCTCCCGTTACGGCCGCGAGGGCCGATAAGGATGCTTACAAGAAGCATCAAAATGACGCACTTGATGTTGGTTGTTTAATGCTTGCAACCATTAATTTTGAGCTTCAGAAGCAACATGAGGAAATTGATGCGTTCAATATGATTGAACATCTAAAGCAACTTTGCCAACAACAAGCTAGACAAGATAGGTATGACGTCTCTAAAGCGTAATTTCAGTGCAGAATGGTAGAAGGAACCCTTGTTGGATCTCATGTACTCAAGATGATTGGATACAAAGAGAATCTTGAGAAACTAGGTTTTCCATTGGACCAAGAGTTGGCCACTGACGTGATCTTGCAATCGTTGCCTGATAGCTACAGTCAATTTGTTCTGAATTACAATATGATTGAAATTGAGAAGACTCTACCACAGTTGCTTGGTATGTTGAGAACTTACGAAGCAAACTCAAAGAAGTCTATGCCCACAAACGTGCTTATTGTGAATAAGGCAAGGGAAAGGCTAAAGCAAAAGGCATTAAAAGGAACAAGAAAGTCTTTGTCAAACCTAAGCCTCATGCTACTGCAGTTAAGCCAAAGGGAGGAGTGGCTAAGGAAGGAAACTGCTTCCATTGCGGTGAGACCGGACATTGGGAGAGAAACTGCAAGTTATACATGGAAGATCTTAAGAAGACGAAGGGAAGTGTGACTTCTATTTCAGGTATTTTTGTTATAGAAGTCAATTTATCCACTTCTTCATCATTGGTATTAGACACTGGATGTGGTTCTCACATTTGTGTTAATGTGCAGGATCTCAAAAAGAGTAGAATTTTGGCTAAAGGCGAAGTTGACCTCCGAGTGGGAAATGGAGCAAGAGTTGCTGCATTAGCTATTGGAGATTATTCATTAACTTTGCCTTCTGGTTTAATATTAGATTTAAAAGACTGTTATTTTGTGCCGTCGATTACTAGCAACATTATTTCAATTTCTTGTTTGGACAAGATTGGTTTTTCATTTATTATAAAGGACAAATGTTGCTCCATTTATTTGAATGAGATGTTTTATGCTAGTGCACAATTGATTAATGGTCTTTATGTTTTAAATCTTGATATGCCTGTCTATAACATAAATACTAAAATGATTAAGAATAATGATTATAATCCAAATTATCTCTGGCATTGTCGCTTGGGCCATATGAACGAGAATCGCATATCAAAACTTCATAAGGATGGACCTTTAGATTCATTTGATTTTGAATCATATGAAACATTTGAATCTTGTTTAATGGGCAAGATGACTAAAGCGATTTTCAAGGGACATGTTGAAAGGGCAAGTGATTTATTGAGTCTCATACATAGTGATGTATGTGGCCCAATAAGCACACAAGCTAGAAGTGATTTTCAATACTTCGTTACATTTACTGATGATTTCAGTAGATATGGGTATGTGTACCTAATGAAACACAAATATGAAACCTTTGAAAAGTTCAAGGATTTCAAGAATGAAGTACAAAACCAGCTTGGCAAAAGTATCAAAATCCTTCGATCGGATCGAGGAGGTGAATACTTAAACCATGAGTTTCGTGACTATCTAAAGGAGTGTGGGATAGTCCCACAACTCACACCTCCATATACTCCACAATGGAATGGCATATCTGAAAGGAGGAATCGAACTTTGTTGGACATGGTTCGATCTATGATGAGTCATGCAGATCTTCCAATTTCCTTTTGGAGACATGCTTTAGAAACAACAATATTTATACTGGACCGTGTTCCATCTAAATCAGTTGAAAAGACACCATATGAGATATGGACTAAGAAGCGTCCTAGTATGTCTTTTATGAAGATTTGGGGTTGTGAGGCTTATGTGAGACGTCACGCCTCCAATAAACTTGGACCCAAATCTGATAAGTGTTTATTTGTAGGGTATCCTAAGGAAACGAAAGGATACTATTTCTATTATCCCACCGAGAACAAAGTAGTTGTTGCTCGGACAGGTGTATTTTCTTGAAAGAGAATTTATTTCTAGAAGAACCAGTGGGAGACAAATAGAACTTAGTGAAGTACAACCACAAGACAACACTGAACATGATATTGAGATGGAAACAGAGTAGTCACAACAAGTTGTTGTGGATGAAATACCTGCTCAAGAGACACAAGCCCAGTGTAGGTCAGTAAGAGTACACCGGGAGCCACAGAGATATGGATTTCTTGTGACTCAACAAGGTGACTTACTACTCATTAATGAGGATGAGCCATCATCCTATCAAGAAGCTATAATGGGCCCTGATTCTGAGAAATGGCAAGAGGCCATGAAATCTGAGATGGAATCCATGTATGTAAACCAAGTATGGACTTTGGTTGATCCACCTGAAGGGGTAAGACCCATAGGGTGCAAAAGGATTTTCAAGAAAAAAACCGATATGGATGGTAATGTACAAACCTTTAAAGGACGACTGGTTGCTAAATGTTTCAAACAAATTCATGGTATTGACTATGATGAAACTTTTTAGCCAGTTGCCATGGTTAAATTCATTAGGATCTTACTTGCTATAGTTGCATTTCATGATTATGAAATATGGCAGATGGATGTGAAAACAGCTTTCCTTAATGGAAATTTACTTGAGGATGTGTACATGACACAACCCGAGGGTTTTGTCGATCCAAAGGATGCTGGAAAGATATGCAAGCTACAACGATCCATTTATGGATTAAAGCAAGCTTCTTGGAGTTGGAATCTTCGTTTTGATGATGCAATCAAAGAGTTTGGTTTCATCAAGAACGTAGATGAACCTTGTGTCTACAAGAAGGTCAGTGGGAGCATAATTATCTTTATAGTGGTGTATGTAAATGACATACTTCTCATTGGAAATGATATCCCTGCCTTGCAATCTGTAAAGATTTGGCTAGGGAATTGCTTTCCTATGAAAGACTTGGGTGAAGCCACCTACGTGTTAGGTATCAAGATCTATAGAGATAGATCAAGAAGATTACTTGGCCTAAGTCAAAGTACATACATAGATAAAGTGCTAAAATGGTTTAGCATGCAAGAATCAAAGAAAGGATTCGTGCCTATGACACATGGAATGTATCTCTCGAAGGATCAATGTCCTTCAACACAAGATGAGAGACAACGCATGAGTAAGATTCCATATGCGTCAGCTATTGGATCTATCATGTTTGCCATGATATGTACTCATCCCGATGTCTCGTATGCTTTGAGCATGACGAGCAGATATCAAGTTGATCCAGGTGAATGGCACTGGATCGCTGTCAAGAATATCCTAAAGTACTTGAGAAGAACTAAGGATACATTCTTGATTTATGGAGGTGAGGAAGAGCTCAATGTGATAGGTTACACTGATGCAAGCTTCCAAACCGACAAGGATGATTTCCGATCGCAATCAGGATATGTGTTTTGCCTAAATGGAGGTGCTGTGAGCTGGAAGTGTTCAAAGTAAGAGACAATAGCCGATTCTACAACTGAAACTGAGTATATTGCTGCCTCAGATGCAGCAAAGGAAGCCGTTTGGATCAAGAAGTTCATTTATGAGCTTGGGGTTATGCCTAGCATACTAGATCCGATAGAACTCTATTGTGACAACAATGGAGCCATCGCATTGGTTAAGGAACCCAGATCTCACCAGCGATCCAAACACATACTTCGGCGCTTTCATTTCATTCGAGAAATCGTTGAAAGAGGAGATGTAAAAATATGCAAAGTACCAACTGATGATAATGTATCTGACCCACTGACGAAACCTCTGTCATAGCAAAAGCATGATCGTCATACTAGATCTTTAGGCATTAAGTACATGTTTGATTGGTCTTAGTGCAAGTGGGAGATTTGTTGGGATATGCCCTAAGACAACTCATTAGATGATTGATTTTGGCATACAATGTAATATGATTTTAATAAAGGCAATTCATTATTATATATTATTCCAGTATATGTGTAATATGAATATATATATATGTTAATGTCCTTAGAATAATATTGTATTATTCTTAAAGATTGTCCATAGTCAAGTATTATCATGAATAAGGATAATGATAATGCATTGAGACTAGTATGTATTGATTGATGAATTGTTCATGGATATTAGATATCAAATCAACACATGGGTGCATGTTAGAGAACGATGTACTGGATAGACCCACCATGAGAATGCTACATGGATAGTTATATGAACGTCATAAGCAGTTCTCATAGTGATAATAATGTATGTAATCCTTACGACTTGAGATCACCAGAGATCTCAACATAAGGAGTCGTGTATCTTGATATTGTCAAATGTTACCTGTAACAGGGTAAATTATAAAGACAATCATTGGATACACCACGAATTATGTAGAGGGATGTTGAGTGATCAAGATAGGATTTGTCCCTCCTATATAACAGGAGAATTGTTTGGGCCCTTGATCAAGTAAGACTAAAATGCATGGCCATGCTCGAATGAGTCGATATATGATATCTAGCTTATTCGTTTATTCTAGTCAACTTGAGGATCAAGAAATAAAAGATTGAACTATACGAGTATGACTATTCCATGACTCGTGTTTAATCTAAACACATAGGACAAAGGGATTAAGTTTCATGGTTAATATTATCACAGGCCATAGGTTATGTCGAGTCAATGACATTCTTGTAACTTGGGTAGCCTTGATGTGTTGCTAGATACCGCTATTTGCTTGTGACATAAAATGAGATTTTATATCACTGCCAACGTTGCAAGATCCTAACGGGTCGCACAAAAGATTAAATCAATAAAGGGTGATATAATTCATTGGATGAATTAAGTTGATTAGGAAGAGTCCAAATCATATAATAATAATATATGATATTATAGGACGGACCGAATATATATATATTGGATATATATATAAATTAGTATATATAGATATATATACTGATATAAGATTTGCATGGGCTTAGGGTTCTCAGAAAGCCTTAATTTGATTATTTAAGCCGCCTAAATCTTATCAGTATAAATAGATGTGTATTAGGTTAAAGCTTTCAACAAATTTTTGGAGTTAATCAAATTAACTCAAAAGGAAAAAAAAAAAAACCTAGCACAAGTGACGGCCGCCTCTTGTTTCGGCGTCGCTCATCCCTTCTGGTTGAATAACAAGTCTAGCAACTTGTTCTTCAACATCCCTTTTTTGATTTGATCATGGATACCGTAGAGGCAAAGTTGCATAGCTTTGTTCCTGACTCGAGGACATGTTGGACGTGCCGCTTCGTGCAGATTTCTGCTTCAAACACGCTACAAGGGTATGATTCTTTTCACCCCGATATGATTAACTCCGTATAGGTCCCTGGTTGGAATCCAATTTTATTTTATTCCGCTGCGCATTTGCATGTTGGATTCCTAACAAGACCCACCATGAGAATGCTACATGGATAGTTATATGAATGTCATAAGCAATTCCCATAGTGACAATAATGTATGTAATCCTTACCACTTGAGATCATAAGAGATCCCAACATAAGGAGTTGTGTTTCTTGATATTGTCAAATGTTACCTGTTACAGGGTAAACTATAAAGACAATCATTGGATACACTACGAATTATGTAAATGGATGTTGAGTGATCAAGATAGGATTTGTCCCTCCTATATAACAGGAGAAGTGTGGGCCATTGATCAAGTGAGACTAAAATGCATGTTCATGCTCGAATGAGTCGATATGTGATATCGAGCTTATTCGTTTATTCTAGTCTACTTGGAATCAATAAATAAAATATTGAATATACGAGTATGACTTATTCCATGACTCGTGTTTAATCTAAATACCTAGGACAAATGGATTAAGTTACATGGTGAATATTGTCACATGCCATAGGTTATGTCGAGTCAATGGCATTCTTGTAACTTGGGTAGCCTTGATGTGTTGCTAGATACCGCTCATTGATTGTGACATAAAATTAGATTTTATGTTACTGCCAACATTGCAAGATCCTAACGGGTCGCACAAACGATTAAATCGATAAAGGGAGTTAAATTCATTGGATGAATTAATTTGATTAGGATGAGTCATAATCATAAATATATATATATATATATATATATATATATAAATATATATATATACTGAAAAGATGCGGCTATCTAAATCATAGGCTTTCGAAAAGCCATTAGCAGTATATATATATATATATATATATATATATATATATATATATATATATATGTGTGTGTGTGTGTGTGTGTGTGTGTGTGCATGTCGAGTAAAGGGTTATGAGTTAATACAGATTAACACAAAATCCTAGCAGATGATTGGAACAAAAGGTGTAGCCGTCACCTTAACTTGAAACTCGACGTCTCTTCCCTTCCTATCTCAGTTGAATTATCAAGTCTTACATAACTTTGGTTCTTTGAATTAACCACCGAATCTATTTTTGTCATTCATTCTGACACCAAAGAAAATAGAACATATCTGAAATCGATATCTCAGTTTCCTATTATGAAATGATTCTATTTGCAAAGCTATCCAAATGGAAATTTTGGATGATTGAATTGATACTTTTTAGGCCACGTCATTTCTCGACATAGCATTTCTGTTTATTCAATTAAGGTCGAAGTAATGTTAAACTGGCTAAGACCTACCAATGTTCATGAGGTCCGATGTTTCATGGTTTAGCAGGATTCCAAATGTCGATTTATCAAAAGGTTTTGTTTTTAAAAATTGCTAAACCTATTACTCAACTGACACAGAAAAGTTGAAAATGTATTTGGTCAGTAGAGCATGAAATTTGTTTTCTTGAGACCCTGTATATAGTTTTGAACTGGTAACAAATGTTTTGTTTTAACAATTTGACGTCATTATTTATACGGGGGAAAATTTGTTTTATTCGGACCACAAGAACTTAAAATATCTATTCTTTCAACCCGATCTGAATACGAGGCAACGCAGGTTGATGATTCTTTTGAAGGATTACGATGGTGAAACTCAAATGTCGCTACGACTGCACTCAGTCATAAAGTCCACGAGTCTATTCTAGCTTTTGTTCGTATCACCAAGTACATGCCGATAGTTCTACATCTGACTAAGCTTTTCAATCATACCAGAAATTATATCATTGTCTCAGCATTTCAAGTTGAGTCGAAATTTATTCTAAACATTAGATAAGCCTAACGAATTGATGTTCAAACTCAGAAATCTTAAGAATTTGTATCTTCAAGACATCCTTTTAGCTTTCAAGTATCTTATGATAGTTTTTAAGACTTAATAGTTGATAAGTTGTTCCTGATAATTCTGATTTGACCTCTGTCATTAGTCGTGAAGTCATGACTGTAAAGACAGTATCTACCCTGAAGACGAAATGCATTTGACTCTGAGACCTCGGTTCTGATGGCGATGTATGAGATAAGACATTACTGATGTATTTTCAAATGTTGAGGTTGTCAGCAGGTTTAAACCAAATGAATGAAACTCGGAAGGTTGCTTCATGGCTTTAAAAGTCCAATGGTATTGAGAACATATGCTATGGATCCTGTGAAACGTATACCTAGAGACTGTGATGCTATTTTGAACATTATTGATCTGCTTACTAAGTCTGCACTTTTTGTTCCTTACGAGCGGACTTATTTGTATACGAATATGACATGTTGTTTTTCGAGGATATGTTACTTACTGTGGCGAATGATTTGAACGTTGGAGAGCACGAAGCTTTGCTATTAATCGAATTTCCTATATTAATAACTACCAAATGAGCATAGGTTTAACCCTTTTGAAACCTTTTAGAAGAGACGAAGTAAATTGCCTTATTCTGAATAGAAATCAGTGAAAAACCAGTTGACTGGACCTGATATAATACGAGAAACAAATGATAAGATTTAGTTGTTCAGATAGCAGATGGCTGCCCAGGGACGTCAAGCTAGTTATTCTTCTAAACGAAGACGACACATAGTATTTCTGTTAGGAGACCGTGTGTTTCTGAAAATTTCTTCTTTAGAGACAGTAAATCTTTTTGGCATGTGAGGCAAATTATCACCTTGTTGTGTTGACTGTACAAGATCTGAGATTGAATTGGAAATATTGCATATAGATTGGCATTATCACCAGTTGTATTGGTCACTCGTGATGTATCTTTCTTCATGTTGCTCGTTGTGAATATATTTTTGAATCTATCACGTCTTTCAGCCTGATGAGATTGGACTCGATCATTCGTGTTAAACATCTTGTTTGCATTTTGGATCGCAAGGATAAATACCTATTCCATTGTGTTCAATATATCATGTCGTGTATTCTGATCCATATGTTGTTTTCAATGTTGATCTGTATCTATGTTCGAGATTTCGAGGACGAAATCTGTTTAAGTGGGGGAGAAACGTAAGACCCCGAGATTTGATTAATGTTAATTAAATATAAATTGGAAATTAATTAATAATTAATTAGAAGTGAAATTGACAATTTAATCGGACATGAGATAATTTTGAAATGGTAAACTAAACTCCGATAATATTTTTCCGAGATAATTATTTTGAATAGTAAATAAACTCCGATTATATTTTAAAGATAAATTATTAAAACGAAGAATTAAATTTTGTGTTATAGTAGTGTGTATAAATCCCAATTGTTGATTGTAAATTGAATATATATCAGTACACCGTTGACACTCTGATGTACATAACTGGACTGGAAACAATATTATAAAGGCACTTTCAGCTCACTTTCATGCACTAAAATGTGTAAACACACACACACACAGAAACCGATTTCAACTTCTCCTCCCGAGCGCATCTGACCTCTTCCCGCTAAAGCCGAACGACTGCCACCTTCCAACCACAAACCGGCGGAACCATGCACACCACCGTCTAGCCAACTCACCAGCGGTCATTTCCCATACCAAGAACCCTCGGTGACGAGTCGCTCAAAAACCCGTCGATTTATCCTAGCTAATTTTGAGTTGCGATTCTAGGGTTCATGAGTTTGTGGTTCAATTTCCTTCTTTTAACCATAACTTAGTTCAAATTCAGTTGTGCAACACCATCCCCTCGCCTAGACCCGACTTTTCCCCTCCGGTTGCCGCCCCTCTCTCGCCGCCCTGTGTCACCAAAAAACGTGCATGCAACCACGGTTAATTTTCACGCAATGGTAAATTCGAAAATTTCAGCTTTTAAAAATTTGAAATGTAGCTTCAAATTTAGTGTTGATGTTTTTCCTGAAATTTGGTGTAATTTAGTCAAATTTACTCGACTCATGTGGGTTGGCCGATCATTGTTTCTTGCATGTGATGGCGTAGGTTTATAACTCATGTTCTTGGCCTCTAATCTCTATTTAGTGTGATTGTTGGTTGGGTTTTCGAGTATCCTAGTTGTTCGAAATCATGCAGCTTTAATGTTCAAAAATATTGTAGTTGGTTTTGAAATTGGCGATGAGTGGGGTGGGATATAACGTTCGATTTTAGTGTTTTGGGATGAAAAATGTTTAAATCCTGTTCTTGATCGAATTTAACCTATTTAAATCATTTGGAGAGGATGGCATGTGTTTACAATGGTTTTTTGGGTGAGTTCGAATTATTGTTGTTAGACTATAGATTTGGTGTATTTTGACAATTTCCAGACTGTTCAGAGGGGGGATTTCTAGCTTGTTATAGTTGGTTTGAAATCCTTGCTGTAATAGCCAAGTTCAAACTGAGTTTATTTTTCAAGTGATTAATAATATTGAATAATGTACATTGGCATGATTGAAAATGGAA